>CM039675.1:519395344-519616301 GCA_022496015.1 Hordeum marinum
GCTGACAACATTGTTTCTGATGAACTGTACTCGTTGTCCAGGGGACCATCTTATACTGTATTGACTTACAAAGGATACGAGATAAATGGGAATACATTTTACACGATCGCCCAAGATCAAAAAGCACCAACCAAAACAGCGGTGTCCGCTTTGATGCAGCAACCAAGAGGGGAAATGACACATATTATGGTTACATAGTGGACATATGGGAACTTGACTACGGACATGATTTTAAGGTCCCTTTGTTTAAGTGCAAATGGGTCAATCTGTCAGGAGGCGGGGTACAGGTAGACCCACAGTACGGAATGACAACAGTGGATCTGAACAATCTTGGGTACACAGACGAACCATTCGTCCTAGCCAATGATGTGGCAAAGGTTTTCTATGTGAAGGACATGTCTACCAAACCGAGAAAAAGAAAAGATAAGGAAGCGAATACATCATACGATGAGCCAAAGCGCCACATAGTTCTTTCAGAAAAAAGAGACATCGTGGGATTGGAGGGCAAGACAGACATGTCTGAAGATTATGAAAAGTTTCATAAAGTTTCTCCCTTCAAAGTAAAGGCTGATCCAAGCACCCTGTTAAGCGATGAAGAATATCCATGGTTACGGCGCAATAAGCAAAGGACACAAGCGAAGAAAAAGTGAAGACAGATGAAGTCAGAAAGGGTTGAAAATTGATGATGTGGCTTTGAATGGTTCATTTTGAACACACAAAAAGTCTGGAGTTCAAATAAGTTCAAAAACCTTTGTAACAGATGAGTTTTTGTACGAAACTCTGATACTTCGAAAGAGATTTGTCCATTTTGTACACGAAGTGCATCCAATTTTTGTCATAACCCTCTAACTTTTTAGCACATGCTATGTTGGTCAAATGATGATACCATGCCAAGTTTCAACATTTTCTGAGTTCATTTGTACTGCTTTCCAGTTTCAGGGTCATTTAGCTCAAAATAAATCATTAAATGCATGAAAAATAGCAAATAAAGTTAGAAAAGTTTGAAATTTTAGTATGTGACTTTGAGTGGTGCATATTGAATGCACAGAAATTTTAGTATCTTCGCGTGTTTCCCTATAGTATTTTATGTTCAAAACATTAAAAGCAAAAAAAGTGGAAACAAAATAAAATAAAGCAAAAAAAATGCCACCTACAGGGCCATCACGGCCTGAATACGACTACAAACCCAACAATGGGCCAGGATTCAGGCCCGCAGAAGGCCTAGTAGGCCCACGGGCAAAGAGTGGCACAATAGGCCCGGAAGCCTGCAGTTGAGAGGAGCTCGAGAGGGTTGGCGCAGCAGCGCTTATAAACTGCTCTCGCGCTCCCTCGACTAGCGAGGTGGGACTAAACATCCCACCGCACCGCGACGCAAGGCCTTTGGTTCCGGTTGGTAGCACCAACCGGAATGAAAGGGTGGCATTGGTACCGGTTCGTAGCATCAACCGGGACCAATGTCCCCTTTAGTTCCGGTTAGTGGCACCAACCGGAACCAAAGGTCTCTGTTTCCTGCCGTTTGGGCTGCTGAAAAGAGACCTTTGGTCCCGGTTGGTGGCACCAACCGGAACGAAAGGGGGCATTGGTCCCGGTTGATGCTACGAACCGGGACCAATGCTCTGGGTATATAACTGGCACTTAGGAATTTTCAGTCCTCATCTCGCCATTAGCCCCCGCTGACGCTGGAGACGACACCGACGCCGTGAGGCTGCCCGACCGCCACGCCGTCGCCGCCCTCTGCCCCGTTGACGCCCTCTGCCCCGACCTCGCCGTCGCCACCCTCTACCTCGACCTCGCCGTCGCCGCACTCTTCCCCGACCTTGCCGTCGCCGCCCTCTGCCCCGACCTCACCGTCGCCGCCCTCTGCCCCGACCTTGCCGTCGCCGCCCTCTGCCTCGCTGTGAGCTCCTCCCCCCATTCCCCCCTCTTCTTCCCCGCCTCTCCGCATTGATGTATGATTTTTTTTGTTCATAGATTTTTTTTGTCAATTGATGTATGCTATTTTTGTTCATAGAAAGTTTTGTGTTCATAGAAAGTTTTTTGTCAATTGATGTATATGTTCATATATATGTGCATTTTTAGAAAAAAATTGTGTATGTATGTTCATATATGCAAAAGTTACATTTAAGAAAAAAAGAAAATGTATGTATTATGTTCATATGCAAAGAATATGCAAAAGTTAGAATTTTTTGTACCAAGTTAAAAGAGCGTTGTTGTCGAGCCACTAGACAAACGTGACATGAGGGGATCGAGGGTCGGGAACTAGGGTAGAGGGTCGTGGATCACCGAGGGGTCGAGAGGTTGCCTTGTCTATCCATCCCCAAACCGTAGAAGCGTCGAGCTAGCTAGGTCTATGTTTGCCACTAATATATTAATTGTCATGTTGTAATATTTGCAGAAACTATGGACGATCCAAATCTTCCGCAAAGAAACTTACAAGAAGAAGCGTTGTTGGGGGACATCATCCGGGAAGGAGGTGATGTCTTATCGTTTCTGAACGGCACCGATTGTTTGGAAGAAGAGGGTGAAGAAGGCTCCGATGATCGGACAATGGAGGTGGAAGAACATGATTATGATGGCTCCGATGAGCGAACGGAGGAAGGAGCAGTTGCAAAGTCCGGCGAGGTATATATATATTAATTAAGCCTGTGCTGACTAGCTAATTAATGCATTAATTGTTTTGGTATGTACACATATTAACTCTTTTCTTTCTTCTTTTCTCGCCCTCAGAATCCGGATCGATCCAAACTTCGGTAACAAGACGAGGCCCGAAGAAAAAGTTGCACCAGGATGAAAGGTTCACGATCACCAGCATCAATAGAGATGGCCAACCGATTTAACCCAGCCGGACCAAGGGAGCATTTTCTGCTCAGTGCGGGGTTCTTGTTAGGGACATGATCCCGATCACCATCCACCAATGGAATAAGCCGAAGAGCGGAGACCCTGAAGTGTCTTTTGTCAACGATAGACAGAAAGATGATCTTTGGACCGCGCTGAAGGCAAATTTCACCCTACCGGCAGAGGAGGATCCGGATAAGCCAGTTATAGAGCCATTGGTCAAGGCTCATGCTCTTAAGAAGATGGCAGATCTATTCAGGAGGTGGAAGAATGAGTTGAAACCAACGTTTGTCGACAAAGGGAAGACTCCAACATTCACCGGCCGATTTGAGAAGATAAGAGATCGCTGGCCCACATTTGTGGCCCACAAGACATCGGAGAAGAGTAGGAAGATGTCAGCGACAAACAAGATAAATGCTGCAAAGAAGAAGCTTCACCATCGCACGGGGTCAGGTGGCTACATCAAAGCCCGGCCGTTGTGGGACAAGGCTGAGAAGGACCTGCTTGCTAAAGGGGTCCAACCAGAGACATTGTACTGGCTAGACCGTGCAAGGACTTGGTTCTTCGGGGCTGGGGGAACCTTGGACCCTGAAACAGGGAAGTGCGTTTGGACCAATGAGCAACTGTCAATACCGGTCAAGAATCTTCGACAGTATATCGCCGCAGCGCAGGAAGGGACGTTCGTTCCCGACAGAGAGAATGACGAGCTCACACGGGCCCTCGGGAATCCTGAGCACCCAGGACGAACACGAGGCACGACAGGCTCCGTTCCGTGGAAGGTTGGGTTTCCCAACGCAGAAGGTTACAAATCCCGGAAGAGGAAGCGGAAACAGGAGCAAAGCGATATGCAGAAGCTGAATGAAAGAGTACTAGCGCTAGAGAAACAAGAAGTTGAGAACCAGCGATCTCAGCGGGACGAAGCTATCCAAGAAGCTACCCCGCCATCTCAGCGGAGAAGCAGCGTGGCTTCCACCGAGCTTGACCAGCCTGACTTCACGGCTCCCAGCTACCCCGTGGATGCTATCAAGGAGGCTCAACCTTGCAACCTTATGACGCAATGGCATCACCGCAAAGTCAAGGCGGCTGTCGGCTCTGTTGCACCTTCCAAACCCGGCGCAACTTTTCACTGCCTTCCGATTCCACAAGGCTATGCTATTGTGATGGTCGATGAGATAGAGGAGGGATTCGAGGACCTCGAGCTTGACCACCCTACCGGTGAAGGGGAGACTCTGCTGGAATATGCTCTGAAGACTACATGTCTATGGCGGAAGGAGCTCATCAAGCTTCCGAACTGGACGCCTCCGCCTCCTCCTCCTCCTCCGGCGTGTCAGGGCACTCTGCCTCCTCCTCCGCCTCCTTCTCCGGCGAGTGATCAGGGCACTCCGCCTGCTCCGGCGCGTGGTGGCACTCCGCCTCCTTCTCTGCCTGCGCCGGCGCGTCCGAGCAGCCCGCCTCCTCCTCCGCCTCCTCAGCAAGGGCGGAAGAGAGCCGCCGCCGCTCCGGCTGCTCCGCCTCCTCGTAACACTCCTTCTTCGCCTTGTAAGCAACAAAGGAAGACAGCTGCCACTGCTCCGGCTGCTCCGGCGTCTAGCAATACAACCAGTGGCGGGAGGCGATATCAATACGGTCCATCATCTCTCAAGCCTCTTGAGCAGTTACCTTACGAGAAGAGTGACGAGGAAAACGCGAAGATCTTTAAAGGCCAAGTGAAGGAGTTTTTTGCAAAGAAAAATCCACCTCCGAAGGAGAAGATAGATCCGGTGAAAGTGAAGCGCACTTTGGATGCCCTGAAGCGACCACCACCGCCTCCGCTGGATGACAACTATGTCCGCACTATTAAAAAGACAGCGCTAGAAGCGCGCCGGTCTGGAACCACTAGAACTGACAAAAGAAGACAAGAACAAATTACAAAAGGGAAAAAAATTCCCCAGCTCGGCGAACAGGCAAACCAATCGTGCCCCCCGCTGAAGGTGTCTCGCGATATCGTCCCAAATCTGCCGGTAATGGTGTCCGGTACCAATCTTGGTGATTACCTGCCCGGCGATGTACATTTTGATATAATGGAGGCGGACGATCACAAATACCGGCACGGGAAGCCTCTCGTCAGACCTGGTCATTCTCCTCTAACAACGATGATGCGAAGATTTCATGAGTGGTACATGGACACCTGCAAGTCTGGGACGGATACTTTGATCCTGACAGTTAAAGAGGAGCACGACCTCGTTGGAATTGAACTATTGTGTGTTCCATTTGAGGAGTTATTCCAGCTTTTCAATCAAATGGCCATCGATAAAGTAATCGTCACTTGCTACTGTCTGTAAGTACTACTTCTTTAATTAAGTCTCTATATATAGCTCAGCTCTTTCATTGCATGTACATATAATTATCCTCACTATATCATGCAGATTGAAGATCGTCGAATGCAAGAAAAAACAAATCTATAATATTGGGTTCATTAACCTAAATCTCTTTAATGAATGGGAAATTAAACATGATGCCAAACGAGCCGAGGCCAACTTGCTAAATTCGTTGCTTAAACACCAAAACAAAGATAAACTAATCTTTCCTTACAACTTCGAGTGAGTGTTACTGTCTTGTGCGTATTCGGTTTTCCTTATTACTCGAGGTTATAGTAATGTAATTGATGAGTTATGCATGCGTGCGCAGCTTCCACTTTATTCTCCTAGAGATTAAGATTGTGGAGGGACTAGTAACCGTCTTAGACTCAAGACGAAAAGATCGCAAGCAGTATGCGGCGATCACTGAAATGCTCGTGAAGTAAGTTCAATCGATCATTATCGCACCATATCGGCAACTTTATTCATTTCTTGATATCAGGTAATAATTATTTTCTTTGTCTGGCAGGGTTTGGAAACAGTTCACCGCAATAGCTCCGGGACTGCCAGGGAAGCTGCAATTTACATACCCGAAAGTAAGTACTACTAGCTAGTTCCGCGCATCTCCCATTGATTCTAGCTACTTTTCATCAATACCATTTATAATGCTTGATTATCAGTTTGATTGACCTCTATTTCTCGTATAGTGGTTGTGACAGGAAGAAGGGACTAATCTTTGTGGATACTACGTTTGCGAGTACATCTACGAAGCGACGACCTCTAAGCATGCCGGCTACTCTAAAGAAGATTTTCAAGTGCGTAAGCAATAATATTCACAATTTTATTTTATTACCATCATTTGTGTTGAGTTTTATTCATATATGTATTGACCCCCTTCTTCAAATTAGCTTTCGGAGCTGCAGGACCCACTTCTCTCTGTATACGTTCATGACGATCTTCTGTACTTAATGGTTTCCTTCATTTTTTTACTAGCTAGCGTGTCGAGTCCTCTCTATACGTATAGTACGTAGCGTCGACCAAGCACGAAGATAAGAGAGGACACTTCTCTCTATTAGCTAGCTAAAATAATATATGAAACCCCTAAATTAACCCTGCAAAAACCTCTAAACCCCCCACACCCCCTTTCAAAAAAAAAACCCAGGCCCTGGACTACTGACGCGTGGATGACTTTTGGTCTCGGATTGTGTTACCAACCGGGACTAAAGGTCCTCCGCCCCAGCGCACCACAGCAGCCCACGTGGAGCCCCATTTGTCTTGGTTCGTATGCGAACCGGGACTAAAGGTATTGGGCTTTAGTACCGACCTTTTAGTCCCGGTTTTGGAACCGAGACAAATGGGTCTCTGAAACCGAGACAAATGAGCCTTTTTCTACCCGTGTAGATAGATAGATAGATAGAGAACGTAGCTCTTCGCTGTAACGAGCGGCGAGCGGAGCTCTCGATGCGCAACTCCTGCTGCATGCATGTAGTAATTCAAGCACGCACCACCCTACTTCTGCCTGTCTCTGTCAAGATTGACTTTTCACATGCATATCAGAACTTGATAGATTATGATTTGTAACCATCTTCTGCCTTATTTTTTCGAAAGCCTTCTTGCCCTTCAAACCATATACTCTCTATATATACCATCCGAGAGGCTCAATACAACGGACACAACCGCATTACGCCAATTCTTTTATCTCTATCGTTCTACACCCCATGATTTTCTCTAGGTAGTAGTTATTATTCGCTCTCTCACATTATGTTTACGGTGAAGTTGAGCCGAGACCTTGCCGGAGACAAGGACAATGTGAGTCCGTTACGTTGCCGACTCATGTGGTGAAGGCAAGGAATCGGGTTGATTGTTCCGGTTGGGGAACGGGGACTATCTTGTTTCTCCTAGTCGTAGCCGTCTCCGCCTCATCAATAGCCACTCGCAAATTAATTCAAGCTGCCCACCTGCCCATGTTGGCGCACGGACAAAAGTGATGGAACAAAATATAGTTAATTTTGCTCAATTTCACCGTCAGTAATGCAAGTACCCATGCATGTTCGCTTGTCCAACAGGCTTGCATGCCGTCAGGTTATGTATTCATATCTCCTTTTCGGTTTATAAGGTCTGTACGTATCTTTAGATTTATAATTTAATCAATATAAAATGAGTTGTATAGTTTAAAAAGTATATCATTAGAAAGAAAGTAGACGATTTAAATCTTCTATTATATATATTTTGTGATATATACCTTGTATTACGTTGGTCTGTTTGTCAACTTAGATATAGATGCAAACCTTATAAACCGGAAAAAAGATAGTGCTTCCAATTTGCTTAACCAAAAGAAGACTATCACAAATAAACTAGTCTGTAGGCTTTAGATCCTAGAGAAGAAACACAGTTGAAGGCACATATTCTACGGCAACTATCCACCATCTCGTGCATTTTAAGTAGTACTAGCAGTTGACAGCCAAGTGCCATGTACCCACAAGCCTTAAAAAAAGAGTGTCAGGCACATTCTACATATGAATATGATTTGGGATATAATACATAGAAGAAGTTTCACATTTGTCAAGTGTAACGTTCTGACCAGTCGAGCATTTACAATCGGGCCCCTCAAATTCGTCTTAAATGTCCGGACAGGCCGATCGATCACTGCCCGTTCACGAAAATGCTACCCAGGCAAGCATCTCAAACGAGCCTCAAACGCCCGGGCTGACACCATCTCCTCCCCCCCATTTCCAACCCAAATATGAGGCTGATATGAGGGAGCCCGGGCACGTCCGTCACGTCGGCCCCGACAGCCCGATCCCACCTCAAATTGCCCTCAAATTCTCCAAACCCTTCCTCCTTCCGTCGCCCTCCAACATTTTCCGCGCCCGCCCCCTCGCCGTCCGGCACGCTTGCTCTCCGTCCTCACCACCTGTCCCGATCCACCACCGCGATGTCTTCCAACCCGACCCCGACAGCCGTGACGAAGATGCAGTTCGCCCCGTCCATCGACGTCCCTTCGTCTGCTTCGTCTTGCAAGCCGGAGAACGTCGCCCATAAGATGTGCCATCGTCGGCAGCGAGAGAGGAAGGCGGAGTTGGCGGCATAGGTAGGTCGGACCATCGTCGACGAGTTGTCTCCCGCGGGACGCCGGGCTCCCTGAACCCCATCCATCCAAGCGCCGACGCGGATTTGCTTTTGTATAAAACTATTGAATTCGAAAAATTTGTATCGAATAATCGACGTGCATGTCTTTGTATGGATTTGAGAGTCCGGATATGAAGTATGTGGATGCACAAAATGAAATATAAGGGGTCGTCTGGATGCGTCCGCAGACGTGCCCGAGCGCGTCCGCGGGCGTATAGGGGGCCTGATTTGCCCGGTCCGACTATACATGCTCTTAATATTTAGCAGTTATCATCAGCTACCATCCCACCGAAGATAGCCCTATATAGACTCGTCGACCAAGGGTCCGACATGGCCGAATCTAGAGTAAGGAAGACTAGTTAGTGGCTATGAGTGCGAGCAGTCGTCGAAGGGTCAGCACATGCCAGCCAAAGAGCAGATGGCGACTCCAGGACCTTGGATCTGAGAGGACGGGTTGGAGGTGCCGGCCGAGGTGAGGAAGGTCACACACCCTTGCCATCGCCGTTCACCGCAGGGCTTAGCCCAGCGGCCTCCTCCGATGGCGGCAAGAGAAGGAGTAGCAGTGGTGAAGGCTAGGAGCAGCCATGAACCATCATGATGATGCCCATGTCCGCCCCATCATTTAGCGCTGCGAGGTCACATGATTTTGGCATCATCACCTTGGCTTTCTCACCGTTAATCACCAGGTAAGGTAGTTAGGTGTGCAAGTTGATAGTACCGTTGCTTTGCTTGCTGGACCATGCATGTGTGCAAGTCCAACGGACGCCGGCCCGTGAATCTAGTAGTAACTTATTTGTCCCTTTTAATTGTTTCGTTTGTGTTGCCTTGGACGTCGAAGATTTTGGGGTTACATGTGCTTTGTCCTTATATTTATGATGAAGTCCTAATGGAACGCAATGAAGTATGGTTTCCTGTAGCATTCGAAGCAGACGGAGGTCCAGTTCATTCGGTGCAATAATCAACTCCTCTCCCGCGGCAGCTAGTACTCCTAGTATGTCATGGCAGCGAAGTGAAAAGACAAGTAGCTAGAAGGCTTCCCTCGTTGCACGTCGTGGCATATATAATGCATGGTGAGACGAGACATTGCACAGGCAAATTAAACCGCTGATAGTGTTTCAGTGAGGTGTGTGAAAGGATTCCTAATATTCGTAGTACAGATCTGACCCTTGTGTAATAGGAACACATATGAGAAGAGATACTTGAAGTAGTGGGTAAATTGTACTATACATGTTTAAACACTACTTCTAACATTTTTTTCTTAGTCGTAGCAGGAGTGAAGCAGGTGTTTACGACTGAATTTGAATTCTTGTGCTTCTATATATCGTCTTCTTCGTTGTGCCATCATCATCGCGTCTCTGATGAGTGGCATCTAGGACGGTGACTACGTCCCTTCTGGTGTTTTCCTTTCATTCCTCTATTCTCTCCGGCAATCACAAAGAAAGTGGTGTGGACACCGATGACAACGCAAACGCTGTTGACTGGTGAGTTGCTGTAGACCAAGCCATTGATGTTAAAGTAGCCGATCATGATGATGTAGAATAGGTTTAAACACTATTATATTTCTAACAAGATGAGTGTGGCAATGTGCGACTTATTACACTACGTCACGCTAGACACACGAGCTAATATATAGACATATTTTAAAGTATAAATTCACTCATTTGATTCGTATGTAGTTCGTATTATAATATTTATAAGATCTTGTATTTAGGAACAGAAGGAGGAAGTAGTATACATATGTCTTAACCTACCAACCAGAAATGTGGCAATCAAGCACAGTCCGTCCGTCAGTGAAGGCTCCCCACTCGATCGGCAGGAGGAGAGCTAGAACTCAACGGCGGGCGGCGCTCGCAGTTCGGGCACGGGCACCGGATCGACGACTCGGAGCTAAACTTAATTTGCAGCAGGTCCGCATGCAGAAACATAAACAGGGCAAGTGGCCGTTAACGTTGCATGCAGCTGCCTGTTGACAACGACAAAACCTGACCTGCCTCAGCCTGACTACTCCGATCCCGTAACAAACCGCGACACTTCCCTGACGCATCCGGCACTGAAAACCCAAATCTGGCTCTGACATCCAGGCACCTTTCCGGTAAATTCTCTTCCCCGCTGATCTGATCTGGGTGAGTTGATCTGATATGGGCCCAACCACGTGCATGTCTCCGCTAGAATTGACTTTTCTACACATCTAAGAACAAGTATAATATCAGCAGGTTGTAAAGATTACTTCACTGTTATATTTGTGCATTCATCATCCGCCAGAATACGTCCATCAACTCAAAAAAAGAAGAAGACTCTAGTTGCCCCACCATAGGTCAGATACATCCATTTAAGCAAACGATAAATAATCCATTAGTATCAAAACCCATGATGAGACGAATAATTGATTTTGCTACACCTCACCTCACCCTGGTTAATGCAACTACTCGTGCATGCACGTTGTGCTGCCAAACAGGTCGTCAGGTCATGTGAGTATCAATAGCTAGGTTAATTATGTACAAGTATCAATGGAAGCAACAATATGATGGCTCGGTTAAAGTATTAAGAGCGATGGCTAATGAGACCTACTTGCTCTAATCCAAAGAAGAAGGTCACAACAAACTAGTCTATGAACACAGAGAATAAACACGGTTCAAGGCGCATATGCTACTGCAACTATACACCATCTCATACATTTTACCTAGTCTAATACAAAATTAAGTCATTTTTAAGTCATTTATTTTAAGACGGAGGGAGCACGTGCTAGTAGCAGTTGACAGCCAAATGCCAGGTACGCCCAGCTGTTTAATAAGTGGCTGCCAGGTACATTCCTCCATGCATGCATGGGCATGGCAGCACGGGTAAATTCTCCCCTCCGGGGCCACGTGCACGCACGCACGCACCACCCACCCTGCCACATTTGAGCTTTCCACACAAGATCCAATCTGGCCACTGGATAAATGTTTTTCACGTAGAAACTGAAATTATCCTGTCCGACGAATTCCAAACAAACAATTGAAGAATACTATATAAAAAGTGGTCCTGGCTTGTTTTAGGGAGCTTATTGTACATGCTCCTAGGCTAACTTATTTTCGTAACATATTTCTACTCCTATATGTACGTACGTGCCCATGAAAAAAAAAGTCCACTAGCCAATTGACACTGGTTGAGTTGACTCAAGCTGCCCACCTCACCGTACATTCAGGCGCACCGAAAACCATGATGGCACGAATAGTTAATTTTGCTCCATCTCACCGTATCATTAATGCAACTACTCCGTGCGTGCATGCATGTTCGGTTGTCCAACAAGCTTAAGCATGCACGCCGCCAGGTCATGTACCATCCAAATATCCAACCGGTTAGGTCCAGCTTATATAGTAGTATCAAGAGTGATGGCTAACGAGTCCTACTTGCTCAACCAAAAGAGGCACATTCCACAGATGAAGAGGCAGCCCCTGATCCATGCATGGATGTATTGGGAGACATAATATATATATAGAGAGAGAAGAGGATACACATTCACCAAGTGTAAAGTTCTTGACAGTCATTAACATTTAACAAGAACACAAAGTTCTTACATGACACATACTGGACAGTAACTTTCTTTTAGACAAAAATGGTAGTAACTCCAAAAGTATCCTCAAAATAAATAAAAAAGAAAGGAAATCCCCACGCCTTTTCATTTACCATGCATCTACGTACAGTGTGGTGAAGATATGTGACATGTACATCATGTATACGCCGCCCATATATATATAGATATGTGCACCAGGAATAATAATAATAACAATAATAATGGAAATAATTTAGGGTTGTTGGATTGGAAGTAAATTCTCTATGTGGATTTACCTAGCGAGCACCGGCAGGGCAGGCAGGCAGGCAGGGGGTATCGATCAAGATTCAAGTGGGCGCGCATGTGGAGATGTATAGATCCGTATGGGCACATGATCGACGGAGGGATCGAGATCGGTACCACCTGGGCTGTCTTGGTTTGTAGCGCTAGCGTCGTCGTCGTCGTCGTCGTCTTGTTCGATCGATCGTCACTGGACCATGGCCAGGAAGGGCGTCCCGCTTGTCGCCGCCGCGGATGTAGGTGTGGCGTTGCCCGCCGGCGGGTTGCCGCTGCCGTTCGCCGCGTTGGGCCGGACCACGTTGTGGTTGTGGTTCTGTTGCTGCTGCTGCTGCTGATGCTGCTGCTGCCTTTGGAGGAAGTGCGCGTCGTACTGATGCACGGGCGGCATGTTGATGTTGCGGCCACCGGGGACGGCCTCTTCGTCATCGTCGTCGTCGTCGTCGTCGAACTCGTCCTCGTCGTCCTCGTCCATGCTGTCGCTGTCCAGGTCGTAGACGTCCCTTCTGTCGTTGCGCCCGTAGCTATGGTTCATGGCCACGGCCGGCTGCACCGGTGCCGTCTCCTTGGAGATGCCTTCTTGCTTCAGCTCCTTCAAGATACATTGCGTGCCCATGGCCTCGATCAGAACGGATGGCATTGACAATGTGTATGTGCATGCGCGCGTGCACGGGCCGAGAGTCACGTACCAGTTTGTTCGTCGCCGTGCCGTTGTTGCCGACGTTGCCGGCGGCTTGGACGGGTGAGGAGAACACTGCCGCAGCAGGCGGGGCGCCGTTGCTCGCCTTCACTTGCATGGACGCGCCGTTGCCATGGCCGTTGCCGTTGGTGATCAAGTTTTTGGCCCCGTGCTCGACGTGCTGCGCCGCAGGGGGCGGCGTCTGGGACGACAGCGGCACCGGCGAGAGCACGGTGACCGCGGGGGCCTCCGTGCGAGCCGGGGACGGCGCCGGTGCGAGCGCCGGCGCGTGTACGCCGGAGGAGGAGGATGCGAGCGCCTTGGTGCGGTAGAGCGCGTCGAGCTGGTGGAAGTAGGGGCATGTCTTGGAGTCCTCGGGGCGCTTCCGGCTGCTCTCCTTGACCTTCTTGAAGTACTTGTTGATGTTCTCCCACTTCTCCTTGCAGCGCTTGGAGCTCCGGTTGTAGCCCAGCCGCCGCATCCCCACCGAGATGTCCTCCCACAGCGGGCCCTTGGGCGCCGTGTCCTGGTACCGCGTCTCCATCTCCGTCCGCAGCTGGATCAGCGCGTGCACCTCCGCCTTGGGCCACCTCGACGGCGACGCGCCGCCGGTCATGTCCACCGGCGGCTCCGGGGCGTGGACGACGATCTCCTTGCTCTGTTGGTGCTGCGGTGTCGGGGCTTGTGGCTCTGCCGTCGTCGGCTTTACGTGTACCTGTGGCTGCGGCTGCGGCTGCGGCGTCTGTGGTTGTGTTCTCATTGGCGTTACGTTGGGCTGCGCCTGAACCGGCGGACGTGGCGTCGGAGGTGCCTGTGCAGGTGCAGCGGAGGCGACCGGCGTCGGCTGCAACGGCGGCGGTTTGACAGATGGCGATGTGACGGTGGCGGCCGGCTTTGCGGGTAAGGATGATGGCGCCTGCACGGGGACGATCTGCCCGGTGATCCTCTGGATGAAGGACACGACGGCGGCGTCGCGTGAGGCGGCCACGGCGCGCTCCTGCGCGAGCGCGTCCTGCTCGCGGGCGAGGCGCGCCACCTCCTGCCGGCGCCACGCCTCCTCGCGGATCATCCGGTCCTGGTCGCGCCGCTCGATGGCCTCGAGGAGGCGGCTCTGCATGGCCTCCTGCCGCTCCATGACCTGCCGCATCAGCCCCTCGAAGAACCTCATGGCCTTGCCGCCATGGCCCGAGCTCCCGCCCCGCCGCTTGCGCTTCCCGCCGTCGGCCGTCTCGTCCGTGTCCTCCCCGTCCGACTCCGAGAAGCTCGCGTCACTCACCGGCACCGTCGTCGTCGTCGTCGTCGTCGTCAGGCATGCAGCCGCCTCCGCAGGCACCGACTGCGGCGGCTGATGCGTCAGGAAGAGAGGCGGTGGAGATGGAACGCGCGAAGGCGCCGAGGGGACGGCGGAGTACGCAACGATGGTCGCGGCGGGGGAGGGGGCGGGAACGGCAGCAGGCGGCGGGTGGTGCGCGGCGGCGCCGTGGAGGGCCTCGAGCTCGGTGAAGAAGCGGTAGGTCTTGCCGTCGCCGCGGCCGGTGCGGCCGTCCTTGGTGCGGCGGTAGTACTTGTCGACGTTCTCGAATTTCTCGCGGCACTTCTTGGCGCTCCTCGTGTGCCCCATCTCCGCCAGCCTCCTGCACGCACGCACCATTCATCAACACAACAATCATCAGTCACACAAGCTCACCTCACTTTTCCATGATTCAACCTGTGATACCATCACCGTCAATCGATCCATCACAATTTGGTTGCATACGTGCGCGCGAGCGCATGTTGCTCTCACGGAAAAGCCGCGGTTTTTAGCCCCAATTTGAGGATGCAGATGGAGGGATTAAGTATTGGGGAATTTGGATCGGGATTGATGCCTCTGGCAACTGAACCGAACTGGATCTGACGGCCGCAAATCCGAGGAAAAAGAAACTGAAAAAAGTGGTGGGGGGAGAGCGATGTGCGTATGGTTTTTAATTGGGGAAATTGATCCATCATGTGTGCTGCTGGTGGTGGTGGTGGTGGTGGGCAGACAGTTCTTGGGTGAAGCATGCATGTGAGCCACATGAAGCGCATCCCGATCAATTATCACATCACACATCACATCTAGCTAGCTAGCGAGCTTGGCGAATTGAGACATCCACGGATCGATGGACAGTGAAATTCCATGCAAGAATTGAGACATCCACGCATCGATCGGGACGTCGGTCGATCTCGCTTGCTTGGAGACGAAGCGTCAAGAACTGGAATTCTGTTGCGGAATTGGTGTGGAGTTACCTGGAGACTTGCTCCCAGAGCGGGCCCTTGAGGGCGGCCTCCCGGAAGGCGGCGTCCATCTCGGACCGGATCTTGAGCAGCGCCAGCGTCTCCTGCCGCGGCCACCGGTTGCCGCCCGCCGCAGCCGACGACGACCCGCCGCGCTCGCCCTCCTCGCCGCCGTCCACGCTCCCGGAGCCCGACCCGCTCACCGCGGCCCCGTGCTGCTCGTCCGTCTGCTGCGGCTGCTGGAGCTGGTGCTGGTGCTGGTGTTGCTGCTGTTGTCCCGGCGTCGGCGCAGGCGCGGGCGGACGGCTGCTGATGGGCGACGGCGCCCCGGCGGGCCCGCGCCAGCCGGCCGGGGAGAAGGGCGGCATGTCGGCCGGCTGCTGCATGGCTCAGGCCGCTCCGCAGAGGGGAATTGAGCAGGAATCTTGCGCTAGCTGCTCACTGGTGAGTTGGTGTTAGGCGGCGGCTACTGTGGGAGTGAGGCCGCGGAGCCATGAGCAGTGCATGCATCAAGAGGTTCAGCAGCAGCAGCCGCTAGTGGAAACGCGCGCGCACCTGGAAAGGGAGGAGAAGGGAAAATTGAGGAGGAGGAAGAAGAAGATATGGCGAGGAGTGGGAGTGAGATAAGTACCGGCTGTGGCTAGCTAGGCTGGCATGGGCATGGAGAGAGAGATGAGATGGACGGGGGTTGCGGTGCCGTAACAGTGGTACGTACTGTAGCGGCTGAGAGAGAGAGAGAGGGTGGGGTGTCTCTCCGTGGACTGCACTAAATAGTATAAAAATGGCGGTGGAGGGTGTGAAGTGTGGCGTGGGGACGGATAGATGGGAGGTCGTTGAGGAGGAAGAAATGGCGATGGGAGATGCGTCCGGCCGGAGAAGATGATGCAGGAGATGTTGGGAGAGAGGGACAGATGGGCGCCGCGCTGTCAGGATGCCTTGCCGCCACGCCATCCGTCCGTCCATCCATGGGTCGTCTTGTTTCCACCCGTACGTCTTCTTCTTCTACCCCGATCTACACTAGAGTAATTCGACTGCCCGGGAGGGAGGAAGACGATTTACGAGGCCATCCAGGCCGTCCGTTGCTGGGATCCGACGGGCGGCAGAAAAGAGTGGAGGCCGGGAAAAGAGGTTTGTCCGATTGGATCGGAATCGGAGGGACAAGGCCACACTAGAACAGCTGTGCGGTGGGGCCGGCGACACGAGGTAGCTAGAGATCACAACTCAACGTGCTGCTCGCTTGCCTTGCCTCGCCGCCGGTCCCAGCCCCAACCCAACCCCAACCCAAGATCGATTGGACGATTCACAGGTCACACACCCTCTCTTTGGGGTTTGGGGCAACGCATCCAATCGCAGCATCGCATGGTCCTTCACTTCACCCCCACAGGCCCACCGTGGCGTGCAACGCCCTTCTCGTTTCATCTACTCCCGTGCACTACCCGCTGTTGGACAGCTGGTACACTACACTACAAGACCCAGTGGGTGAGTCAGTGAGTGATTGTACACCTCCTCAAACCACAAAAATGCTAGTAAAATGTAGAGCAAAATTCGGTGTTTATACGTACATGTGTAGAGCCGCCAAAAAAATGCGCATTGCCGACACTAGCTATACGCGTGCGGCTCCGGTAAAACGTTGCTAGCTCCGTCAGTTTCTGGTTTGAAGGTTGTACATACGCATTGTGTGGACCTGCGGTGTGGGGTGAGGCGAATTGATATCCATGATTGGTTGCTGGCATAACTAGCCGCTAGGAAGACTTTGAAAAGTATAAGCAAGGCTACTAAATATGTGTGCCTGGTTATTAGAATTAAGAGAAGACGGTCAGATCTTTCCCTGAAAAAAAAAGACGTTCACATCTCAATGTAGCACGTATGTACGTTGTTTTATGTTGGGAATTCATATAGAAAGTTATTTTCTTACAGCTTCTTATCCGGAGGCATGACAATCGACACGCTCGGCGGCATCTTTAAGCATGCTCCGGGGCCTATAGACCCTTCAATTGTACCTTTTCTTTTAATCACATATAACGAGCCGGAGCACCTTGAGTCGTGGCCCATGCAATTATTCTATAGGCTATCTGTCGCGCTTAAAAGTAAATACCCATGGGCCAGAGGCTTCGCTCGGATTGGATGTCTATTCATATGGGGCTAGTGTAGCAAACATATCTTGAATAGATGCCTCGCTAGGCGCTTTCCGCATCACGCCCGACTCAGAATTGTGGACGTTCGCGACGGAGTCTTGCCATCGACGCATAAGATATTTTACAGACAAAGTGATAAACAAGATGATGCGTATAACATACAAATAGCGGGTAAACAAGTAAATTCCATTTTTACTTATTCGACACCAAACATCATCAAACGTAGCAGTGGCAACGGAAACAATACTAACTTTATTTATTAGTATTAAGCATAAGAAAATGGCAACCAAACCAACATAGCTACAAAATAGCAACGCAACAGCTTAATCTCATTGAGTCTAACAAAAAAAAGTCTATTTTTACAAGTTTAATTGTTAAATTTATTTGGCAAGATTAATCGAACCGAATAGCAACAACAGCCTTACCAAGTTAATCCATAACAAGTTCACCTAGTAAGTTTAATAAGCATATTTATTTGGCTAGGAGCGAGGAGGTGTTGCGCAACGTGCTGCATGCCCCTGGTCCCAACCCAACCCCCGAATATCACAGGTCACACGACCCTTCTTTGGAGTTTGGGGTAACATGCAACGCATGGTCCTTCACCCTCACCATAACCATCACAGCCCCACCGCGGCCTGGTACGTACAACGCCATTTTCATCTCCATACGCTAGCTAGTGTTGCACAGCTAGTACAAAAGTGAGTGATTGTACACACGCATGCAGTTGGAGTACTTTTGTAGAGAGTACACACATTTAATTCAATATCTAGATATATTTATCCACAATACTAAAATACCATATAGATATAGTGTTTCTAAGGGTCTTAGTCACAAAAAATTGCACATTGCAGACATAAGAATTGCGATGTGTGTATGCACTCCCGCTGTAAAGAAATATAAGGACGTTTATATCACGACTTTAGCAATCTATAATTTTTTAAGGAGGGAGTATAATTTTAGTAAGAAGTTGCTTGAGTTGAAGTTTGAAGGTTGTATGCTGACCTATAGCTATGTTTTTTTTCTTTCAAAAAGGGGAACACACCACCATATTATAGCTATGAGGTGAGGTGAACTGATGTTGATGATTGGTTGCTGGTATAAAAGATGAAGACTTTGAAAAATGTAAGCAATGCTAGAGAAAATACCTGCTAAATTATTTAGCCAACCACATCTGCAAAAAGAGACAATCACATCTCACTAGTAGAAAACTGGCCTTTAGGGCTTGTTCGGTAGTTGCCCAACTCCAGCAAATCTTCAAATCTCGCTTCTCGTTTCGGATGCCAGCTTCCGGCCGGAGCGCCAACGATCAAAAATTCGTTCGGTGAGGCTGCTCCAGTTTCCCTCTCGCCACGCATGGGATGACAGCCTTTTCAGTGTGTCACGCATGCACGTATGGCACTTGGCGGTGGCACATCTCCGTAATAAGAGCGAACTCTAGCTTTTGCGTTTTCTGGGATCTCCAAATGAGCTGCTCCGCATTTTTGTACATAGCCCGACCACTGATCCGGGAAGCCAGCTTCGTGGAGCCGGGCCGTTCGGGCCATCTAGTCGCGGATTCGGCGAAGCGAGAAGCTAGGGAGCTACCGAACAGGCCCTTAATCCCGGTTCCAGAGGGTCTTTAGTCCCGATTCTGGAACCAGGACTAAAGGGTCGGGACTAAAGGTATTTTTTTATTTTTGTTTTTTAATTTTTTTTCTGATTTTCAAATCTGTGAATTATCTAACAATTTAACCCCTAATCACCCCTTCTCACTGCTTTCGAATTATTTGACAATTTAATCTCTAATCACCACTCATTCCAAATCATCTAACTTCCCAGCCGGTCACCCATCCTCTCACTGCTCTAACCCGAGCACGCTGAACTTTCGAGTTCTATCACCCTTTGTTTCCAAGTCTGCACTTGTTGTTTTCTTGACAATAGTAAGCTATCAATCCTATTAACCCTTAGGTCTTGATGTCATATTACTTAATTTTTTGAATTCCAAACAATTATTAAAATAAACAAAATAAGTAATAATAATATTGAATTTCTATGAAAATAAAATAAGTATTATTATTATTTTATTCATTTTTGCCATATATTCAATTCATATGGCATAATTAATATCTTTAAATTTGTAAATCGAAATTCAACAAATAATAGATCCATTATTAATAGAAAAATGTGAGGATGGACAATTACAGAGCTGTCAGCTCCATCACACCAAACAAGGGAGACACATTTCTTTTCTGGTCTGATTCCTGGATGGTTGGAGGTTCAGATACACCCTTGGCACACAGATTCCAAAGGTTGTTTTCCTTTGCCATTGATAACTTATCCACAGCTGAAGAAGTCTTTACTGCCTTTGATGCCAATGAAATGACTGGGTTGTTCCATCTGCCGCTCTCTGAAAGAGCTTTCCAAGAACTGAAGACCCTTCAGGGCCTCCTACAGCAATTGCCAAGGGACCAATCCACGAATGATATTTGGTTGTGGGCAGCTGATGGTAAGGGATACTCAGCCAAGAAATTCTATTTGCATGTCCACCAACCCATTGTTTCAAACCCCCCTCTCAATTGGATCTGGAAAAGTTGTTGCACCATGAAAATCAAGGTATTTGCATGGATGCTTGTTATGGACAGACTGAATACTCAAGATATGCTTCAGCGCAGACACTGGAAAGTATCAGAATCCAATCTCTGCGTTCTCTGTCATGCCAGAGTTAAAGAGGACCGGGACCATCTCTTCTTCAACTGCTTGTTTAGCACCAGGGTTTGGAATTACCTACAAATACAATGGCAGGGTGCACCCATGGGGAAAATTGTAATTGCAGCCAAAAGAGATTTTAATCAACCTTTCTTCACTGAAGTTGTCTTCATTGCCTGCTGGAACATCTGGATCATCAGAAATGATAGGGTTTTCAGGAATGAACGACCCACCTTTAGGAGATGGAAGGAAGCTTTTGTTACTGATATATCCTTGTTAGGTCATAGAATTAAGGCTATCTATAGGGATGGCCTTCTAATGTGGGTTTCCTTTTTACCTCCTTGAGTTTAGGTTAGTCTTCCTAATGCACTAACTCTCTAACCTTAGAGATTAGATCCTGCCTTGTAATCTATTATATGCAATAAAAGAAAAGGCTGTGGGGTGCTCTCCCCTACAGTAGTTGGTCAAAAAAATAGAAAAATGTGAGGAATCCAAATATGACATCATTTATTTATTTTTAAATAAATTATTTTTTTTATTTTGTAGAAAAAAACTTCTTTTTGAAATAACTTTTTTTACTTTTGGAATTTCGAGAATCTGAGAAAACTTCACCGGGTAAACCCGGGTGAAATCGAGTCCCAATTTTTCTCTAGTTTTTTTATATGTTAAACTGTTTTTTTGACGTCGTATGCAAAAGTTATGGCCGTTTTACATTTTTTTTCATTTTTTTGCAGAAATGGTCAAAATTCATATTTCAAAATTTCTATACCAACTAGACACTAAAACCTAACTACATCTCAAAGGATTTTATTTTTTGAAGATTTTATCATTTTTGTTTATTTTCTGGAAAACTCAAAAAGGCAGTCCAGGGGGGGGGATAGAGTTTGAAAATTTTAGAACCCCTTTAGTCCGGGTTGGTGTCCATCCAATCATACCGTCGACTACATATGCTAGCATCATCCTAGCCAGTGTCACAACTAAGGTTAACCAAGCCAGAGTTAACCCATTTCTAACTTCATTTGCTATTTTTTTCATGCATTTAATGATTTTTTTTGAGCTAAATGACCCTGAAATTGAAAAACACTACAAATGAACTCTGAAAAGGTTGAAACTTGGCATGGTATTATTATTTCACCCACATAGCATGTGCTAAAAAGTTGAGAGGCTTACGGTAAAAACTAGATGCACTTTGTGTACAAACTCATTTTTTAAACTTATTTCAACTCCATACTTTTTCTGTGTTCAACATGCACCATCTAACATGTGCCTAGGAGCAAAACGAATTAAATTAAAAACTATTTTTAAATTCAAGTTATTCACAATCTAGGGTTTGAAGCAAATTTGAACAAATTCAAATTTAAACTATTCAAATTTGAAAACTAATTGCACAAACACAAACTAGACAAAATTTTGAATCTAATGCAAAATGAATCACTCAAAAACATCAAATATCCTAAAAGATATAAGCAATTTAAAACAAAAACTAAAAACAGAAAACAAATAGAAAAAACAAAAAAACCTTTCAAAACCCTTTAGTACTGGTTGGTATCTCCAACCAGGACTAAAGGTCTAGCCTTTAGTCTCGGTTGGAGATATGAACCGGGACTAAAGCCCCAAACCCTTTAGTCCCGGTTCATGTCTCCAACCGGGTCTAAGGCTTCACCTTTAGTCCCAGTTGGAGACACGAACCGGGACTAAAAGGTATCGGCCCCTTTAGTCCCGGTTGGTGTCTCCAACCAGGACTAAAGGCCCCGCTCGAACCGGTACTAATGCCCGACCGGTGCCCTAGCTGCTCGAACCGGGACTAATGCTCACATTAGTTCCGGTTCATAAGGCAACCGGGACTAATGTGTAGATCGAGTTGTGACGAATGCCCTGTTTTCTACTAGTGTCTAGATATATCATATATTTTTAGTTATTTTAGTTGAGATTTCGATAACATGTATTTTCTATAGGTGTTTAACCGACAAAACGACAATCGACAGATTGTGTATCTTTAAGAACGTTTTGTGGACCATAGCCCCTCCCATTATACACTTGTATCGCTCCTGAGGTATAGGGAACCCAACCATATAGGGCCATGGCCCGTGTAATTACAAAATAAGCTATGTGTCACGATTAAAAGTTACTACTTGTGGGTCAGGGGCTTGTCTTGGATTTGGTTTAAATTTGTGGTGGGGACTCTATAGGAAACCCATCTTGAATAGATGCCTTCCGGGGCTTTTTCCGAATCACACCTTACTAATATGTGGACTTCCGCGATGTGGCCTTGTCACCGACACCCAAGATGATTTACATACATAATGTCAAAGCATCATGATAAATATATATCATAAAATTGCTCTGTAAATATATTAATTTTGATTGTTATGTATTCAATACTGAGCATAACTAACGCCATATGTTTAAAGAAGAGGAATGCACAAGTCTATCGGTCGGATACTCACTGGAAAAAAACATTACATTTTTTATTGTATTAAAAAACATGGCGAAGTTTTTACATGAAGAGGAAATCACAACGGGGCGGGTGTGAGGGCACAAAGGGATATGGATCCAACATGCCCCCACATAGCAGCCTAGTGATTACCATTCTATGTGACATTCGTCATACCTTAAAACACACATCATTTGACAGTGACAAAGGAGAGCGAAGGTGAAGAAGTGGTGCTAGGTTTAGCATCCTCCAACATTTTAGCCACATGTGTGTGTGTGGGGGGGGGGTGTCAAATGAACAAATAAATTAGCAAACCACAAATTTTATTGTCAGATGAAGAATTAAAATTTAGCAAATAACAATAAACATTAGCAACTTCATTTATTAACGGTAGCAAATAGCAACATAACAATTTAATTCAGTAATGTTAATCATAAACGAGTTTAATTATCTAATTTATTAAGCAAGATTACTCGTGGAAGTAGCAACTAAAACAATATCAAGTCTATTAATTGAAGATAGGAAAATGCCAATGATAACAATAACTTATGTAAAAATAAAAAAATAACAAATAGCAACATAACAACCCTATTTATTAAGTCTAACAAAAAGTTTATTTAGCAAGTTGTCATTAAATTTATTTCACAAATATTAATTGAAGTAAATTACAACAAAAATATTAGCAAGTTTATTCCTAATTTATTTTAATTAGTATGTTCATTAGTTAATTAATTAATAATATAATACTCGAGAATAGCAACTAAGATGTAGCAACCTTTTTAGCATTAGTTACAATAGCAGATTTAGGTCCTCCTCACTTATCCAAAAATACAGTCCTATAACAAAATAAGTATTATAGTTCCCAATCCGAGCTGGTTTACAAATTCTAAAAGAAAAAAGGCATTATTTCTATCGGTTGGACAAACTGACCTCACTCTGAATTATTCATATACTCAAAAACAAATATTCCTAGTATGTTTCAACCTTTAACAGAGTGAGCTAGTGTACAATTACATGTGAACAGAGCGTAGCTCAGATGGTTAGGTTCCTTGTGGTGTAACCAGTCTATCAGGGTTCATGTCCTAGACTTGGTACTCGTACTCGCATTTTTCTGAATTCATTTCAGGCTCTTTGACGACGTGCATTCGACAGGAGGAGACATTTTGCGTTGACTACCAAGGCGCATATGGTGTCTTCATCAATCTCAAGATGTTGTGCCAACTTAGTATCTCAGAGATGCTCACGGGGTAGGGTGTGCGTGTGTGTGAGGATGAGTGTACCATTCTGGAGCTCCTCATGATGTCCGGGATCTCATTCGGGACTCCAAACGACATACGGTCACAATGCAATTATCCCAATACTATTCTAGCATCGTCGAACGTTAAACGTGTGGACCCTACAGATTCGGGAATCATGTAGACATAACCGAAACATCTCTCTGATCAATAACCAATAGCAGTACCTAGATGCCCATATTGGTTCCTACATATGTCGCGAAGATCTTTATCGGTTGAACCGTGATGTCAAGGATTCAATCAATCTCATACGCAGTTCCTTTGTCCATTGATATGTTACTTTCATGAGATTCGATCGTCGGTATCTTCATACCTAGTTCAAGATCATTACCGGCAAGTGTCTTTACTCGTTTCATAATACAAGATCCCGTGACTAACTCATTAGCCACATTGCTTGCAAGCTCTTTATGATGTTGTATTACTGAGAGGGCCTAGAGACACCTCTGCATCATACGGAGTGATAAATCCCACTCTCGATCCAAGCCAACCCAACAGACACCCTCGGGTATCTGTAGAGCACCTTTATGATCACCCAATGACGAAGTGACATTTGATAGTGACGTGGCTTAAGACTGCGTCGATATTTCCCCCAAGAGGAAGGGATGATGCAACACATCTACGGTAAGTATTTCCCTTAGTTATGAAACCAAGGTTATCGAACTAGTAGGAGAACCACGCAACACTATGTAAACGGTACCTGCACACACAGAACAAATACTTGCAACCCGACGCATAAGAGAGGTTGCCAATCTCTCCACGGTAAAAAGATCGATTAGTTTGTAGTATATTGGATGGGCATATCGCACAAGAACACAAAATGAAAGAAGCAAATAAAAGTGTAGCAAAGTATTTTTGGGTTTTTGGAATAATAGATCTGAAAACAAAAGCGGCAAAAGATAGATCGGAAAGCAATATGTTGAAAGAGTAGACCCGGGGCCCGTAGGTTTCACTAGTGGCTTCTCTCATGAGTATAGCACACGATGGGTAAAAAAATATTGTTGGGCAATTGATAGAAGATCAAATAATCATGACGATATCCAACACGATGATCATTATATAGGCATCACATCCAAGATTAGTAGACCAAAACAATTCTGCATCTACTACTATTACTCCACGACCGCTATCCAGCATGCATCTAGTGTATTAAGTTGATGAAAAAAGAGAGTAATGAAATAAGAACGATGACATGATATAGAAAAAATCTATTTATGGAGGAATATACCCCATCTTGTTATCCTTAATAGCAACAATACATGCGTGCCTCGCTGCCCCTTCTGTCATTGGGAGAGAACACCGCAAGATCGAACCCATGACAAAGCACCTCTTCCCGTGACAAGAAAAATCGATCTATTTGGCGTAACTAAACCAAAGATTCGAAGAAGAAATACAAGGCTATAGATAATCATGCTTATAAGAGATCAAAGAAAACTCAAATAATATTCATGGATAGAAAATGATCACGAACTCAAACTTCATCGGATCCCAACAAACGCACCGCAAAAAGTCATTACATCAAATAGATCTCCAAGAGACCATTCTATTAAGAATCAAAAGAGAGATAAATCCATCTAGCTACTGCCTACGGACCCATAGGTCTATGGTGGACTACTCACGCATCTTTGGAGAGGCACCCATGAATATGATGCACCCCTCCGTGATGGTGTTAGATTGGTTCTCGTGGTTTTGGAACTTGCGGCGGCTGGAATTGTGTTTCATCGACTCTCCTATGGTTTTTAGAATATTTGAGTATTTATAGAGCTGAGAGACAATGGAGGAGGGTCCCATGGAGGGCACAACCTTTCAGGCCGCACTAGGGGCGTGACCCTCTGGCATGCCCTGGTGTCTTCTAGACTCCACGGGCCTCCTCTCAGGTGCTTCCTTGGCTCCCAGGTTGTCTTCTGCCCCAAAAAAATCTCCAAATCGTGGCATTTGGGCTTCGTTTGGTACTGATACTCCGCGAAGTAAAAAAGAAGCAAAAAACAACAACTGACACTTGGCACTATGTCAATAGGTTAGTCCCAAAAAATGATATAAAGTTGCTATAAAATGTTTGTAAAACATCCACGAATGATAATATAACAACATGGAACGATGAAAAATTATAGATACGTTGGAGACATATCAGCATCCCAAAGCTTACAATTCCTACTCATCCCCGAGTAGGTAAATGATAAAAACATATTTTTTTGATGTGGAATGCTGCCTAACATGTTCATCACATATTCTTTTCTTTTGTAGCATGGACATTTGGACTTCTAGATGGTTCAAATCAATAGTATAGTTTTAACATGAAGACTTTAATACTCAAGCATACCAACAAGCAACCATGTATTTCAAAATATCAACACTAAAGAAAGTTATCCCTAGCCCATCATGCTCAATCATTGATCCATTCATGAAACACACTCAAATATTAGTTACACCCAATGCACAAGTACGATCATAGTGCCCCCTAGTTGGTGCTTTATAAGAGACGAAGATGGAGAGTCAAATAAAAGTAAAAATTTCATAAATTAAATAGATAGGCCCTTCGAAGAGGGAAGTACGGATTTGTAGAGGTGCGAGAGCTCAAGGTTTAATTTGAGAGAGAGAAAATATTTTGGGTGTCATGCCTTTTGTGTCAACGAAAACGACTGAGAGTTTTCAATAACTTTACATGCTAGGTATATCATAGGCGGTTCCCAAACAGAAAATAAAGTTTATTCCTTTTTCCACCATTCTTTTCACAATCCATGGCTAGCCGAATCCACGGTTGCCTCCCATACCAATACTTTCCAAGGAATTTATTACTCAACAACATAAAGTAAATTGCCTTTTCATTTCAAGACCGGGCATCCCTATTACCGTCGTACTCTCGTGCAATGACAAGTGAATAAATACTCATCTTGAGAATAACACATATAGCATGGAAAAATATCGGTCACCCCCTTCCGCTTCATGAGCAGTCTGAGCACACAAAAAGGAAATAATTTTGAAAATTAGAGATTACACTTACAAATTTGCTTGGAACGACATGGAAATACCGCATATAGATAGGTATGGTAGACTCATATGGCAAAACTGGGTTTAAGGACTTCGTATGCACAAGTAGTATTTCTACTTAGTAAAAGTGAAGGCTAGCAAATAGATTGAGAAGCAACCAACCAAGAAACGAAAATTCTCATAAATGGGCATTAAGCATAACTAACACTGAACAATGCACTATAAGTAGGATGTAATTTCATTGCATAACTATTGACATTCATGCTTCCATAGGGAATCACAAACCTTAACACCAATATTCTTACTAAAGCATAATTACTCGCCAACATGACTCACATAGTACAATAATCATGTCTCAAAACTATTACAAGGAATCAAGTTTAATTTGTCCAATGATATTCATGAAAGTTTTTATTATATCCTTCTTGAATATATATCACTTTGAGACTAGTTTCATATATTGCCATTGCTTTTGAAAAGCTCAAATAAATTTAAGTGAAGAGCATGAGCATACAAATTTCATCTCTCAAAATAATATAAGTGAAGCATGAGAGAATTCTTCAAAATTTACTAACTCTCAAATTAGTATAAGTGAAGCATGAGAGTATTTCTTCAAAATTTACTAACTCTCGAATTAATCTATGTGAAGTCTGGGAGTATTTCTTCAAAAAAATGCTAACTCTCAAATTAATTTAAGTGAAGCAGCAAGGACAACCCGCATGGCTCCCACCTCCCACCCCTAATGGTGATCCTAGGGTTTCTGCCTAGATTCTCCTCTCAAGTGCTCCTATGGAGGGTCTCCTCAGTTGGGACTTCACTCCCGGCCTCGCGATGGAGGCACAGGTGCGCTGTCGCTTTCATTCGACGGTTCATTTCTCTTCCTCGGGTTCCTAGAAGGAGTTCTTCCTGGTGGTCAGTTTTTCATCAGCTTCGTTTCTTCTCACAAAGTAATAAGTGGGTCTTTCTCTTCAATCTTGTATTGGAGGCCTCAGCCATAGCTTTAGGATTTTACGTTTGAGTGATCGGCGTTTTTGTTTCTTGGTGGCTTCTACCAAAGTGGGACATTTTACCTATGGCCTTCGAGATCGTATTGGCCGGATTTCATCTTTCATTTCCACCTATTTCATGGTGCTCATATTGGGGACTTTGGTTTCCCGGATTTCTCCTGGCATGCAGACACTGAATTGACTGATTCTAGTCATGGAAAATGATTGGTAGTTCAGTAAAAATGGCTAAAAGCCCAAAGCTATGGTGTGATTCAATCAGATTCTCTATCTACTCTAGCTCACGCAGGTTTGTTTTTGCCACCGGTGAGGCCGGCCGGAGTGTCTAGGCTGGAGCACTCTATTTTGATCGGTTGTTTTAAGTTTCTGGATCCTACGGTGTCGGTTGGTTCTGTTCTGTTTCAATCGCTTGCCTGTCAGCAGCCCACAATCATCTCAACTGCCAAAAGATCTTTTCAGGGTTTAAACTTTATCTGGATTTATTGGGATTCCTTATCGGATGAAAAACTCTACCATATTCTAGATGGATGGCAAGTTGGTTATTCTGAGCTGGATATTAAAAGCATGGTTCAAATTTTAAATGTCCCGACCCAGGAGTATATTGATGAGAGACTTTTGAAGTGTTCAACATGTTCTTGTCATGGTCATCTCTAATTGAATTTTCCAGGTGTTACCTGCCAACGTTGCTTATCCCTAGTGGATAGTTGCTCTTGTTCTCAACATGTTAACGTGAACAAGCGTTCATGCATGCTGGGGCCTGTTAATCCTATCAATTGCTATATCTGCAATCGGGTTGACCATGGCTCCAAAAGGTGTGCTGGGCTTCTACGCTGTCAGCACTGTATCCGTGTGGGCCATAAGAAGTTCTTTGGGCTTCCCTCTCCCGTTTATTTGGAGGCTCTCTTTTGGGGATATAACCCCACGATGAGACCCGCCCTGAGGGCTCCGGGTCTCACCGGGCGGCTCGCACACCGGCCCAAGAGTGAGCCGTGGGGACTTTAGAGCCCAAGAAGTTTAGCGGCTGACAAGATGGGCCGGCAAGTGGCCCGGATGAAGAAGACCCGGGTGTATAACCATCCCGGAGACAACTTGGTCAGGAAAGGCAAGAGAAGATAGAGGTAGACTCGGACATGTAATGAGAGTCGGTTACAACTTGTATAATCCGTGGTCTTGACCCCCTATATAAAGGCAAGATTCGGGGTGACTTAGGGATCAGGTTATCGAGAACTAGGTCAAGCAATAGCTCCCTTGTAATCGATACATCAAGCAATACAAGCACTAGCAGGACGTAGGCTATTACCTCAACTCGAGGGGCCGAACCTGGGTAAACTCGTGTCCTTCGTCCCAACCAACCCCTTTGAGTCCATCACGTTAGCAATGGCCTCGAACCCAAGTCTGTTCACCCGGACATCTGCTGTGATAAAACCACGACAGTTGGCGCCCACCGTGGGGCTTGCGCTCGGTGGTGTTGAGTTCTCAAAAGGGCTCTCTTCCAGGGCGCGAGGGATACATGGTCAGAAGGATGAGCAAGGGTCACCGTGGCCGGCTCTACATTGATGACGCCAGTTGGGGGCTTTATGCCGACTCTGTGGAATATGGATTCCGTGTTCCTTTCGGCGGGATTCACGTTTTCGTCGGAAGGACCAACGGATCTACACCCGGGCTGGATGCCTGCACCAACGTCATCGAGCCGGCTCAACGTGCGCAACCTGCCCGTGATGTGCAGCCCACCCGTTAATCCGGGCCGGAGGCACGTCTTCATAGGCTTTACTCAAGGGATGGATTTGGAAGCTTATGGGTCATAGGAAACTCTCATCTATTCAAAAGACGAGTATTCGAGCGGAGAGGCGAATAAATTTTACCAGCTTCACAATGGCAGGCTCAGGGGCTACGACGAGCTTTGCCCTGAGTTAGATCATTCTTGGTCGGACACGTTTGGGCTGCCGGCTCACGCTGCCGTGTTCATGGCGGGGTCAGCCCCAAGCATGAGCGGTACATCCGCAAGAGTGGCAACCTCAGGCGCTGACCCGCCGCCGCCGGCTCAAGTTCTTCTGGATTTGATGAATGAGCTTATGGCCCTGATGTCCACTGAAGTTACACCAGATAATTAGGCTGCCCGGAACTTAGAGATCGTGAGGCTCAAGGACCGGATGACGGAGGAGCAACAGAGGATAGCCGAGCTGAAAGTCTAGATGGAGGAAGAGGCAGAGTGTGTTAAGACGGATGCCTTCTGCCTTGGGCTAGAACAGCAGTCGGCGGCCGCGGTACATCGGAGGAGGCATCGATCTCGCTTGCCAGAACGCTATGAGGCTAGGAACCTCTTCAACACGCCAGGAACGAGACGAGCAGCGGATGAACCTGGAAGCCGCCTGGCGGCTCGACCGACGTCTCACCCGGCCCGACGAAACCAGGCCTCACTGGTGGTCTTCCCAACGCCAGCGGGTCATTATTCTAACCCAGCTGAGAATATGGTGGCTACGGCTACCCGGCTTGAAACAATTCCTATCTCGGATGAAGCACCTTTTGCGGAAGAGGTACGGAATGCCATTGGATACCTTCAGACGGCGATGGCCCAACAGGAGAAGTATACTCATAGGTTGAGCCACGTTCATTCAACCCCTCTCCCCAGCTGGAGCTTTAGCCGGCGCTATGAGTCGCCAGCGGTTTCCAGCAGTGATCGGCGGAGAGACCTCCGGGGGACGATCGGGCGGCTCTAGATGCCCAGGCGCTCATGAACCGGGCGAGAAACCAGCAAGAGGCGACAGCTTTGGCTACTGTGACTCACCAAGAGCCGGCGCCCTCGATATCAGTAGGAGCGGGAGTAACTACCGGGGCCATGGGAGTGCCATGTCTATCGCCGGTTCTGCGAAGTGAACGACTGCCAAAGGACTTCAAAGGACCTCGCAAGGTTCCAAATTACACTGCTGATTTGCCTCCGGAGGCCTGGGTAGAAAGTTATGAACTGGCTATGGAGATGCTAGATGTCAGTGAGGCGGTGTGCGCTAAGTATTTTATCATGATGCTTGAAGGTCCGGCTCACACATGGTTAAAGGGGTTACCTCCCAATACCATCAATTCGTGGGCCGAGTTAAGGGCAAGGTTCATCAAAAAAATTCAAGGGGCTTGCAAACAACCTATGACCATCGTGGATCTTGATCACTGCGTCCAGCAGGAGGATGAGTCGGCTCATGATTGGGTCTGACGGGTGTCAACCATCATCCATTCGTCTGAGCAGATCACGGCAGCCCGGGCCGTGCTCGTTTTAGAGAAAAACTGTCATTTCGTTCCGCTGAAGCAAAAACTTGGCCGATTCAAGCGTACGTGTCAAGATATGGGAGAGCTCATGACGGCTCTCACAAAGTACGCCGACTCTGATAGCACGAAGGACCCAGGCTCGGATGAGGAGAAGGTCGGTCAGGGTAAAAAGAATAATCAAGGAAAATGTGTGGTTAACAATGGTAACCAGAATAAGCGGAAGAACCCTAATGGTGGATTAGAGCTGGTAGCCAATGCAAGTACCGGCCAGAATCCTCCTAAGGGCAATGGGAAGTTGAGACCACCTTTTAATAAGAACAGGACTCCCTTCAATTTGGAGGAGGCGCTTAAGAAGCCCTGTCCAGAACATAGTCAGCCCGGCAAACCTACGTTGCATGCATGGGGTGATTGCCACATCATGCAGAAGTTAAGGAATTACTACATGCAACCCAACAACCAGGGCGGTGGTCCACCCGGTGGCTCAGGACCGGGCGGGTCAGGAGCCTGATTTGGATCCGACGGCTCAGGGTCCATTCATTATGGTCAAGGTAATCACGGAGGGCATCTACAACACTCTGGTAACAACAAGCAGCAGCAGCATAACCAATTTGGGTATCAAAGTAATCCGAGACAACTCAGCTCAGGCCAGTATCATGTTTTCATGACCTGCCTTAACAAGCGAGATCCGAAATTACGCAAGCGAGCGGTCCATGCGGCTATGCCGGCTCTGCCACAGTACTTAAAGTGGTCTGAATATGACATAACGTGGAGCCGAGAGGATCACCCGCCGCGTGTGGATGACCCGGGGCAGATGGCTTTGGTTGTTGCCCCTCAAGTGGGAAGTTATATGGTAAATAAGGTGCTTATGGATGGAGGCAGGAGTATCAACATCCTCTATTATGACACCTTCCGGCGGATGAAGCTGCTTGACAAGGATCTTAAGCCCTCATCCACCGTTTTTCATGGTGTGGTGCCAGGCAAGTCGGCTTATCCGGTGGGCAGGATTTCTTTGGAAGTTGCCTTTGGTGACGAATATAACCACAGAGTGGAGCAATTATGGTTTGAAGTGGTCAAGATCAAGAGCCCTTACCATGCATTGTTTGGGCGGCCGGCTTATGCTAAGTTCATGGCTAGGCCCTGCTATGTCTACTTACAGCTCAAGATGCCCGGGTTAAAAGGTACAATTACTGTTCATGGTAATCGAAATACGGCTATTTGAGTGTGAGGAAGGAGAAGCGGCTTATGCAGAATCCAGTTGTGCTCAGGAGGAGCTCAAGTTTTATAAGGAGAATGTATACCCGGAGGATATGACGCCGCTGAAAAAGCCCACAACGTAGGTTGAGCCGCCCCTTAAGTTCTCGACGGATGATACCAAGGCAATAGACTTCACTCCGGGCAACTCATCCAAACAGTTCATCATTGGGGCTCACATGGATCCCAAATAGGAATGCGTGCTCATCGAATTCATCCGTGAGAATCGAGACATCTTTGCATGGAAGCCTTCTAACATGGTGTTCCGAGAGAGTTCGTTGAGCACAATCTTAACGTGGATCCTAAGTTTAAACCTATCAAGTAGTTTCTACGACAGTTCAATGAGGAAAGATGCAAGGCCATCGGAGAAGAGGTTGCCCGGCTCTTAGCGGCGGGTTACATCGTTGAGGTCTTTCACCCGAAGTGGCTTGCTAACCCAGTGCTGGTGCTCAAAAAGAACGGCATGTGGCGGATGTGTGTGGAGTATACGGACCTCAACAAGGCTTGTCCGGCCGATCCCTTTGCTCTCACTCGTATTGATCAGATCATTGATGCTACAACGGGTTGCAAAAGCCTGTGCTTCCTGGATGCTTATTCAGGATATCATCAGATCAAGATGGCAGTTAAGGACCAAGAGAAGACGACTTTCATTACGCCTTTTGGAGCCTTCTGTTGTCTCTATGCCTTTCGGGCTCAAGAGTGCCCAGATGACTTATCAGCGTTGTGTGCAGAACTGCCTTCACAGTCAGATTGGGCGCAATGTTCATGCTTACGTGGATGATATTGTGATCAAATCAAGGAAAAAGGAGACCCTTTTGGACGACTTAAGGGAAACTTTTGGCAATCTCCGTATCTACAAGATGATGCTTAACCCGACCAAGTCTGTTTTTGGTGTCTCGGCTGGCAAGCTCTTAGGATTTCTGGTTTCTGAGCGTGGCATTGAGGCTGAGCCAGATAAAATCAAAGCTATCACCTCCCTGGGAGAGCCGGCCTATGTTAACGATGTCCAACGCCTGGCGGGGGGAATCGCTGCGTTGAGTCGGTTCATAAGCCGCCTCGGTGAGAAAGCCATTCCCCTATATCAGATGATGAAAAAGACAGATAATTTTGTCTGGAGTACAGCGGAGGGTGAAGCATTGGAGGCACTCAAGAAATAACTCACCGAGCCGCCGGTATTGGCTGCTCCGGCTGAGAAAGAACATTTGCTCTTGTATGTGGCGGCTAACAACTGGGCAGTCAGCGCCGCAATTGTGGTTGAGCGCAAGGAAGCCGGGAAGGAGTATCCGATTCAAAGGCCGGCTTATTATATCAGTGAGGTCCTGACTCAATCCAAGAAGAGATATCCACATTGGCAGAAGCTAGTGTATGGAGTGTTCATGGCCAATCGCAAGTTGAAGCACTATTTCCTAGGGCACCAGATCACCGTGGTCAGTTATGCTCCGTTGGGGGATATAATCCAGAACAGAGAAGCTACTGGTAGGATTGCTAAGTGGGCATTGGAGCTGGGACCTCTCAATCTAAAATATGTGCCTCGTACGGCCATCAAGTCCCGAGCCCTTGTAGATTTTATAAACGATTGGAAAGAGTGTCAAGCTCCTGGGGAAAAGCCGGATGACACATACTGGACTATACATTTTGATGGATCCAAGCAGCTGGAAGGATCAGGAGCAAGAGTTGTTTTGACATCTCCCAAAGGTGATAAATTTTGTTATGTGCTCCAGCTGATGTTCCCTTGCACCAACAATGCGGCTGAGTATGAGGCTCTGCTTCATGGTCTCAGAGTAGCCAAGGAGATGAATTTAAGCTGGGTAAGGTGTTTGGGCGACTTAGATCTTGTGGCTCAGCAAGTTTTAGGCACGTGGGATTCCAGGGACCCGCGGATGGCGGCTTATAGATAGGCGGTGGATGTCATTGCTGGTCACTTCAAAGGTTATCAGGTAGATCACATTGATCGTCGCAGGAATGAGGCAGCTGATGCCTTATCATGGTTAGGCTCTCAACGAAAGTCGGTGCCACCCAATGTCTTTTTGGATGTTTTATATCACCCGACTATCAAATTTCCTTCAGAGGAAGATTTGGTTGTCCCTGACCGGAGGGACAATTGGTGGCGGCTCTACATGCTATTCCGGATTGGACTGTGCCTTACCTGGCCTATTTGACTTGGGGCGAATTACGTGATGATGAAAACCTAGCCAGACAGATCACCCGACGGTCTAAGTCAATGACAATAGTTAATGGTGAGTTAGACAAGTGCAACATTACCGGGGTTTTTCAGCGTTGTGTCTCACCAGAGGAAGGTCAAGAAATTTTGAATGAAATTCACGCTGGAGATTGAGGACATCACGCCGGCTTAAATCTTTGGTAGCTAAGGCATTTCGTCACGGTTTCTTCTGGTTGACGGCTCACAAAGACGCAGAGGATCTGCTCCGCAAGTGTGACGACTGTCAAAAATTCGGCCGTCATGCTCATATTCCGGCTCAAGAGTTGCGGATGATACCAATTACTTGGCCTTTTGCAGTCTCGGGGCTAGATATGCTAGGAGCTTTCAAGAGATCCAAGGATAAGAAAACACACCTCCTGGCGGCGGGTGATAAGTTCACCAAATGTGTAGAGGCTGAGCCAATCAGCAAGTGTGATGCCGCTACGGCGGTTCAATTTGTTAAAAAATTGATCTACCATTTTGGTTACCCCCATAGCATCACCACTAACAATGGCACAATTTTATCCAAGGGAGCTATGAAAAAATTCTGCGACGAAGAGCACATCCGGCTTGATGTTTCAGCAATTTCTCATCTGCAGTCCAATGGTCAGGCGGAGCGTGCCAATCAAGAAATCTTGAGGGGTATCAAGCCACGGCTCATGGTTCCTTTACAACGAACACCCGATTGTTGGATAGAAGAGCTGCCCTCCGTCTTATGGAGTATCAGAACCACCCCAACAGATCCACATGGTATACACCTTTCTTCATGGTTTATGGTGACGAGACCGTGTTGCCAAGTGACATCCGACATGACTCGCCATGAGTGGCGGCTTACGATGAGAAGAACAATGAGACGGCATGTCAGGACGCGTTAGATGCCTTGGAGGAGGAACGAGAGCTGGCGGCTGCCCGTTCGGCGATTTATCAACAAGACCTGCGCCGCTATCATAGCCACAGGGTTAAGACCCGGACGTTTCAAGAGGGCAACTTAGTTCTACGGCTGATTCAAGATCAGACATATATGCATAAATTATCTCCCCCATGGGAATGGCCTTTTGTGGTCAGCCAAAATCTCAACAATGGGTCATATTACCTCATGGACATTCGGGACGACTCAGATACTTCGGGTCAAGAGACCCGCCGGCCGTGGAACATAGCGCATCTGCGGCCTTATTACACTTAAGGTTGTTGAGAATCGTCACTGTACATTATCATTGTACATATCGTATTTATGTATAAATAGAATAGCATCCCTATAAGTCGGGGCCTCTGCCACATCGCACGTCTTCATCGATGCAAATGCATTGGTTGTCGAAGGGGGCTTCTTACCTGCGGGTATCGCTTATCTCACCCTAACAACCGACTTTATGCCATTTCTAGTTGACATGTCAGTTGCGGCTGTCGAAGGGGGCTTCTTACCTTCGGGTATCGCTTATCTCACCCTAATAGTCGGCTTTATGCCATTTCCGGTAAACATGTTAACCGCGGTTGTCAAAGGGGGCTTCTTACCGACGGGTTCGCTTATCTCACCCTAACAACCGGCTTTATGCCATTTCCAGTTGACATGTCAGCTGCGGCTGTCGAAGGGGGCTTCTTACCTTCAGGTATCGCTTATCTCACCCTAACAACCGGCTTTATGCCATTTCCGATTAACATGTTAACCGCGGCTGTCGAAGGGGGCTTCTTATCGACAGGTTCGCTTATCTCACCCTAACAACCGGCTTTATGCCGTTTCCAGTTGACAAGTCAGCTGCGGCTGTCGATGGGGGCTTCTTACCTTCGGGTATCGCTTAACTCACCCTAACAGCCGACTTTATGCCATTTCTGGTTAACATGTTAGCCGCGGTTGTTGAAGGGGGCTTCTTACCTTCGGGTATCGCTTATCTCACCGTAACAACCGACGTTCGTGCCAAAATTGTTAACAAGTCAACATTGGCTGTCGAAGGGGCCTCTTACCTTCGGGTATCGCTTATCTCACCCTAACAGCCGGCTTTATGTCATTTCGGTTAACATGCTAGCCGCGGTTGTCGAAGGGGGCTTCCCACCTCCAGGTGTAGCTTATCTATCCCTAACAACCGGCGTTCGCGCCAGAAATGTTGACAAGTCAACATAAACCATACAGGGGGCTTCCTGCCCTACGGGTGAAGCTTATCAAGCCTTTCGAACGGCTCTAAACCAAGCGAATAATTCTGTCACACATGTGGGGAAGACACAGCATCTTCGGGTTATGCTTTTAAGGCGCCCTCCTAATGGTGTAAAGGTACATTTATACATACATGAAATTAAGCTATGAAGAGCCAGTAAGGCATACAATGAGAAGGACAAGGAAGATGGCACATGTCTATTTTTAGACGGACTTTCATACGTGTGCGATGGCACAAGTTCAACAAAGGCAAAAGTTGCTGCTATCCTATTACAGATGCTCTATGAGGAGCTCAAAATATCATCAAGTTTTTTACATCGCCCCAGGCAGGTCATGGAGAGCCGGCTATCACAATTTTTTTCTAACAAAGCAATCAGCTGGCTGGCGAGTCATCCTGCTCCGGCTCTTTAGCTGCCTTGATCTAGAGGTTATCCAAGTCCCAATTGCAGTCGGTTAAAGCCGCAAAAGTTCCTTCTTCAAAGAAGGGGGGCGGGTCAAGATCAGAAGCGAAGAGAATCTTACTGCGAGCGGGTGTCAGGTCCAGGGACTCAAAGAGCGGACCAAGGATCCTCTTTTGATCAACATTGTAAGCCGTCTGGTAAGTCGCCAAGTTGACCTCTTCTGCTAAGATGGAGGCTAGGACTTTGGAATCTTTTATGCACTGAGCATAGTCAGCGTCGGTAAACTCAGAACCGTCGTCCTTCTTGGAGGGAAACCCATCCATCATCTCAGCCAGAGTAAGATCTGGAGCGAAAGCCAATGCCCGGCTTATGGCCGCAATCGCCCCCTAGCGGGCGGCTGATTTCTTCAGCTCTACAATCTGTTTGGGCATCGTTCACAGCAGCTCCAAGACATTTTTGAGAGTCGAAGGAATGTTCTCTTTATATTGCATAGCCTTGATTGTGCATACCGACCCGCATACCGACCCGCAGCTGCTAAAATGTGTATATAGCCTTCAGAGGCAGCAGACTGTCGGAGACAAGTTGGCGGCTCCTAGGACCTACGTGAGACAGAGGCCTCGTTATGAGTCACCAGCACAAATACAAAAATCCGGCTAAAGCCAAGCTATTAAAAACTTACCAAAGAGGGCAGTTGTCATCTTGGTGATGTGACGCTTCAAATACTGCAGCTCGTCAGATACGATCATGAGTCGCTGATCGACATCATCTGCCCGTTTAGTCAATGTAGCTTTTTCATCCTCGGCAGATTCCTTGAAGGCGGTGAAGTCAGCTTTGATCTTATCTAGCTCTTCGACAAGGAGCCGGCAGGTCTCATCAGCTTCATTTTGGGCGGCTTGCTGAGTAGCTAAGTTCGCTTTTAAGCCGGCCAATTCTGACCCGGCTTCGGTTAAAGCTTCCTGTGAAGTATCAAAATATGGAGTACATAAGCAAGTCTCAAACAGATTGCAAGCAATATGCATGACACTTGGGGGTTAATGTTTATTTTCAAGACAGTTCTGACTCAACTTCGACAAGTTTGACCCGGAACTTGGGGCTACATATTGGTTTTCTAAGGAGGTTCAACATGTAAGTCTCGGCTCAACTTTGGAAAAGATTAAGCCGACCCTTGGGGGCTACAGTTAGCTCTGGCAACTATCTTCTAGGAAGTACCAGTTCAAAGCAATGGTTTCATATCACGGCTAAATAAATTAAAGCCTACACATTACATATGTCTACTTATGCTAAAGATGGAAGAGCCGGATTACTATCAGTCAATATTAACCCGACTCTTGGGGGCTACGTAAGGGCATAAGGAGGAAAAAGGAATACCTCATATCGTCTCTTCATTGAGTTAACCAGTTTGAGCTCCAAATCCCGGCTTGTAGATAGCCGGTCCATATATCCAACATGAAGTTCGTCAGCTGTCATTTTTTCTAAGGCAGGGAGCTCAAATTCCAGTTTCCTCGAAGCTTCAGCTATTTCACTATGTTTCGTTAGCACGTGAGGTGGAGGAGAGTTCAAGCCGGCGCCAGTAATCACAACGTCCGGGGCAGCAGCGTCATCAGTAGCCTTGGCAGGGCTTGGCGGCTTGGAAAGGTCCCTTTGCGGGCTCGCAGGGATAATGTCATCAGCTGCCGGCTCTGCAGAAGTTGCTGGGGGGTCCGGCTTGGCAATCTCCGATTCTTGAGCAGCAGGGCCAAGGGAGGACTTGTTGCTTTTCGTCCGCTTAGCTTGAGCCCTAGAAAAGACATGGAGGCCAGAATTCAAGGGTTACAACCGCTGAGGAGCCGGATGTAAAGGCTACAAAATGCTTACAGCGAATTAATCTTCAGAGGTGGAAGAGCGGTGGCCGTAGAGTCGCCGGATGAGGGTGATCCCTGAGAGATAGTTCAGATGGTATAAGGCAGTGTTGAGAGTATAAAGAAAAAGCTAATAAAATCAAACAGAGATACATACCTCTGCGGGGTGTTTCTTCGGAGCCGAGGAGTTAGGCAATCCGGACGCGAGATCAGTAGAGCCGGCGCTCCGGGTCTGACGGCGGTCGACTTGCTGTTGCTTTTTCAACAGAAATTGGGGATCCAAATGAGCAAGAGGATGAGAAAGGGGAACTTTTCGAACAACCCGCCGTATCTTCTGGGGTACAAAACATTCCAAGTCGGATGAAATATAATTTACCTCAGGAACGTTGACGCGGCTCGTCTCTACCTCGTCCTGTGAATAAGTTGTTATCAGTAAGGTGAATAATGAGGTTACTAAAATAGTCAAACTATAGCTCTGAGCCGAATGATTCTGGCGGGTCAAACCATTCCTCCTGGGTGGTGGTCTTCTTCGTCTTCTTAGCCGAGGCCTTCTTCTTGCTTTTCTTCAGAGGAGGAACATACTTTTTCTTCCAGAAATCAGAGCCATCCAGAAATGGGAAGCCGGTTAATAGCGATGGATTGAAAGTCATAATTACACAAAAAGAAGAGACGATGAAGAGTCGCCTTACGTCTAGGGCCGGATTAACGGCACTGAAAGGCGCCAACCCAATAGCGCTGGAAGCTCCTGATGTCTCATGAACAAGACTCCGGATGAGAGTGGTAATATCGTCTTCGATTAAAGTTGTCCGGCAGAAGCATAGGGAACCATCATACGTGCCAGGGTATTCGCACATGAGGCGGCTTCTCCGGCTCAAAGGCATAATTCTCCGGAAGATCCAGTAGTGGATCAAGTCCAAACCCATCAATCCATTGGCCATGAGGGCTTTAATCTTGGTGTGAGCCGGCTCGAGCCTTGCACGTTCAGCAGTTGATAGCCGGCCAGGAAGCTCCGAAGTTGTCTTGAGCCGGGAGGGGCGATAACCCGGTAGCGGATGCTCATCCTTCGGGGAAGTATCCTTACAGTAGAACCAAGTCTTATGCCAATCCTTTGGATGGCTCGGCATTGTGTACAGCCGGAAAAGTAATGTCCCGATGCCTCTGAATGGAAATTCCACCAAGTTCTAAGATCGGGCCAGCCTTTACTTTAGTTTGCCAGTTCGCATAAAAGAACTCTCGGAAGAGACCTATAGACGGCCGAGTCTGCAGATAGACCTTGATGAGCACTTGGAAGTTGTAGATGTTTGAGATGGAGTTGGGGGCAAGGTCTTGAGGATGCAACTTATAGAAACGAAGGATGTCCCAGAAGAATTTTAAGGCGGGGGGGGGGGGGGGCTACGAATCCACGTTCAATATGATCCGAAAAAACAACTACCTCGCCCTCCTAAGGAATGGGCCTCAGTTCATTACCTGAACCCGCCAATGGATGACCTCTTTGGCAGGAAGGGTGCCCGCATGTACAAAATCCATCAGAAACTCTTCGGTAATGCATGAACCGACCCAGTTGTAGGAGTTAGATGCACGAGACATGGCGGCAATTTTTAACTATACAAAGTAACTATATACGGCGAGTCAAGAAAAAGGCAAATAAAAGTGGTCGGCTTAAAATCTTAAGACCTTAAAAGATGAGATACTAAGATCCGGCTAATGACAGCCAGAATAGGATGGCAGGTCAACATCACGAAAGGACAGAGTGAAATTTGGCTAAGTGCCAAAAACAGGTTTTGCAAAGTATTGCTACGGTTGCAGATCTATAAAACAAAAAGAAACATCTTTATTGCCAGACCTAGCGATGAACTGGTGAAAGTAAAGAAAATATGAAAACAACGGGTGGAGCCATGGTGAATCTAACTAGCATCAGTATCGGTCTCCTACCCAGCGGCGCCATGGGGGCACGATATGGTTGAGGGCTCGTGGATTAAGCATGACTGGCATTGATGGAGCCCGAGTTCTAAAGCTACCGTGGCAGAACTCCATGCAAACCCTACCGGAATGAATCGCAGATCAAAGGAGAGAAGGACTCACCGGCGACGGTGCGATGAAAGCGGAAGGATCTCTGGATCGCATCAAGTTGGTGCAGCGGCCCTGTCGATGATGAGGAGGAAACGACGCCGGAGCTGGAAGCGCTGGAAACAGAAGCGTCGGAGGAAGGAGATGACAGAGCGAGCGGGAGAAAGTGAATGCTGCCCAGGGCGGTCCTATTTAATAGGGAAAGCGCGGAACGGGCGCGAAAATCCAGGCGTCGGATATCATTTGACAGAGGCGGACGCCTCGATTTTCAGGCTATTCATTTAATAAAAGATTTTTTGTGTGCGTGAGAGGGTCTTTTTGCAGATCTGACATGACGTCATGGCGGGTCATTTCCGGGCGGCTCGCCAAGGAGTAAAAAGAAAGGCCGAAGTGAGCAAGCTCAAATCAACATAGGGCCTAATGTTGGGGATATAACCTCACGGTGAGACCCGCCCTGAGGGCTCCGGGTCTCACCGGGCGGCTCGCACACCGGCCCAAGAGTGAGCCGTGGGGACTTCAGAGCCCAAGAAGTTTAGCGGCTGACAGGATGGGACGGCAGGTGGCCCGGATGAAGAAGACCCGGGCGTATAACCCGCCCGGAGACAACTTGGTCAGGAAAGGCAAGAGAAGATAGAGGTAGACATGGACATGTAATGAGAGTCAGTTACAACTTGTATGATCCGTGGTCTTGACCTCCTATATAAAGGCAAGATCCGGGGCGACTTAGGGATCAGGTTATCAAGAACTAGGTCAAGCAATAGCTCCCTTGTAATTGATACATCAAGCAATAGAAGCACCAGTAGGACGTAGGCTATTACCTCAACTCGAGGGGCCGAACCTGGGTAAACTCGTGTCCTTCGTCCCAACCAACCCCTTTGAGTCCATCACGTTAGCAATGGCCTCAAACCCAAGTCCGTTCACCCGGACATCTGTCGTGATAAAACCATGACACTCTCTATCTATTATCAACCATCTGGTGCGGGAGATTCTCAGGCACCCGCCATGGGTGGAACTGCCCCACCGTGCCCGATTTGGCAACAAACTCAGAAAATCTTGGAAACCCAGGAGGTGGCGGCTTCCTATTGCACGACGATACGACTCCCTCCTAACTTACCACACAAGGCTTTTATGGGACCCACACCAACCGCGGTCACCCTTGTTTCGCCTCCAAACCCCCAGCGCCCAGCTCTATTTTCACCCCTGGGAAAACCCTCATCTTCCCTGAGCTGGACGACCTATAGAGATAGATTCATGGCTAACTTCCCGGTGCGTCCATTCGCTTTTGCTCCCCTCGGCTCCCACTTTGAGCATGGACCTCAACATCGCATACAACATCGTGTCATGGTGGTGGATGACCCGCCATTGAACCATGCTAGGTATGCCATTGTCTCAGTTAGTCCCCCAGTTCCCAATCATCAAAAGAGATTTTTGCTCAATGAAGTCTATCGCATCCTCACAGAGGACCTATAGTATCAGTTATCGGAGGATTTTGTTTATCCGCTTGGTATTGGGATGGTTTCTTTTGCAGATGCTAAGATCATAGATTAAGCGATTAGGGAAAGTCTGCATGCTCTTGATGAGGGCATTAATATCTGGATGCCTGCTTTTGAATATGAGGTATGGATCATGATGCTGGCTTTTCCCCTATACTACCAAACTGGGCACTATGTCAATAAGGCAGTTTCCAATTTTGGGAAGCTGCTAGCCTGGCCTAACAGAGGGGGTAACAAAGCTAAAATTCTAGTTAAGTGTCACATCAAGGATGTGGCTGAGGTGCCACATAGCTTGCTGATTACTAGAGTGGGGATGCTGCCAAGATTGGGACGCTCTTGGTCTATTCTTGTCTATGTCCTCAATGGTAGGAACACTATCCCAGGGCTTGTTGGTAATGAAGATGAGACACCAATGCTCAATGTATCCCCTCACCCATACCAGCTTCCTTACTATACAGCTCTACAACATGCAAGCATTGATGAGCTTGCACAACAGCAGGTTGCCAATGAGGAACCTTGGAACATTGAGCCACATCAGGAAGTACAAGTTCAGGAAAATGGTTGGAGAGCTTGGCCTGCAGTCCCTGCCCATACATTGGATTCAGTTTTAGTAACTTCTTTAAGTATGATGGACCTTCACTGATGGATGGAGTGCCCCCGGAACACAATGTTGTCAACAACCTGTCTGATGTTTGGTCGGAAGCTTCTTATGTTGAGGCCCTTGCCGATGATTTCATCTCTGGTGTACCAGCAGTGAGGAATGCTTTTAGTCATACACAAGGACTTTTTGCACTAGTGGTTTTGGAGGTTGACATCGAGTTTCTATGCTAGATAGGTGGTATGCTCAAGAGGATCTACATTCCTACTTTGATGCCCCCCCCAGAATTATGCAGAGGTTTTCCCGTTGAACCCCTTTAGAGCTCTTCAGTAGTTCAATGATGCAATTTGCCAGCAGGTTCTTAACTCCATTGTCCCAGAGTTTGATGGGTTTGGAAGTTCTCTCAGGCTGGTTATTTCTAAAAGTCTGTCACTCTTTTGCCCAAAAGAACTTTGGAATATGGTTGAGCCGTCTTTGAACCCCGCCTCTGTAGACAATCAGATGGATTTTAGTCAGAGGCAGTTTGTGGAAGTGCACCCTCTCTCTATCGGTTCTGCACCCGATAGCATTGCTCAGATGATCACCCAAGAGGAACCCCATGTTAACACGGTGATGCTGCACAGGAGCACCCGCTCTACACGGTATGATGGTTTCCGTGTTCCTCAGCCATCCGACAACCGTAGAGGGGCTTCGAAGGTCAAGGATAGGGTCAAACCCTCTATCAAAATTTTTGCAAGTACAACTACTCCGCTGGCTCAACACTTGTTGGGGAATGTTGCATGGGAAACAAAAATTTTCCTACGCACACGTAGTACATCCATGGTGATGAGCATCTACGAGAGGGAGAGTGGATCTACGTACCCTTGCAGATCGCCAAGCGGGAAGCGGCGGTTGGTGTAGTCGAACGTCTTTGCGATCCAAATCGCCATACGTCCCACAATCCAATCACGATCCGTCCCGCGATCTAATCACGATCTGTCCCGCGAACTTGATCACGATCTGTCCCACAAACTTGATCACGATCCTTCCGATCTAGCGCCGAACGGACGGCACCTCCGCGTTCAGCACACGTACAGCTTGATGACAATCTCCGCCATCTTGATCCAGCAAGAAGAAGAGGAGAGGAAGAAGAGTTCTCTGGCAGCGTGACGGCGCTCCAGCTATGGTGGTGGAGCTATTTCGGCAGGGCTTCGCCTAAGCGCTGTAGAAAACCGATCTAGAGGAGAAACTATGCACTGGAGGAATGGGCAGCACGTGGCTGAAAATTCTATGCAAAAACCCTAAAACCTCCAGTATATATAAGAGGAAGAGAGGAGGAGGCTTGTCCCAAGTGACAAGCCTCTAGGATTCGACCGAACCAGGTGGGAGAGGTGGAATCCACCTCCAATCCTAGTAGGACTACGATTCACCCTATTTTTGCCTTTTTCCACTTTTTCTCTTTGTTTTTTTTCTCCCTAGCCGCATGGGATTTGTGTGGGACTTCCACCAGCCCACTAAGGGCTGGTATTCACTCTCCCACAGCCCATGTTGCCTCTTGGGTCTAAATACCCCTCCCGATGGTCTCCCGGTACACTACCGGCACTCCCGGTACACTACCGATGAGCCCGAAACTTTTCCGGCGACCAAAATAGGACTTCCTATATATCGATCTTTACCTCCGGACCATTCTAGAGCTCCTCATGACGTCCGGGATCTCATTCAGGACTCCAAAAAACATTCGGTCACCACCATACGTAACTCTATACTATCGAAACATCACCAAACCTTAAGTGTGCAGACCCTGCGGGTTCAAGAGCTATGTAGACATGACCGAGACACCTCTACGGTCAATAACCAATAGCAGGACCTTGATGCCCATATTGTTTCCTACATATTCTATGAAGATCTTTATCGGTCAAACCTCTATGTCAAGGATTCAGTTAATCGCGTATGATGTTCCCTTTGTTCTTCGGTATGTTACTTGCCCGAGATTCGATCATCGGTATCTCCATACCTAGTTCAACCTCGTTATTGGCAAGTCTCTTTACTCATTCTGTAATAGAAGATCCCATGACTAACACTTAGACACATTGCTTGCAAGGCTCATTGTGATGTTGAATTACCGAGTGGGCCCTGAGATACCTCTCCGTCACACGGAGTAACAAATCCCAGTCTTGATCCATGCCAACTCAACAGACACCCTCGAAGATACCTGTAGATCACCTTATTAGTCACCCAGTTACGTTGTGACGTTTGATACACACAAGGCACTCCTCCGCTATCTGTGAGTTGTATGATCTCATGGTCATAGGAACATATACTTGACATGCAGAAAACAGTAGCAATAAACTGACACGATCATATGCTACATTTGTAGTTTGGGTCTTGACCATCACATCATTCTCCTAATTATGTGATCCCGTTATCAAATGACATCACATGTCAATGGCTAGGAAACCTTGACCATCTTTGATCAACGAGCTAGTTCACTAGAGGCATACTAGGGACAAAGTGTTGTCTATTTACCCACACATGTAATGTGTTTCCAATTAATACAATTGTAGCATGGATAATAAACGATTATCATGAACAAGGAAATATAATAATAAACACTTTATTTGTTGCCTCTAGGGCATATTTCCAACAACACCCTACTCCCAATGGCGCCGGTAATTCACAAGATGTTCCTCCTTTCAGTCTGATTCGGATGATGCAGAGCATTGGTACCAACCTCTGTGGGGTCCCTCTTGCCCAATTGACTCATGCGATATTACTGGCAGAGTGACATCAGGGGGGACGATCATCCTGAAGCCCATGAGTAATCGGAAGCAGTGGTCTGTCCTTTGTTGGAACGTGCGTGGCATTAATTCGGAGAAAAAACATTTAGCTATCCGTAATGCTATAGACCTTAGTGGTTGTTCAGTTATTTGTTTGCAAGAAACTAAACATGCAACTTTTGATGCCTCTTATGTCAGGCTCTTTTGCCCTAAGAAGTTATATGAATTTGCTTATATCCCTTCTAATGGGAATTCTGGTGGCATTATTACTATCTGGAATAGTTCTATGTTTTCGGCTGTGATTGATTTTATTGAACCTTTTGCGCTCAATATTAGATTTTCTTTGCTTCACGCAGCTAATGTATGGTCTTGTGCCAATTTTTATGGCTCTTGCGAAGGTCAAGCAAGGGAGGATTTTTTCCAATGGATGTTCAATCTTCAAATCCCTGCTGGAGAGGATTGGCTCAGGATCGGAGATTATAACTTCATTCGAGCCCTAGATAATAGGAACAAACTAGGAGGAAATACTAATGATATGCTCATTATTAATGATTTCATTAGAGCTCAATTTCTGGTGGAATTACCCATCAAGGGTGGGTCATTTACCTGGGGTAATATGCAGGATGACCCATTGCTTGAACAACTTGACTGTCACTTTTCTTCCTTGCATTGGACTGCCTCCTTCCCGAATACAGTTGTGTTGCCTTTGGGAAAACCTGAGTCTAACCACACGCCCTGTTCCATCACCATTGAAACTTCTATCCCTAAGGCAACAATCTTTCTCTTTGAGAATTTTTGGATTAGTCACCCCGACTTCTTTGCCACTGTCCAGTCCTCGTGGTCCAACGATGCTATGCACCAAACTCTGTGGCCTTGCCTTGTGAGAAAATGAAAAACCTCCGATATGATCTGAAGGTCTGGAGTAAAGGCATCTCCAAACTATCCATCCTTATTGAAAACACTAACAAAACTCTGCTTGAAATTGATGGTATTGAGGACAAGAGAGTCCTGTTAGTGCCTGAAGCCAATTTCAAAAAGATCTTGAAATACCACCTTCTCACTGTGCTAGATTACAAGAGCATTTATTGGAAAAAAGATGCACTGTTAGGTACTTGAAGTATGGGGATGGGAACACCAAGTTCTTCCACTCCATCACTACTGACCGTTACAGAAGAAATTCCATTGCTTCATTATGCTTGCCAGACGACATGGTAGTGTGTGATCATGTTGGGAAGGAATCTGTGATGTACAACTCCTACAAAGATCGCCTTGGCAAGTCTGATCCAGTGATCATGAAATTTGATCTTTCAACGATCATTAAAAGGATTGAGGGCCTTGATGTTCTTACTGTAGCTTTCACGGAGGTAGAGATTGACCAAGTGGTGAAAGATATGCCCTCAGATAGGGCTCCTGGGCTAGACGGCTTCAATGGGTGCTTTCTCAAGAGTTTATCACACTCATCCCGAAGGTCCAGTAGCCGGAGAACGCGAATGATTATCGCCCAATCACGCTTCTCAATTTTTGTCTGAAGTTGCTGACGAAATTATTGGCCAGCAGGCTGTAGAAGGTGATATTGAAAATCATACATCATAATCAGTATGGATTTCTTAATGGGAGGTTGATATAGGACTGCTTGGCATGGGCATGTTAATTCATCCATCAATGTAAGTCTTCGGAAGGGAGATTCTTTTGTTCAAACTAGATTTTGCAAAAGCCTTCAACACGATTGAGCATGCTCCCATGTTGGATATCATGAAGCATATGGGCTTTGATGATAAGTGGTTGGGATGGATCAACAACCTTTTCTCTATGGGGAAATTGTCTGTCCTGCTTAATGGAACTCCGGGCAGGCAATTCCATTGTCTCCATGGAGTCTGACAAGGGGATCCCCTTTCACCTCTCATTTTTGTCCTAGTTGTTGACCTCCTTCATGTTTCTATCAATGAAGCTTTCAGAAATGGTGTTATCTCCAAACCTATTCCTTCAAGTGAGGATGACTACCCGGTCATACAGTACGCTGATGACACCATTGTTTTCACGCCCACGGAGGAAGACCAGGTATCCAAAATGAAAGAAATCCTTCAGGACTATCCCCTGTCAGTTGGCCTCGGAATTAACTTTCAGAAATCCACCACGATCCCTCAAAATGTCCCCAAGGATAGAGTGCAAACGATGAAAGATATCCTACAATGCTCGGTGGGTTCATTGCCATTCACATACCTGGGTTTGTCGATGGGAACCACACGTCCGACTATTACGGACGTGATGCCACTTGTGGCATCCGTGGAAAGGAAACTCTCTACGACTGCATCATTGTTAGACTACAGATCCAAGCTAACCCTTATAAACTCAGTGGTCACTTCGCTGGTGATTTATGCTATGTGATCCATATGTATCCCGCCTAAGATTCGTGAGCACTTGGACAAGCTGCGGAGACACTATCTTTGGGCCAAGAAATCTGAGGATGGGATTAAGAACTACTCACTGGCGGCCTGGGATGTTGTATGCAGACCAAAACAGAAGGGAGGGCTAGGCATCATTGATTTCAGAGTGCAAAACCAAGGGCTTCTTCTGAAGCAACTTCACAAATTCTATAATCAACAAGATGTATCCTGGGTCAGCCTCATTTGGACGACCTATTACCAAACACAAAAACTGGTGCCGCATGCCGCTGACAAGTGTGGATCCTTCTGGTTGCGTGATCTCCTGTGACTCACACCTATCTGTAGAGGGGTTACCAAAGTGGAAGTTGGCGATGGAGCCACAACTCTCTTTTGGAAGGACCTGTGGACCCCGGATCTGCTGTCAGAACAATACCCGAGAGCTTTCTCCTTTGCTAGGTTTGAGGACGTCTCCATCAGAAATCTCCTTTCTATAGACACCATTGGAGAGAATTCTCATCTGCCCCTGTCGGTCCAGGCCAGAGAAGAAATCCAAGACATGTGGTCGGACTTAAGTGTTGTGGCTGTCCACTAGGACCGGATAGAAAAATGCCCGTGTGTGGGGGGGGGGGGGGGGAGGTTGCTGGATTGAAATCAAGCAAGTACTACCGGTTCTGTTTCCGAGACATGATCGCCGATGCGGCGTTTTCCTGGGTCTGGAAGTCCAAGTGCACCATGAAATGGAAAAAAATTGCGTGGCCGTTGCTGGCAGATAGACTGAACACTCGAGTCATGTTGCGTAGGACAGGGATGACGTTGCTAGGGGATGACTACTCATGTCTGCTTTATGCTCACTATCGAGAGAAAACGTTGGAGCACCTCTTCTTTGGATGTACTTCCAGCTTGGACTGTTGGGCCTCCATTGGCGTCCTGTGTCAGACGCATGACAATAGACTTCATACGGTTCATGCTACTAACAAGCTTGGAACTCTCCCATGTTCTTTGAACTGTTCACTATTGCATCTTGGGGCATTTGGAAAGAGAGGAACAACAAGCTTTTTAGGGGGATCACCCCATCGCATGCCTCTTGGGTGGCTAGATTTAACTCTGATCTTGGACTCATGTAGCACATGACTAAAAGTTGCCTATGGCCCTTTGTAGATCACCTGATAGCTAGACTCCCCTGAGTACACCCTTTTCCGTTTTTGGTGGATCAAACCACCCCCTCTCCCTCTATGTAATTGCTTTTGTAAGATTGTTCCTTCCTTAATATAAACTCAGTGGGGGTGCCCCACTGTCCACAGTTCAAAAAAATAATCTAAGTGAAGCACGAGAGTATTTCTTCAAAAGTTTACTAACTCTCAAATTAATCTAAGTGAAGCATGAGAGTATTTATTTAAAATTGAAAGTACTCCGTGCTCAAAAAGATATAAGTGAAGCACTAGAGCAATTCCATAGCTCAAAAAATTGAAGTGAAGCATATAGCGCAATTCTATCAAATCATAGCATAATTTTGGCTCTCTCAAATAGGTGTTCCAGCAAGAATACTTGTGACAAACTAAAAAACAAATCAAGCAAAGAATCGTATAATACAAGGCGCTCCAAGAAAAACTCATGATATGTGACGAATAAACATATAGCTCCAAGTAAGATACCGATGGTCGTTAAAAGAAAGAGGGGATGCCACTTGGGGCATCCCCAAGCTTAGTTGCTTGTTTCTTTTTGTATATTATCTTGGGTTGACATGGGAATCCTCAATATTAAGCTCTTTTCACTCCTTATTCCTTCATCCATCGTGATCTCACCCAAAACTTGAAGACTTCAATCACACAAAACTTAACAAAACCTTCATGAGATCTGTTAGTATAATAAAGCAAATCACCACTCTAAGTATTGTTGCAAACCCATTCATATTTTATTATTGCATTATATATACTGTATCCCAACTTTACCATGGCTTATGCCCTCCAATAAAAACCATAGATTCATCAAAATAAGCACACAACTCAACAAAAACAGAATCTGTCAAAAAACAGAAGAGTGTGTAGTAATCTGTACTCTACCATAATTTCGTAACTCCAAAAATTCTAAAACATTAGGATAACGTGAGAAATTTGTATATAAATCTTGTGTAAAAAACTCAGATTTTTCGTCGCTTCTATGATTTAAAAAAATCTTTTACTGGACACAAAAGTTTTTGTTTTTCAACAAGATCAAACCAACTATCACCCAACATGATCCTAAAGGTTTTACTTGGCAAAACACTAATTAAAACATAAAAAACACAATCATAACAGTAGCATAATTGTGTAAACACTCAATAACATAAAGAAAAAGATAGAAATAAATTTTATTCATTGGGTTGCGTCCCAACAAGCGCTATCGTTTTACACCCCAAGCTAGGCACAATGCATAGATTCAAATATTGTCATCTTTAGTTTTTGCTCCATAGGACGCCCTCATGATTTATTCATATGCTAGCTTAATTATTGTTCTAGGGAAGTGTTCCATGCCCTTTCTAGGTGGAAACTGAAATTTAATATTGCCTTCTATCATATCAATCACGACACCTATAGTGCGTAAAAACGGTCTACCAAGCATGATGGGACAAAACAGATTGCAATCAATATCAAGAACAATAAAATCTATGGGCACATATTTAATATTTTTAAGAATAATAAAATTATTAATTCTTCCCAAAGTCTTTTTAATAGTAGAATCCGCCAAGTGCAAGTTAAGAGAACATTCTTCAATATTGGTAAGACCAAGCACATCACATAGAGATTTTGGAATTGTGGAAACAATAACACCCCAATCACCTAAAGCAAAGCACTCATAATTTTTAATCTTGACTTTAATGGTAGGTTCCCACTCATTATTTAATTTTCTAGGAATCGAAATCTCTAACTCCAACTTTTCTTCAAAAGATTTCATCATGACATCAACAATATGTTTAGTAAAAGCTTTATTTTGTTCATAAGCATGGGGTGAATTTGTCATGGATTGCAACAAAGAAATACATTAAATCAAAGAGAAAATATCATAATTAAGTCTTTGTAATCCAAAATAGTGGGCATATCACTAGTTAAAGTTTTGACCTCTCCAAACCCACTTTCATCAAGATTTGCACCCTCCAAATTATTGGGACACCTTCTAACTAAAGTTGACTCTTCTTCAATCCCTTTATAATAAATTTTAATATTATTAAACAAGGAATCAATAGAAGAAACACCAATCACTTTAAGATCTTCATCATTTTTATGAAAGCAATCACTAGAAAACACTTTTTCAAAAAATGTCCTTTAGATCTAAGCATAGCGGTTCTTTTCTTACTTTCATTCATAGAAACATATAAAGCTTTAATTTATTCATTAATCTTAGGTGGAAAAGCATTCAACTTGAGATTTTCTTCACATGGGAAAGTCGATCAATGCTTGTAGACATATCATCAATCTTATTTAGATTTTCTTCTATCCTAGTATTGAAAACCTTTTGAGCATTGATAAATTCTTTAAAATTATTCTCAATATCATAGGTGTTCCTATTATTATTGTAAGAAGAATTACCATAATTATTAGAGGAATTTCCCGGAAAAGGCCTAGGATTAAAATTACCTGTATAAGCATTGTTATTAAAATTGTTTCGTGAGATGAAATTCACATCTACAGAATCACTATTTTGCTCAATCAAAGTAGACAAAGGCACATCATTAAGATCAATAGGAGCATTTTTACTAGTAACCAACTTCATAAGAGCATCAACCTTTTCACTCAAAGTACTAATTTCTTCAACCGAATTACCTCTTTTACTAGTAGGTGCTCTTTTAGTATGCCATTGTGAATAATTTGCCATAATATTGTCTAGAAATTTAGTAGCTTCATCCAAAGTAATTTCCATAAAAGTACCACCTACGGCGGAATCTAAAAGATTTCTAGAGATAAAATTCAACCCCGCATAAAAAAATTGTATGATCATCGAAAGATTTAAACCATGAGTAGGACAATTTCTTAGCATAAATTTCATTCTTTCCCAAGATTGTGCAACATGTTCATGCTCAAGTTGCTTAAAATTCATGGTTTGAGTTCTAAGGGAAATAATTTTCGCGGGCGGAAAATACTTAGTAATAAAAGCATTGATGGTCGACCCTTCCTGCCACCCCCAAATCATTGGACGGCCACCTTTGGTCGATGAAAGGTCGCTCCCTCTACAGCCGCTATGACCATCGCCCCAAGCTCCTCTGCACACGACTGCGCCTGAGCACCACCGCGCCGATGCGACGCCGCTTAGGCCATCCATGCTAGCAACCTTTACGCCCAATGCTGCTCCATTGCCAGCCACTGCAGCACCTCCCTGCCGTGTGCGCCCTTTCTCCGTCGTGCTACGGTTAGCCATCGGCTAAACCTATCACTAACACTTAGTTAATCAAACCCTGAGTCACTTCCAAGCGGGTCCCACTACCTAATTAACCACATGCTAATTTCTCGTTTTGATTAAGATAATTCTCGTGACCCCACCCGTAGGTCAAAACCACCATTGACTAGCGCCACGTCAGCTGCAAGTTGAGAAAAACCACCTGGGGGGTCTTTTGTCCGGTTTGGGATTGTTTAGGGGGGCAAAGGAGCAGAAAAATTTATCGGGAGGTAATGTGAACCACCCAGTTTTTTTAGGGTAGTAAAATGGACTTTATCAAATGATAACTCATGTCTATGGTTAGGAAACCTTAACCATCTTTGATCCAAGAGCTAGTCTAGTAGAGGCTCACTAGGGACACCGTGTTGTTTATATATCCACACATGTATTTAAGTTTCTCAAAAATACAATTCTAGCATGGATAACAAAAGTATATCATGAACAGGGAAATATGATAACAACGAATTTATTATTGTCTGCATACTTCCAACCGCTAGATGTTCAGAATGCGTTTCTTCATGCACTAGTAGAATGTCGATCAGTAGTCCCGGTCGGTATGTGCCTTTAGTACCGATTCCCCAACCGGTACTAAAGGGTCGGTACTAAAGGTCCATACCGTTAGTACCGATTGGACCACGGACCGGTACTAAAGGTCCACCACGTGGCTGCCTGCGTGGACTGATGGTGGAGGACCTTTAGTACCGGTTGGGGATACCAACCGGTACTAAATGTTCTGTTTTTTTGTTTTAGATTTTAATTAGGTTTTAGTTTTTCTCTCTATTTATTGCATTTTCCATTCATTTCAAATTTATTTTACGGTGCTACATACTGTAAACATTCCTGATCCTCACTGCTTCAGAATTTAATCTCTAATCTCTAATCAGCACTCATTCCAAATCATCTAACTTGTCGGCCGGTCACCCATCCTCTCACTCGTCCAGCCCTAGCACGCTTAACTTTCAGGTTCTATCATACCTAGTTTCCAAGTCTGCACTTGTTGTTTTCCTGACAATAATAAGCTATCAATCCTATTAACCCTTAGGTCTTGATGTCACACGATTTAATTTTTTGAACTCCAAACAATTATTAAAATAAACAACAATAAATGATTAATAATAATATTTAATTTCAATGAAAATAAAATAAGTAATAATATTATTTTACTCATTTTTTGCCATTTATTCATTTAATATGGCATAATTAATATCTTTAAATCCATAAATCGGACGAAAACTCATCTATTACAAAAGGGATTTCATTTATTTTATGAGGGTTTCGGACGAAAACTCATCTATTACAAAAGGGATTTCATTTTTAATAACTTATTTTAACTCCATACTTTTTGTGTGTTCAATATGCACCATTCAAAGGCACATCATCAATTTTCAACCATTTCTGACTTCATTTGATATTAGCAAAAATAATTATTTGTGTGAAACTTTAATAGCAAACTAAAATAACAAAATCTGTTTTTGATTTAAACAACCATTTAAAGTAACCTAAAAATTACCAAATTGAATATAATGTTAAAATGAAGTAATATTAAATAGCAGGAAAGATAGTAGAGAAATAACATAAAAAATAGCAAAAGTGAAAATAGATGCCCTTATACATGAAATTCAACCTAAATTCAAAGTGCTAGTTAGGTGCCTAACTAGCACTAGCACTTTGAATTTAGGTCGACTTTCAGTGTAAGGGCATCTATTTTCACTATGAGCGGAGCTCGACATGTCAAGCACATCGGGGCTTATAAACAGGTGCAGTCTCGCCTCGACTAGCGAGGTGGGACTAAACATTTGACACCTGCTGTGTGGATGTCTTTAGTACCGGCTGGTGACACCAGCCGGTACTAAAGGTTGCCCTTTAGTACCGATTGGTGTTACTAGCCGGTACTAAAGGTGCACGCGGGGCCCAAGTCTGACCAAAAGCCTGCCACGCCCCTTTAGTACCGGCTCGTGACACGAACCGGTACTAAAGATTGCTCACGAGCCGGTACTAAAGGTTGCCCTGCTCCTAGCCGTTGGAGCCGACACGAACCGAGACTAATACCGTCTTTAGTTCCGGCTCGTAACCAGACCATGACTAATGCTTGGGACGAAAGGTCTGTTTTCTACTAGTGATGGTATTTTTGAGGAAGAAGTGTTCATGCTGCAACCACCAGGGTATGAAAACAAAAACACACCTCATCATGTTTGCAAATTAGATAAAGCTATGTAGATTAAAGCAGGGCCCTAGAGCTTGGTACTCAAGGTGAGGACACACTTTCAAGAACATGGGTTCACTCCATCAAAGGAAAATACCTCACTATTATTCTATAACAAAGGTAATGTAACACTTCTTCTTATTTATGTTGATGACAGAATTGTTGCTAATTCTAGTCCAGATGCCACCCCCTGTCTTATTTACGATCTTAATATAGAGTTTGCATTGAAGGGCTTGGGCAACCTTCACTATTTTCATGGCATTGAAGTGAAACAGGTGAAATATGGAATACTTCTGACACGGGGAAAATATACTACTGATATTATAAAAAGGATTGTAGTAGAACACTATAATCATGTAAGTACACCACTCGCAACTTTAGAAGAACTCTCAGTTGAGGGAGGAGAGGCACTTGGCCAAGAGGATGCAACAGATTACAGAAGTGTTGTTGTTGCACTATAATAGTTGAGTTTAACTCGTCCACATATTTCATATTATGTTAATAATGTTTGTGAGTATTTGCATGCTCCTAGTACATTTCATCGGACATCAATTAAGCGAATTGTTAGGTATCTCAAGTTAAAGTGGGACTTGGAGTTAAGATTACTAAGTCACCATCTATGTTGATGAGGGCATATTCTGATTCAGATTGGACAGGGAGTGCTAATGATAGAAGATCCACAAGTGGATCTTTTGTGTTTCTGGGATCAAATATTATATCATGGAGTGCAAGGAAACAATGCTATTGTCCATAGATCTAGCACCGAAGCAAAGTATAAAGCATTGGAAAATGCAACTGCTGAAGTCATGTGAATCCAGACTCTTCTCTGTGAACTAGAAATAAAAGTTAGACAAGCTACAAGGTTATGGTGTGGCTGTTGTAAATATGACCGATAGGCAACTATAAATTGGTTATTATCATATTTACTTGCATGATAATATTTTATTATCAATGCTATAATTGTATTGATTGGAAACTCAGATACATGTGTGGGTACATAGAGAACACTGTGTCCCTAGTATACCTCTAATAGACTAGCTCGTTGATCAAAGATGGTCAAGGTTTCCTAGCCATAGAAATGACATGTCATTTGATAATGGGATCACATCATTTGGAGCCAAATGATGTGATGCACAAGACCCAAACTATAAACGTAGCATATGATTGTGTCAGTTTATTGCTATAGTTTTCTGCATGTCAAATATCTGTTCCTGTGACCATGAGATCATGCAACTCACTGACACCGGAGGATTACCTTATGTGTATCAAATGTCGCAACAGAACTGGGTGACTATAATGGTGCTCTATAGGTATCTCTTAGGGTGTCTGTTGGATTGGCATGGATCAAGACTGGGATTTGTTACTCCGTATGATGGAGAGGTATCTTAGGGCCCACTCGGTAATAAAACATCACTATTAGCCTTGCAAGCAATGTGACTACAGAGTTAGCCACATGATCTTGTATTACGGAACGAGTAAAGAGACTTTCCGGTAATGAGATTGAAGTAGGCATAGAGATAATGACGATCAAATCTCGGGCAAGTAACATACCGAAGAACAAAGGGAACTGCAAACGGGATTAACTGAATCCTTGACATAGAGGTTCAACCGGTAAAGATCTTCGTAGAATTTGTAGGAACCAATATGGGCATCCAGGTACCGCTATTGGTTATTGACCGTAGAGGTGTCTCTGTCATGTCTACATAGTTCTCGAACCCGCGGGGTCTGCACACTTAACGTTTGGTGACATTTCCATAGTATTGAGTTATGTATGTTGGTAACCGAAGGTTGTTTGGAGTCCTGGATGAGATCTCGAACGTCACAGGGAACTCGGGAATGGTCCGGAGGAAAATATTGATATATAGGAAGTCCTGTTTTGGTCACCGGAAAAGTTTTGGGCTCATCGGTAGTGTACCAAGAGTACCGGGAGGGTACCGGGGGACCATCAGGAGTGGTGACTCGACACAAAGGGCCTCCTGGGATGTGGGAGGAGCCAGACCAGCCCCTGGTGGGCTTAGCCCCCCTAAGGGCCCATGCTGCTGAGGAGGTGGGAAAAAGCTAAAGCCCAAAAGGAGGAAGAGTTTCCAAGTGGGGGAGGAGTTCGTAGGATTGGAGTTCAACTCCCTCTCCTCCCCACTTTGGCCACAAGGGGCTGCCCTAGGGCCCAAGCCTCGATCCCCTCCCTCCTATATATACTAGAGGTTTGGAGGTGAGGACTAACCCTAATTGACACGTGCTCCATCTACTTCATCTAGATTGCTTTTCTCCTCTAGTCTAGTTCGGCGGTGCTTAGGCGAAGCCCTGTCAGAATAGTTCCACCACCATTGCCGCCACGCCGTCACGCTTTTGGAGAACTCGTCTACATCTCTGCTCCCTCTTGCTGGATCAAGAAGGTGGAGATTGTCATCGAGTTGTACGTGTGCTGAATGCGGAGGTATCGTCCGTTCGGTGCTATATCGGGACAGATCGTGATTGGATCGCGGGATGCTCGGCGATTTGGATCGCGAAGACGTCCGACTACATCAACCGCGTATCTTAACGCTTCCCTCTTAGTGATCTACAAGGGTATGTAGATCCACCCGTAGATGCGCATCACCATGGATAGATCTTGCGTGTGCGTATGAATTTTTTTGTTTCCCATGCGATGTTCCCCAACAATGGCAACATTGGTGCAACCTACCTTTCAGCAAATCCTGTTTTCCATGCACAACAAAAACATATAGAAGTTTATTTCTATTTTGTTAGAGAAAGAGTGGCTGGAATGCTACTTGACATCAGGTTTATTCCCACAGGAGAACAACTTGATGATGGCTTCACCAAACCACTTACGACGAGGAGGATGAATGAGTTTAAATACAATCTAAATCTATGTTGGAAATATGCCCTAGAGGCAATAATAAATTAGTTATTATCATATTTCCTTGTTCATGATAATCGTTTATTATCCATGCTATAATTGTATTGATCGGAGACTTAGATGCATGTGTGGATACATAGACAAAACCATGTCCCTAGTATGCCTCTAATAGACTAGCTCGTTGATCAAAAGATGGTTAAGGTTTCCTAGCCATGGACATGAGATGTCATTTGATAACGGGGTCACATCATTAGGAGAATGATGTGATGGACAAGACCCAAACTGCAAACGTAGTATATGATCGTGTCAGTTTATTGCTACTGTTTTCCGCATGTCAAGTATGTGTTCCTGTGACCATGAGATCATGCAACTCACAGATATTGGAGGAGTGCCTTGTGTGTATCAAACATCGCGACGTAATTGGGTGACTATAAAGGTGCTCTATAGGTATCTCCGATGGTGTCTGTTGAGTTGGCATGGATCGAGACTGGGATTTGTTACTCCGTGTGACGGAGAGGTATCTCGAGGCCCACTCGGTAATGCAACATCACAATAAGCCTTGCAAGCAATGTGACTAATTGTTAGTTGCGGGATCTTGTATTACGGAACGAGTAAAGAGACTTGCCGGTAACGTGGTTGAACTAGGTATGGAGATACCGACGATCGAATCTCGGGCAAGTAACATACCGAAGAACAAAGGGAACGTTATACGGGATTAACTAAATCCTTGACATAGAGGTTCGACCGATAAAGATCTTCATAGAATATGTAGGAACCAATGTGGACGTCCAGGTCCCGCCATTGGTTATTGACCGTAGAGGTGTCTCGGTCATGGAGATCCCAGAGTCCTGGAGTCCCGGATGAGATCCCGGACGTCACGAGGAGCTCCGGAATGGTCCAGAGGTAAAGATTGATATATAGTAAGTCCTGTTTTGGTTTCCGGAAAAGTTTCGGGCTCATCGGTAGTGTACCGGGAGTGCCGGTAGTGTACCGGGCGGCCTCCGGGAGGAGTATTTCGACCCCAAGAGGTCCATGGGCTGTGGGAGAATAATAACCATCCCTTAGTGTGCTGGGAAAACATCCACAAAGGCTCATGGCGCACGAGAGAAAGTCCTAAAGCAAAAAGTGGAAAATCAGCCAATAGGAGGCAATCCTACTCCAACTAGGATTGGAGGTGAAGTAGGATTGCTTCCCACCTCCTATTTCGGCCGACCCAAAGGCCTTGGCTGCCTCTCCTCTCCTCTCCTCCTATATATACTAGTGGATTGGGTGGTTTTTGGACAGAATTTCCGGCCACGTGCTACCCGTTACACCGGTGCATAGTTTCTCCTCTAGATCGGTTTTCTGCAGTGCTTAGGTGAAGCCCTGCCGGAATTGCTCCACCACCATCACCGGAGCGCCATTGCGCTGCCGGTGAACTCTCTCTCCTCTCCACCTCCTCTTTCTGGATCGAGACGGTGGAGATCGTCATCAAGCTGCACGTGTGCTGAACGCGGAGGTGCCGTCCGTTCGGCGCTAGATCGGAAGGACCGTGATCGAGATCGCGAGACGGTTCGTGATGTGATCACGGAACGGATCGTGATGAGTTCGCGGGACAGATCGTGATCAAGATCGTGAGATGGATCGTGATGAGTTCGCGGGACGGATCATGATGTGTTCGCGGGATGGTTCGTGATTGGATCGCGGGACGCTCGACGATTTGGATCGCGAAGAAGTTCGACTACACCAACCGCGTTTCTTAACGCTTCCCGCTTAGCAATCTACAAGGGTACGTAGATCCACTCTCCCTCTCGTAGATGCTCATCACCATGGATAGGTTTGCGTGTGCGTAGGAAATTTTTTGTTTCCAATGCGACGTTCCCCAACAGTGGCGACAAAGCTCCATAGGTTTAGATTGAGGGAGGATGTTAGATAGTTAGACAAACATATGCATATATCTTTCAAACTTCTATCCCTTTTTCTATTTACTTCTCCCTCTCATGTAATATTCCGCTTCCCTCTCGTGTACAACTCTGGAGAATCTTAGCGATCTCCCAAAACTTGTAAGACACAACAATTGATCAACATATACAATGGCCCGAGACCAAAGGGTTCTACGCCACCTCCAATCTTTACACCATCCACATCCTCTCTAGATCCTTCTTGTCCTTGAGAAAATTATATATTTTCGGACCAACTGGCTAAGATATAGTCTTGACATGAGTAGATACAATCATCCAGATAGTAGTCAATGTTTTACTGATGCCCACTAACACTATAGTTGCAAGGATGACCTTGTCCTTCGGTCAAACTAGCAAACAATGGAGACCATTGCAACACATTGATATCATTGTGAGACCCGGGCATGCCAAAAAAGTGTGCCAAATCCATATATATCGTGTATGGAACTGCTTCAAGGATGATGGTGGGCTTCTTAACATGGCCCTGATTTTTCCCTAGTAGAACTATTGGCCAGTTCTTCCATCTCGAGTACATGCAATACAAAGATCTGAGCAAACTTGGTCACACTCTTGCTTTATACATTGCCAAGAGCCTTTTGGTGTCTGCGATAGTTGGTTCTCTCAAGTGTTAAGACACAAACACCTCAACTATCGTCGTAGCCAATCTGACAATGGCATCTCCGCTTGTGTTCTCAGACATCCAGAGGTACCTGTCCCATGACTCCATGGCCGTGCCATATGCAAGCATCCGCGATGGAGTCATACACTTGTGTTAACCAATGAATCCAATTCTCCTATGCCATCCTTCTTCACTATAAATTAGTCATTGTAGGACAGGACGATATTGTAGATACGATGAAAGAGATTTTTCGCATCTCAAAGTGACAGCGATTTTTTTTGCGAATAGGGCATGAGGGGAGAAGTATTTGTCCATCAAAAACAAATGCCCCCTTTGTTGGAAATATGCCCTAGAGGCAATAATAAATTAGTTATTATCATATTTCCTTGTTCATGATAATCGTTTATTATCCATGCTATAATTGTATTGATCGGAAACTCAGATACATGTGTGGATACATACACAACACCATGTCCCTAGTATGCCTCTAATAGACTAGCTCGTTGATCAAAGATGGATAAGATTTCCTAGCCATTGACATGAGGTGTCATTTGATAACGGGTTCACATCATTAGGAGAATGATGGGATGGACAAGACCCAAACTACAAACGTAGCATATGATCGTGTCAGTTTATTGCTACTATTTTCTGCATGTCAAGTATCTATTCCTATGACCATGAGATCATGCAACTCACTGACATCGAAGGAGTGCCTTGTGTGTATCAAATCTTGCAACATAACTGGGTGACTATAAAAGTACTCTACAGGTATCTCCGAGGGTGTCTATTGGGTTGGCATGGATCAATACTGGGATTTGTTACTCCGTGTGACGGAGAGGTATCTCAGGGCCCACTCGGTAATACAACATCACAACAAGCCTTGCAAGCAATGTACTAAGTGTTAGTCACGGGATCTTGTATTATGGAATGAGTAAAGAGACTTGCCGGTAACGAGGTTGAACTAGGTATGGAGATACCGACGATCAAATCTTGGGCAAGTAACATACCGAAGAACAAAAGGAACATCATACGGGATTAACTGAATCCTTGACATAGAGGTCCGACCGATAAAGATCTTTGTAGAATATGTAGGAACCAATATGGGCATCCAGGTCCCGCTATTGGTTATTAACCGTAGAGGTGTCTCGGTCATGTCTACATAGTTCTCGAACCCGCAGGGTCTGCACACTTAAGGTTCGGTGACGTTTTGGTAGTATAGAGTTATGTGTGGTGGTTATCAAAGGTTGTTCAGAGTCCCAGATGAGATCCCGGACCTCAAGAGGAGCTCCGGAATGGTCCGGAGGTAAAGATTGATATATAGGAAGTCCTATTTTGGTCGCCGGAAAAGTTTCGGGCTCATCGGCAGTGTACCGGGAGTGCTAGTAGTGTATCGAGAGACCATCGGGGGGGGTGTATTTCGACGCAAGAGGCTACATAGGCTGTGGGAGAGTGAATACCATCCCTTAGTGGTCTGTTGGAAGTCCCACATAAGGCCCATGTGGCCGGGAAGAAGAGCCCAAAGAGAAAAAGGTGGAAAAAGGCAAAAAGACCAAAATAAGGAGGAGTCCTAGTCCTACTAGGATTGGAGGAGGATTCCTCCTCTCCTCCCATTTAGGCCAAAGACTAAAGGTCTTGGCCCTTGCTCCAAGCCTCCTCCTCTCTTCCGATTATATATAATAGAGGTTTTAGGGTTTTTACACTAGATTTTCTGCCACGTGCTACCCTCTCCTCTAGTCCATACTATCTCCTCTAGATCCGTTTTCTGCAGTGCTTAGGCGAAGCCCTGTCAGAATAGCTCCACCACCATCGCCATAGCGCCGCTGTGCTGCCGGAGAACTCTTGTACCTCTCCACTCCCTCTTGCTGGATCAAGAAGGCAGAGATCATCATCGAGCTGTACGTGTGCTGAACGCGGAGGTGTCGTCCGTTCGGCGCTAGCTCGGAAGGACCGTGATCAAGATCGTGAGACGGATAGTGATGAGATCGTGGGACGAATCGTGATGAGTTCGCAGGACGGATCATGATTGGATCGCGGAACGGATCATGATGAGATTGCGGGACTCTCGGCAATTTGGATCGCGAAGACGTTCAACTACACCAACCGTGTTTCTTAATGCTTCCCGCTTAGCGATCCACAAGGGTATGTAGATCCACTCTCCCTCTCGTAGATGCTCATCACCATGGATATATCTTGTTGGAAATATGCCCTAGAGGCAATAATAAAATGGTTATTATTGTATTTCCTTGTTCATGATAATTGTCTATTGTTCATGCTATAATTGTGTTAACCGGAAACCGTAATACATGTGTGAATACATAGACCACAACATGTCCCTAGTGAGCCTCTATTTGACTAGCTCGTTGATCAATAGATGGTCACGGTTTCATGACCATGGACATTGGATGTCGTTGATAATGGTATCACATCATTAGGAGAATGATGTGATGGACAAGACCCAATCCTAAGCATATCACAAGATCGTGTAGTTCGTTTGCTGAAGCTTTTCAATGTCAAGTATCGTTTCCTTAGACCATGAGATTGTGCAATTCCCGGATACCGTAGGAATGCTTTGGGTGTGCCAAATGTCACAACGTAACTGGGTGGCTATAAAGGTGCACTACGGGTATCTCCGAAAGTGTCTGTTGGGTTGGCACGAATCGAGACTGGGATTTGTCACTCCGTGTGACGGAGAGGTATCTCCGGGCCCACTTGGTAAGACATCATCGTAATGAGCTCAATGTGACTAAGGAGTTAGCCACGGGATGATGTATTATGGAACGAGTAAAGAGACTTGCCGGTAATGAGATTGAACAAGGTATAGAGATACCGACGATCGAATCTCGGGCAAGTATCATACCGATAGACAAAGGGAATTGTATAAGGGATTGATTGAATCCCCGACATCGTGGTCCATCCGATGAGATCATCGTGGAGCATGTGGGAGCCAACATGGGTATCCAGATCCCGCTGTTGGTTATTGGCCGGAGAAGTGTCTCGGTCATGTCCACGTGTCTCCCGAACCCATAGGGTCTACACACTTAAGGTTCAATGACGCTAGGGTTATAGGGAAATGGTATACGTGATTACCGAAAGTCGTTCAGAGTCCCGGATGAGATCCCGGACATCATGAGGAGCTCCGTAATGGTCCGGAGGTAAAGATTGATATATCGGAAGTCCAGATTTGGTCCTCGGAAAGTTTTCGGGCTCATCGGTATTGTACCGGGAATGCCGGGAGGGTGCCAGAGGACCCCCGGGAGGGGTGTGATGACCAAAGGACTTCGTGGGACCTTAGAGGAGGTGTTCCAGCCCTTATTGGGCTGGCCAAGACCTTCTAGAAAGGCCCATGCGGCTGGAGATCTAGAGATAGGGCAAAGGAGTTTGAAAAGGAGGAGATCCACCTCCCTTGTGGGAGGTGGACTCTCCCTTTGATTCGGCCGAAGCTCTCCTCCTTGGAGGAGAGTCCAAGCCAGCCCTCCCTCTCCCTCCTCCTATATATACTTGAGGTTTTGGCCTTTTGAGAATAGTTCTGAACTCTCTCTCTCTCACGGCAAAGCCCTACCTCTCTTCTTCCTCCTCCGCAGCACTTAGGTGAAGTGTTGGGGAACGTCGCATGGGAAACAAAAAATTTCCTACGCACACGCAAACCTATCCATGGTGATGAGCATCTACGAGAGGGAGAGTGGATCTACGTACCCTTGTAGATCGCTAAGCGGGAAGCGTTAAGAAACGCGGTTGGGGTAGTCGTACTTCTTCGCGATCCAAATCGCCGAGCGTCCCGCGATCTAATCACGAACCGTCCCGGGAATCAATCACGAACCGTCCCACGATCTCGTCACGATCCATCCTGAGATCGGATCACGAACGTCCCGTGGCCTTGATCACGATCCTTCCGATCTAGTACCGAACGGACGGCACCGCCGCGTTCAGCACACGTGCAGCTTGATGACGATCTCCACCGTCTTGATCCAGCAAGAGGAGGCGGAGAGGAGGAAGAGTTCTCCGACAGCGTGATGACGCTCCGGCGATGGTGGTGGAGCTATTCCGACAGGGCTTCGCCTAAGCACTACAGAAAACCGATCTAGAGGAGAAGCTATGCACTAGAGGAACGGGTGGCACGTGGCTGAAAATCTTGTGCCAAAACCCTAAAATCCTCTAGTATATATAGGAGGAGAGGAGGAGGAGGCTTGGCTGCCAAAAAGGCAGCCCTTGGGTCGGCCAAACCAAGGAGGGAGGAGTCCTCCTCCTCCACTCCTAGTAGGATTAGGACTCCTTCCTTATTTGGCCCTTTTTTGCCTTTTTCCACCTTTTTCCTTTTGGTATTTTCTTCCCAGCCTCATGGGATTTGTGTAGGACTTCCACCAGACCACTAAGGGCTTGTATTCACCCTCCTACAGCCCATAAAGCCTCTTGGGTCGAAATACCCCTCCCGGTGGTCTCCCGGTACACTACCGGCACTCCCGGTACACTAACGATGAGCCCGGAACTTTTCCGGCGACCAAACTGTGACTTTCTATATATGAATCTTTACCTCCGGACCATTCCAGAGCTCCTCGGGACGTCCGGGATCTCATCCGGGAATCCGAACAACCTTCGTTCACCACCATACATAACTCTACACTATCGAAACGTCACCGAACCTTAAGTGTGCAGACCCTGCGGGTTCGAGAACTATGTAGACATGACCGAGACACCTCTACGGCCAATAACCAATGGCGGGACCTGGACGTCCACATTGGTTCCTACATATTCTATGAAGATCTTCATCGGTCGAACCTCTATGTCAAGGATTCAGTCAATCCCGTATAACGTTCCCTTTGTTCTTCGGTATGTTACTTGCCCAAGATTCGATCGTCGGTATCTCCATACCTAGTTCAACCTCGTTACCGGCAAGTATCTTTACTCGTTCCGTAATGCAAGATCCCGCAACTAACAATTAGTCACGTTGCTTACAAGGCTTATTGTGATGTTGCATTACTGAGTGGGCCCCGAGATACCTCTCCGTCACACGGAGTAACAAATCCCAGTCTCGATCCATGCCAACTCAACAGACACCTTCGGAGATACCTGTAGTGCACCTTTATAGTCACCCAGTTACGTTGCGACGTTTGACACACACAAAGTATCCCTCCGGTGTCAGTGAGTTGCCTGATCTCATGGTCATAGGAACATATACTTGACATGCGGAAAACAACAGCAATAAACTGACACGATCATATGCTACGTTTGTAATTTGGGTCTTGTCCATCACATCATTCTCCCAATGATGTGATCCCGTTATCAAATGACATCTCATGTCCATGGCTAAGAAACCTTAACCATCCTTTGATCAACGAGCTAGTCTATTAGAGGCATACTAGGGACATGGTTTTGTCTATGTATCCACACATGCATTTAAGTCTCCGATCAATACAATTATAGCATGGATAATAAATGATTATCATGAACAAGGAAATATGATAATAACTAATTTATTATTGCCTCTAGGGCATATTTTCCAACAGTCTCCCACTTGCACTAGAGTCAATAATCTAGTTCACATCACCATGTGATTCGCATTGTTATGAATCTAACACCCAATGAGTTCTGGAGTTCGGTCATGCTTTGCATGTGAGAGAGGTCTTATAGTCAACGGGTCTGTAACATTCAGATCCGTGTGTACTTTGCAAATCTATGTCAAACCGCAAACACTGCTACCACACTCCACTTGGTACTTTACCAAATGGCTACTCCACTATACGTATCCAGATTGCTACTACGAGCCATTCGGATTGGTGTTTAAAGCTTGCATCGACGTAAATCTTTACGACGAACTCTCTATTACCTCCATAATCGAGAAACATCTCCTTAGTCCTCTGGTTACTAAGAATAATTTCGACCGTTGTCCAGCGATCCACTCCTGGACCACTCTACTACCCCTTGACAGACTCATGGCAAGGCACACACAGGTGCGGTACATAGCATGGCATACTACACAGAGCCTATGGCTAAGGCATAGGGGATGACGTTCGTCTTTTCTCTTTCTTCTGTTGTTGTCAAGCTTTGAGTCTTACTCAACTTCACACCTTTATAAATCAGGCGAGAACTCTTTCTCTGACTGATCCATTTTGAACTCTTTCAAAATCTTGTCAAGGTATATATTTATTGAAAGTCTCATCAAGCATCTTGATCTATCTCTATAGATTTTGATGCTCAACAATTAGGTAGCTTTATCCAGGTCTTCCTTTGAAAATCACTTTTCAAACAACCATTCATGCTTTCCATAAATCCTACATTATTTCCAATCAACAATATGTCATCCACATATACTTATCAGAAATTCTATAGTGCTCCCACTCACTTTATTGTAAATACAAGTTTCTCATAAACTTTGCATAGACTCAAAACTTTGATCACCTCATCAAAGTGCATATTCCAACTCCGAGATGCTTGCTTCAGTCCATAGAAGGATCACTGAAGCTTGTACACCTTTTAGCATCCTTAGGACTGACAAAACCTTCTGGTTGTATCACATACAACCTTTCCTCAAGTAAAACCGTTAAGGAAACGATGTTTTGACATCCATCTGCCAGATTTCATAATTGAAAAATGCAGCAACTGCTAACATATTTCCAACAGACTTTAGCATCGCTACGAGTAAGAAAGTCTCATCGTAGTCAACTCCTTGAACTTGTCCCAAACAACTTTGCAACAAGTCGAGCTTTACAAATGGTGATAATTACCATTAGCGTCTGTCTTCATTTTAAAGATCCATTTGTACTCAACGACCTGCCGTCCAACGAGCAAGTCTACCAAAGTCTATACTTCGTTTTCATACATGGATTATATCTCGGATTTCATGGCCTCCAACCATTTGTCGGAATCCGGGCCCATCATCGCTTCTCCATAGCTCGTAGGTTCATCGTTGTCCAACAACATGACCTCCAAGACAGGGTTGTCGTACCGCTTAGGAGTAGTACACATCCTTGTCGACCTACGAAGTTCGATAGTAACTTGATCCTGAAGCTTCATGATCATCATCATTAACTTCCTCTTCAACTAACGTAGGCTTCACAGAAACATCTTTCTGCGCTGCGCTACTCTCTGGTTAAACAAAGGTTTAACAATCTCATCAAGTTCTATCTTCCTCCCACTCAATTCTTACGAGAGAAACATTTCCTCGATAAAGGATCCGTTTAAGCAACAAACACATTGTACTTGGATCTGAGATAGAAGGTTCACCCAACTGATCTTAGGGTATTCTATGAAGGTGCATTTGTCCGCCTTGGGTTCGACCTCATTAGGTGAAAACATTTTCCACACAAGTGTCGCAGCCCCAAATATTAAGAAATGACAGCTTAGGTTTCTATCAAACCATAATTCACACGGTGTCATCTCAACAGATTTAGATGGTGCCCTATTTAAAGTGAATGTAGTTGTCTCTAATGCATAACCACAAAATTATAGTAGTAAAATGATAAGAGACATCATAGCACGCACCATGTCCAATAGAGCATAACTATGATGTTCGGACACACCATCACACTATGGTGTTCCAGGTGGCGTTTAGTTGTGAAACAACTTTCACATTGTCTTAAGTTGTATGCCAAACTCGTGACTCAGATATTCACCTCCACGATCATATCGCAGTCATTTTTATCTTCTTGTCACGATGATCTTAAACTTCACTCTGAATTTTCTTGAACCTTTCAAACGATTCAGACTTGTGTTTCATTAAGTAAATATACACAATATCTACTCAAATCATCAGTGAAGGTAAGAAAATAACGATATGCACTGCACGCTACAAGACTCACTAGATTGCATACATCAACATGTATCACTTCCAATGAATCACTTGCCCGCTCCATCCAACGGGGTCCTTTAGTCATCTTGCCCAAGAGGCATGGTTCGCATGTCTCAACCGATTCGAAATCGAATGAGTCCAAGTATCCATCAGCATGGAGTTTCTTCATGCGCTTTATACCAATATGACATTTTGCGGCAGTGCCACAAGTATGTGGTACTATCATTATTTAACTTTGTATCTTTTGACATCAATGTTATGAACATGTGTATTACTACGATCAAGATTTCAACAAACCATTCTCAATGGGTGCATGACCATTGAAGGTATTATTCATGTAAACAGAATAACCATTATTCTCTGACTTAAATGAATAACCGTATTGCAACAAACATGATCTAATCATGTTCATGCTCAATGCAAAACACCAAATAACATTTATTTAGGTTCGTCACTAATCCTGAAGGTAGAGAGAGCGTGCGATGTTGATCACATCAACCTTGGAAACATTTCCAACACACATCGTCACCTCACCCTTAGCTAGTTCTCCGTTTATTTCGTAGGTTTTATTTCGAGTTACTAACATTTAGCAACCGAACCGGTATCCAATACCCAGGTGCTACTAGGAGTACTAGAAAGGTACACATCAATAACTCGTATATCAAATATACTTTTGTCGATGTTGCCAGCCTTCTTATCTACCAAGTATCTAGGGTTGTTCCGCTTCAGTGACCTCTCACCTCATAATAGAAGCACTTAGTCTCGGGTTTGAGTTCAACTTTGGGTTGCTTCACTGGAGCAGCAACTGACTTGCTATCCATGAAGTTTCCCTCCTTGCTCTTGCCCTTTTCGAACTAGTGGTTTGATTAACCATCAACACTTGACGCTCCTTCTTGATTTCTACCTTCGCGGTGTCAAACATCGCGAACAGCTCAGGGATCAACACTTCTATCCCTGGTGTTTTATAGTTCATCACTAAGTTCTAGTAGCTTTAGTGACAGAGACATGGAGAACTATATCAATCACTATCTTATATGGAAGATCAACTCCCACTTGATTCAAGCGATTGTAGTACCCAGACAATCTGAGTGCATGCTGAACGATTGAGCTATTCTCCTTCATCTTACAGGCAAAGAATCTTGTTGGAGATCTCATATCTCGCAACACAGGCACGAGCCTGAGATCACAATCTCTGCTCCTAGAACATCTCATATGTTCCGTGGCGTTCAAAACGTTTCGAAGCCTCAATTCTAAGACGTAATGCATGACGCACTAAACTATCAAGTACTCATCGAAACGTGCATGTCAGATGTTCACAACATCTACAGACGACGCTAGAGGGGGTGGCGCACCGAGCGGTGCATTAAGGACATAAGCCTTCTGTGCAGCAATGAGGACAATCCTCAGATCACGGACCCAGTCCGCAATATTGCTACCAACATCTTTCAACTCTATTTCTCTAGGAACATACAAAAATTTAAGGGAGCTACAGCACGAGCTAGTAATCTACAACATAATTTGCAAAGACATTACTGACTATGTTCATGATAATGAGTTCAATTAATCATATTACTTAAGAACTCCCACTCAAATTGGCATCCCTCCGATCATTCGAGTGATACGTGATCCAAATTCACCAACTCAAGTCCGATCATCACGTGAGTTGAGGTGGCTGCAATGGTGAACATCATTATGTTGATCATATCTACTATATGACTCATGTTCGACCTTTCGGTCTCTTGTGTTCCGAGGCCCTGTCTGTACATGCTAGGCTCGTCAAGTTGAACCCGAGTGTTCTGCACATGCAAATGTGGCTTGCACCCGTTGTATGTGAGCGTAGAGTCTATCACACCCGATCTTCATGTGGTGTCTCAACACGACGAACTTTCGTAACGGTGCACACTCAGGGAGAACACAATTTATCTTGAAATTAAGCGAGGGATCACCTTATAATGCTACCGTCGTCCTAAGCAAAACAAGGTACATAAAAAGGATTAACATCACATGCAAATCATAAGTGACATGATATGGCCATGAACTTGTGTTTAAGATCTCCATCTTCAAAACACCAGCATGATCTCCATCATCACCGGCACAACACCATGATCTCCATCATCTTGATCTCCATCAATGTGCTGCCATTGGGGTTGTGGCACTAGCCCTACTTCTACTTCTATTGCTACCACTTAGCAATAAAGTAAAACATTACATAGCACTTAATGATTGACACGCAGCTCATACAATAATTAAAGACAACCCTATGGCTCCTGCCGGTTGCCGTACTCATCGACGTGCAAGTCGTGAAATTCTATACATCACATGATCATCTCATACATCACATATATCACATCATGTAATTGGCCATATCACATCACAACATACCCTGCAAAAACAAGTTAGACGTCCTCTAATTGTTGTTGCATGTTTTACGTGGCTGCTACGGGTATCTAGCAAGAACGATTCTCACCTACGCATAAACCACAATGGTGATACACTAGTTTGCTTTTCAACCTTCTCAAGGACCGCCTTTGTCGAATCCGATCCAACTAAAGTAGGAGAAACTGACACCCGCTAGCCATCTGTTGCAACAAGTGCAATTGAGGGAACCGGTCTCTCGTAAGCGTACGAGTAAGTTTGGTCCAGGCCGCTTCATCCCACAATACCGCTGAACCAAAACACAACCAAGGGAGGAAGCAATCTAAGAATCAACGCCCACAAACCTTTTGTGTTCTACTAGAGATCTCATCGAACCATTAACCTAGCTCTGATACCACTGTTGAGGAACGTCGCATGGGAAACAAAAAAATTCTGATGCACACGCAAACCTATCCATGGTGATGAGCATCTACAAGAGGGAGAGTGGATCTACGTATCCTTGTAGATCGCTAAGCGGGAAGCGTTAAGAAACGCGGTTGGTGTAGTCGTACTTCTTTGCGATCCAAATCGCCGAGCGTCCCACGATCTAATCACGAACCGTCCCGCGAATCAATCACGAACCGTCCCGCGATCTCTTCATGATCCGTCCTGCGATCCGATCACGAACGTCCTGTGGCCTTGATCACGATCCTTCCGATCAAGTACCGAACGGACGGCACCTCCACGTTCAGCACACGTGCAGCTTGATGACGATATCCACCTTCTTGATCCAGCAAGAGGAGGCGGAGAGGAGGAAGAGTTCTCCGGCAGCGTGACGGCGCTCCGGCGATGGTGGTGGAGCTATTCCAACAGGGCTTCGCCTAAGCACTACAGAAAACCGATCTAGAGGAGAAGCTATGCACTAGAGGAACGGGTGGCACGTGGCTGAAAATCTTGTGCCAAAACCCTAAAATCCTCTAGTATATATAGGAGGAGAGGAGGAGGAGGATTGGCTGCCAAAAAGGCAGCCCTTGGGTCGGCCAAACCAAGGAGGGAGGAGTCCTCCTCCTCCACTCCTAGTAGGATTAGGACTCCTTCCTTATTTGGCCCTTTTTTGCCTTTTTCCACCTTTTCCTTTTGGTATTTTCTTCCCAGCCTCATGGGCTTTGTGTAGGACTTCCACCAGACCACTAAGGGCTGGTATTCATCCTCCTACAGCCCATAAAGCCTCTTGGCTCGAAATACCCCTCCCAGTGGTCTCCCGGTACACTACCGGCACTCCCGGTACACTACCGATGAGCCCGGAACTTTTCCGGCAACCAAACTGGAACTTCCTATATATGAATCTTTACCTCCAGACCATTCTGGAGTTCCTCGTGACGTCCGGGATCTCATACGGGACTCCAAACAACCTATGGTCACCACCATACATAACTCTACACTACCGAAACGTCACCGAACCTTAAGTGTGCGGACCCTGCGGGTTCGAGAACTATGTAGACATGACCATGACACCTCTAAGGCCAATAACCAATGGCGGGACCTGGAAGTCCACATTGGTTCCTACATATTCTATGAAGATCTTCATCGGTCGAACCTCTATGTCAAGTATTCAATCAATCCCGTATTACGTTCCCTTTGTTCTTCGGTATGTTACTTGCCCGAGATTCGATCGTCGGTATCTCCATACCTAGTTTAACCTCGTTACCGGCAAGTCTCTTTACTCGTTCCGTAATGCAAGATCCCGCAACTAACAATTAGTCACATTGCTTGCAAGGCTTATTGTGATGTTGCATTACCGAGTGGGCCCCGAGATACCTCTCCGTCACACGGAGTAACAAATCCCAGTGTCGATCCATGCCAACTCAACAGACACCTTCGGAGATACCTATTGTGCACCTTTATAGTCACCCAGTTACGTTGCGACGTTTGATACACACAAAGTTTCCCTCCGGTGTCAGTGAGTTGCCTGATCTCATGGTCATAGGAACATACACTAGACATGCGGAAAACAGCAGCAATAAACTGACACGATCATATGCTACGTTTGTAATTTGGGTCTTGTCCATCACATCATTCTCCCAATGATGTGATCCCGTTATCAAATGACATCTCATGTCCATGGCTAGGAAACCTTAACCATCCTTTGATCAACGAGCTAGTCTATTAGAGGCATACTAGGGACATGGTTTTGTCTATGTATCCACACATGCATTTAAGTCTCCGATCAATACAATTATAGCATGGATAATAAACGATTATCATGAACAAGGAAATATGATAATAACTAATTTATTATTGCCTCAAGGGCATATTTCCAACACGAAGCCCTGCCGGAATACCTTGCTACTTCACCACCACCACGTCGTCGTGCTACTGTTGGAGCCCTTCCCCAACCTCTCCTTCCTCCTTGCTGGATCAAGGCATAGGTGACATCACCGGGTTGCACGTGTGTTGAACACGGAGGCGCCATTGTTCGGCGCTTAGATCGGAATCCACCGCGATCTGAATCGCTGCGAGTACGACTCCATCAATCGCGTTCTTGTAACGCTTCCGCTTAGAGATCTTCAAAGGTTTGAAGATGCAATATCTCCCCATTCGTTGCTTGTTTCTCCATAGATAGATCTTGGTGACACGTAGAAATTTTTTGATTTACTACTACGTCTCCCAACACTGGCATCATGAGCTAGGTCTATGCGTAGAGTCTATACACGAGTAGAACACAAAGCAGTTGTGGGCGTCGATTTTGTTAATTTGCTTACCACTACTAGTCTTATCTTGATTCCGCGGTATTGTGGGATAAGCGGCCCGGACCGGCGTTACACGTACGCTTACGTGAGACTGGTTCCACCGCCTGACATGCACTTGTTGCATAAGGTGGCTAGCGGGTGTCTGTCTCTCCCACCTTAGTCGGATTGGATTCGATGAAAAGGGTCCTTATGAAGGGTAAATAGCAATTGGCATATCATGTTGTGGTTTTGGCGTAGGTAAGAAACGTTCTTGCTAGTAAGCTATAGCAGCCATGTAAAAACTTGCAACTACAAATTAGAGGACGTCTAACTTGTTTTTGCAGCATATGCCTTGTGATGTGATATGGCCAAAGGATGTGATGTGATGCATTTTGATGTATGAGATTGATCATGTTCTTGTAATAGGATTCACAACTTGCATGTCGATGAGTATGACAACCGGCAGGAGCCATAGGAGTTGTCTTATTTTATTGTATGACCTGGGTGTCAATCATAAACGCCATGTAATTACTTTACTTTATTGCTAAACGTTAGCCATAGTAGTAGAAGTAATAGTTGGCGAGGCAACTTCATGAAGACACAGTGATGGAGATCATGATGATGGAGATAATGGTGTCGTGCCGGTGACAGTGATAATCATGGTGCCCCGAAGATGGAGATCAAAGGAGCAAGATGATATTGGCCATATCATGTCACTATATTGATTGCATGTGATGTTTATCATGTTTACATCTTATTTGCCTAGAACAACGGTAGTAAATAAGATGATCTCTCACTAAAATTTCAAGAAAAGTGTTCACCCTAACTGTGCACTGTTGTTAAGGATCATTGTTCTGAAGCACCACGTGATGATCGGGTGTGATAGGTTCTAACATTGGCATACAACGGGTGTAAGCCAGATTTACACACGCAAAACACTTAGGTTGACTTGACGAGCCTAGCATGTACAGACATGGCCTCGGAACACGGAAGACCGAAAGGTCGAACATGAGTCGTATGGAAGATACGATCAACATGGAGATGTTCAATATGGATGACTAGTCCGTCTCACGTGATGTTCAATATGGATGACTAGTCACTGGAAGCGGAACTGCCCCAAGTACTTAGCGGATAAGAAGGACGGCAACATTAAAGGTATATGTGATATACTTGTTATTCATGTGTACCTAACCAGCACTCGTAGTAGCTCCTGGGTATTTGATACAGGTGCAGTTGCTCACATTTGTAACTCCAAGCAGGAGCTGCGGAATAAGCGGAGGCTGGCAAAGGACGAGGTGACAATGCGCGTCGGGAATGGTTCCAAGGTCGATGTGATCGCCGTCAGCACGCTACCTCTACATCTACCTTCGGGATTAGTGTTAAACCTTAATAATTTTTATTTAGTACCAGCTTTGAGCATGAACATTGTATCTGGATCTCGCTTGATGCGAGATGGCTACTCATTTAAATCTGAGAATAATGGTTGTTCTATTTATATGAGAGAAATGTTTTATGGTCATGCCCCGCTGGTTAATGGTTTATTTTTGATGAATCTCGAACGTGATGTTACACATGTCCATAGTGTGAGTACCAAAAAGTGTAAGGTTGATAACGATAGTCCCACTTACATGTGGCACTGCCGCCTTGGTCATATTGGTGTGAAACGTATGAAGAAGCTCCATACTGATGGACTTTTGGAGTCTCTTGATTTTGAATCATTTGACACGTGCGAACCATGCCTCCTGGGCAAGATGACTAAGACTCCGTTCTCTGGAACAATGGAGCGAGCAACTGACTTGTTGGAAATAATTCATACCGATGTATGCGGTCCAACGAGCGTCGAGGCTCGTGGTGGCTACCGTTATGTTCTCACCCTCACTGATGACTTGAGTAGATATGGGTATGTCTACTTAATGAAACATAAGTCTGAAACTTCTGAAAGGTTCAAGGAATTTCAGAGTGATGTAGAGAATCAACATGACAGGAAAAGAAAGTGCCTACGATCTGATCGTGGCGGAGAATATTTAAGTCACGAGTTTGGCACGCACCTAAGGAAATGTGGAATTGTTTCACAACTCACGCCGCCTGGCACACCTCAGCGAAATGGTGTGTCTGAACGTCGTAATCGCACTCTATTAGATATGGTAAGATCTATGATGTCTCTTACCGACTTACCGCTGTCATTTTGGGGATATGCATTAGAGACTGCCGCATTCACTTTAAATAGGGCACCGTCAAAATCCGTTGAGACGACACTGTATGAATTATGGTTTGGAAAGAAACCTAAGCTGTCATTTCTAAAAGTTTGGGGATGCGATGCTTATGTGAAGAAACTTCAACCTGAGAAGCTCGAACCCAAAGCGAAAAAGTGCGTCTTCATAGGATATCCCAAAGAGACTATTGGGTATACCTTCTACCTATGATCCGAGGGCAAAGTCTTTGTTGCCAAGAATGGATCCTTTCTTGAGAAAGAGTTTCTCTCGAAAGAAGTAAGTGGGAGGAAAATAGAGCTTGATGAGGTAATTGTACCTCGACTCGAACCGAAGAATAGCGCAGCACAGGAAATTGTTTCTGTGGAGCCTACACCGGCTGGAGAGGAAGTTAATGATGATGATCATGAAACTTCAGATCAAGTTACTATTGAACGTCGAAGGTCCACTAGGACACATTCCGCACCAGAGTGGTATGGCAACCCTGTCCTAGAGATCAAGTTGTTAGACAACGGTGAACCTTTGAACTATGAAGAAGCGATGGCGGGCCCGGATTCCAACAAATGGCTTGAAGCCATGAAATTCGAGATAGGATCCATGTATGAGAACAAAGTATGGTCTTTGGTGGACTTGCCTGATGATAAGCGAGCCATTGAAAATAAATGGATCTTTAAGAAGAAGACTGACACGGATTGTAATGTGACCGTCTATAAGGCTCGGCTTGTCGCTAAGGGTTATTAACAAGTTCAAGGAGTTGACTACGATGAGACTTTCTCACCCATAGCGATGTTGAAGTCTGTCCGAATCATGTTAGCAATTGCCGCATTTTATGATTATGAGATCTGGCAAATGGACGTCAAAACGGCATTCCTTAATGGCTTCCTCAAGGAAGAACTGTATATGATGCAGCAGGAAGGTTTTGTCGATCCTAAAGATGCTAACAAGGTATGCAAGCTCCAGCGCTCCATCTATGGGCTGGTGCAAGCATCTCGGAGTTGGAACATTCGCTTTAATGATGTGATTAAAGCGTTTGGGTTTGTATAGGTTTATGGAGAACCCTGTATTTACAAGAAAGTGAGTGGGAGCTCTGTAGCATTTCTCGTATTATATGTGGATGACATACTGATAACGGGAAATGATATAGAACTCTTGGAAAGTGTAAAGGCCTACTTGAATAAGTGTTTTTCAATGAAGGACCTTGGAGAAGCTTCTTACATATTAGGTATTAAGATCTATAGAGATAGATCGAGACGCCTCATAGGTCTTTCACAAAGCACATACCTTGATAAGATATTGAAGAAGTTCAATATGGATCAGTCCAAGAAGGGGTTCTTTCCTGTGTTACAAGGTGTGAGATTGAGTACGACTCAATGCCCGACCACGGCAAAGGATAGAGAAGAGATGAGTGTCATCCCCTATGCTTCAGCCATAGGCTCTATTATGTATGCCATGCTATGTACCAGACCTGAAGTGAACCTTGCCATAAGTTTGGTAGGGAGGTACCAAAGTGATCCCGGAGCGGAACATTGGACAGCGGTCAAGAATATCCTGAAGTACCTGAAAAGTACAAAGGAGATGTTTCTCGTATATGGAGGTACCGAAGAGCTCCTCGTAAAGGGTTACGTCGATGCTAGCTTCGACACAGATCCGGACGACTCCAAGTCGCAAACCGGATACGTCTATATTTTGAATGGAGGGGCAGTCAGCTGGTGCAGCAGCAAGCAAAGCGTCGTGGCGGCATCTATATGTGAAGCGGAGTACATAGCTGCTTCGGAAGCAGAAAGGAAGGAGTCTGGATGAAGGAGTTCATCACCGACCTAGGATTAATTCCAAGTGCGTCGGTCCCAATGACTTTGTTCTGTGACAACACTAGAGCTATTGCCCTTGCAAAGGAGCCTAGGTTTCACAAGAAGACAAGACACATCAAGCGCCGCTTCAACTCCATCCGTGATTACATTCAGGAGGGAGATATAGATATTTGTAAAGTAAATACGGATCTGAATGTTGTAGATCCGTTGACTAAACCTCTCTCACGAGCAAAACATGATCAACACCAGAATGCTATGGGTGTACGATTCATCACAATGTAACTAGATTATTGACTCTAGTGCAAGTGGGAGACTGTTGGAAATATGCCCTAGAGGCAATAATAAAATGGTTATTATTGTATTTCCTTGTTCATGATAATTGTCTATTGTTCATGCTATAATTGTGTTAACCGGAAACCGTAATACATGTGTGAATACATAGACCACAACATGTCCCTAGTGAGCCTCTAGTTGACTAGCTCGTTGGTCAATAGATGGTCACAAATTCATGACCATGGACATTGGATGTCGTTGATAACGGGATCACATCATTAGGAGAATGATGTGATGGACAAGACCCAATCCTAAGCATAGCACAAGATCGTGTAGTTCGTTTGCTGAAGCTTTTCAATGTCAAGTATCGTTTCCTTAGACCATGAGATTGTGCAACTCCCGGATACCGTAGGAATGCTTTGGGTGTGCCAAACGTCACAACGTAACTGGGTGGCTATAAAGGTGCACTACGGGTATCTCCGAAAGTGTCTATTGGGTTGGCACGAATCGAGACTGGGATTTGTCACTCCGTGTGACGGAGAGGTATCTCTGGGACCACTCGGTAAGACATCATCATAATGAGCTCAATGTGACTAAGGAGTTAGCCACGGGATGATGTATTACGAAACAAGTAAAGAGACTTGCCGGTAACGAGATTGAACAAGGTATAGAGATACTGACGATCGAATCTCGGGCAAGTATCATACCGATAGACAAAGGGAATTATATACGGGATTGATTGAATCCCTGACATCATGGTTCATCCAATGAGATCATCATGGAGCATGTGGGAGCCAACATGGGTATCCAGATCCCGATGTTGGTTATTGGTCGGAGAAGTGTCTCGATCATGTCCACGTGTCTCCCGAACCCGTAGGGTCTACATACTTAAGGTTCGATGACGCTAGGGTTATAGGGAAATGGTATACGTGATTACCGAAAGTCATTCGGAGTCCCGAATGAGATCCCGGACTTCACGAGGAGCTCCGGAATGGTCCGGAGGTAAAGATTGATATATACGAAGTCCAGTTTTGGTCAGCGGAAAGTTTTCGGGCTCATTGGTATTGTACCGGGAGTGCCGGGAGGGTGCCGGAGGACCCCCGAGAGGGGTGTGACGACCAAAGGACTTCGTGGGCCCTTAGAGGAGGTGTGCCAGCCCTTATTGGGCTGGCCAAGACCTTCTAGAAAGGCCCATGCGGCTGGAGATCTAGAGATAAGGGCAAAGGAGTTTGAAAAGGAGGAGATCCACCTCCCTTGTGGGAGGTGGACTCTCCCTTTGATTCGGCCGAAGCTCTCCTCCTTGGAGGAGAGTCCTAGCCAGCCCTCCCTCTCCCTCCTCCTATATATACTTGAGGTTTTGGCCTTTTGAGAACAGTTCATAACTCTCTCTCTCACGGCAAATCCCTACCTCTCTTCTCCCTCCTCCGCATCGCTTAGGTGAAGCCCTGCCAGAATACCTTGCTACTCCACCACCACCACGCCGTCGTGCTGCCATTGGAGCCCTTCCCCAACCTCTCCTTCCTCCTTTCTGTATCAAGGTTTAGGAGACGTCACCGGGATGCACGTGTGTTGAACGTGGAGGCGCCGTTGTTCGGCGCTTAGATCGGAATCCACCGCGATCTGAATCGCTGTGAGTATGACTCCATCAACCGCGTTCTTGTAACGCTTCCGCTTAGCGATCTTCAAAGATATGAAGATGCAATCTCTCCCCACTCGTTGCTGGTTTCTCCATAGATAGATCTTGGTGACATGTAGGAAAATTTTGATTTACTACTACATCTCCCAACAGATCTTGCGTGTGCGTAGGAATTTTTTTGTTTCCCATGCAACGTTCCCCAACAGTGGTATCAGAGCTAGGTCTATGTGTAGATGAGATATTGAGTAGAACACAAAGAGTTTGTGGGCGTTGATGCTTAGATTGCTTCCTCCCTTGGTCGTGTTTTGGTTCAGCGATATAGTGGGATGAAGCGGCCCGGACCAACCTTACTCGTACGCTTACTTTAATTGGATCGGATTCGACAAAGGCGGTCCTTGAGAAGGTTGAAAAGAAACTTATGTATCACCGTTGTTGTTTACGCGTAGGTGAGAATTGTTCTTACTAGATACCCGTAGCAGGAACGTAAAACATGCAACAACAATTAGAGGACGTCTAACTTGTTTTTGCAGGGTATGTTGTGATGTGATATGGCCAATTACATGATGAGATATATGTGATGTATGAGATGATCATGTGTTGTATAGAATATCACGACTTGCATGTCGATCAGTACGGCAACCGGCAGGAGAAATAGGGTTGTCTCTAATTATTGTATGACCTACGTGTCAATCATTAAGCGCTATATAATGCTTTTCTTTATCACTAAACGGTAACAATAGTAGTAGAAGCATGGTGAGCGCGACAACCCCTATGGCGACACGTGTTGGGGAACGTTGCATGGGAAACAAAAAATTTCCTACGCACACGTAGATCTATCCATGGTGATGAGGATATATGAGAGGGAGAGTGGATCTACATACCCTTGTAGATCGCTAAGCGGGAAGCATTAAGAAACGCGGTTGGTGTAGTCGAACGTCTTCGCGATCCAAATCGCCGTGCGTCCCGTGATCCAATCACGATCCGTACCGTGATCCGATCACGATCCGTCCCACGAACTTGATCACGATCCGTCCCACGAACTTGACGACGATCCTTCTGATCTAGCACCGAACGAACGGCACCTCCACGTTCAGCACACGTACAGCTTGATGACGATCTCCACCATCTTGATCCATCAAGAAGGAGTGGAGAGGAAGAAGAGTTCTCCGGCAGCCTGACGGTGCTCCGGTGATGGTGGTGGAGCAATTCCGGCAGGGCTTCGCCTAAGCACTGCAGAAAACCGATCTAGAGGAGAAACTATGCACTGGAGGACGGGTAGCACGTGGCTGGAAAAACTAGTGCAAAAACCCTAAAACCTCCAGTATATATAAGAGGAGAGGAGGAGAGAAGGCAGCCTTAGCTTCGTAAGCCAAGGGCTTCGGCCGAAGGAGGTGGAGGAGGTGGAGTCCACCTCCAATCCTAGTAAGACTAGGATTCACCTATTTTGCCTTTTTTCCACCCTTTTCTCTTGGGTTTTTTCTTCCAGACGCATGGGCCTCTTGTGGTTGTTCCACCAGCCCACTAAGGGCTGGTTTCCACTCTCCCACAGCCCATGTAGCCTCTTGGGTCGAAATACCCCTCCCGGAGGTCTCCCGGTACACTACCGGCACTCCCGGTACACTACCGATGAGCCCGAAACTTTTCCGGCGACCAAAACAGGACTTCCTATATATGAATCTTTACCTCCAGACCATTCCGGAGCTCCTCGTGACATATGGGATCTCATCCGGGACTCCGAACAAACTTCGTTCACCACCATACATAACTCTATAATACTGAAACGTCACCAAACCTTAAGTGTGCAGACCCTGCGGATTCGAGAACTATGTAGACATGACCGAGACACCTCTACGGTCAATAACCAATGGCAGGACCTGGATGTCCACATTGGTTCCTACATATTCTACGAAGATCTTTATCGGTCGAACCTCTATGTCAAGGATTCAATTAATCCCGTATGATGTTCCCTTTGTTCTTCGGTATGTTACTTGCCCGAGATTCGATCGCCGGTATCTCTATACCTCGTTCAACCTCATTACTGGCAAGTCTCTTTACTCGTTCCGTAATACAAGATCTCGCAACTAACACTTAGTCACATTGCTTGCAAGGCTTATTGTGATGTTGTATTACCGAGTGGGCCCTAAGATACCTCTCCGTCACACGGAGTAACAAATCCCAGTCTTGATCCATGCCAACTCAACAGACACCCTCGAAGGCACCTGTAGAGCACCTTTATAGTCACCCAGTTACGTTGCGACGTTTGATACACACAAGGTACTCCTCCGATATCTGTGAGTTGCATGATCTCATGGTCATAGGAACATATACTTGACATGCAGAAAACAGTAGCAATAAACCGACACAATCATAAGCTACGTTTGTAGTTTGGGTCTTGTCCATCACATCATTCTCCTAATGATGTGATCCCATTATCAAATGACATCTCATGTCCATGGCGTGGAAACCTTAACCATCTTTTGATCAACGAGCTAGTTCACTAGAGGTATACTAGGGACATTGTGTTTGTCTATGTATCCACACATGTATCCACGTTTCCAATTAATACAATTATAGCATGGACAATAAACGATTATCATGGACAAGAAAATACAATAATAAACACTTTATTTTTTGCCTCTAGGGCATATTTCCAACAGTTTCCCACTTGCACTAGAGTCAATAATCTAGTTCACATCACTATGTGATTTACATTGTAATGAATCGAACACCCATGCAGTTCTGGTATTGATCATGTTTAGCCCTTGGAAGAGGTTTAGTCAACGGGTATGCAACATTAAGATCCGTGTGCACTTTGCAAATATTTATGTCTTTCTCCATGATGTAATCGCGGATGGAGTTGAAGCATCGCTTTATGTGTCTGGTCCTCTTGTGAAACCTTGGTTCCTTGGCCAGGGCAATGGCACCAGTGTTGTCACAAAACAGGTTCATTGGATTCAGTGCACTGGGCACTACTCCAAGATCTGTCATGAACTGCTTCATCCAGACACCTTCCTTCGCCGCCTCCGAGGCTGCGATGTATTCCGCTTCGCACGTAGAATCAGCTACCACGCTTTGCTTGGAACTGCACCAGCTTACCGCTCCCCCGTTAAGAATAAATACGTATCCGGTTTGCGACTTAGAGTCGTCCGGATCAGTGTCAAAGCTTGCATCGACGTAACCCTTTACGACGAGCTCTTCTTCACCTCCATAAACGAGAAACATTTCCTTAGTCCTTTTCAGGTACTTAAGGATATTCTTGACCGCTTGCCAGTGCTCCATTCCAGGATCACTTTGAAACCTTCCGGCCATACTTATGGCAAGGCTGACATCGGGTCTTGTGCATAGAATTCCATACATAATAGAGCCTATGGCTGAAGCATAGGGGATGGCACTCATATTTTCTCTATCTTCTGCAGTTACTGGGCATTGAGTCTTACTCAAGTTTACACCTTGTAACACAGGCAAGAACCCCTTCTTGGACTGTTCCATTTTGAACTTCTTCAAAACTTTATCAAGGTATGTGCTCTGTGAAAGTGCTATTAAGCGTCTCGATCTATCTCTATAGATCTTAATGCCTAATATGAAAGCAGCTTCTCCTAGGTCCTTCATTGAAAAACTCTTGTTCAAATATTCCTTCATGCTTTCCAGCATTTCTATATTGTTTCCAATCAGCAATATGTCATCCACGTATAATACTAGAAACGCTATAGAGCTCCCACTCACTTTCTTGTAAATACAAGCTTCTCCGTAAACTTGTATAAACTCAAACGCTTTGATCACCTCATCAAAGCGCTTATTCGAACTCCAAGATGCTTGCACCAGTCCATAAATGGATCGCTGGAGTTTGCAAACTTTGTCAGCATTCTCTGGACCGACAAAACCTTCGGGTTGCATCATATACAACTCTTCCTCAAGGAAACCATTGAGGAATGCTGTTTTGACATCCATATGCCAAATTTCATAGTCGAAATAAGCAGCTAATGCTAACATGATTCTGACAGACTTAAGCATCGCTACGGGTGAGAAAGTCTCATCGTAGTCAACTCCTTGAACTTGTGAAAAACCCTTTGCCACAAGTTGAGCTTTATAGACGGTGACATTACCGTCCGCGTCTGTCTTCTTCTTAAAGATCCATTTGTTCTGAATGGCCTTTCACCCTTCAGGTAATACTTCCGAAGTCCATACTTTGTTTTCATACATGGATCCCATCTCGGATTTCATGGCCTCTAACCATTTCTCAGAATCCGGGCCCATCACTTCTCCTTCATAGCTCATAGGTTCATTGTTGTCCAACAACATAACCTCCAAGACAGGGTTGCCGTACCACTCAGGGGTAGTACGCGGCCTTGTCGACCTACGAGGTTCAATAGCAGCTTGATCCGAAGCTTCATGATCGTCATCATTAACTTCCTCTTCTATCATCGTAGGTTCCACGGAAACATCTTTCTGCGCTGCGCTACTTTCTGGTTGAAGTAAAGGTTCAATAACCTCATCAAGCTCTATTTTCCTCCCACTCAATTCTTTCGAGAGAATCTCTTTCAAAAGAAATGTTCCGTTCTTAGCGACAAACACTTTGCCTTCAGATCTGAGATAGAAGGTATACCTGACTGTCTCTTTTGGGTATCCTATGAAGACGCATTTCTCCGCTTTGGGTTCCAGCTTTTCAGGCTGAAGCTTTTTGACATAAGCATCACATCCCCAAACTTTAAGAAACGACAACTTTGGCTTCTTGCCAAACCATAGTTCATATGGCGTCATCTCAACGGATTTTGATGGTGCCCTATTTAATGTGAATGCAGCTGTCTCTAATGCATAACCCCAAAACGATAGTGGCAAATCAGCAAGAGACATCATATAACGCACCATATCTAATAAGGCTCGATTACGACGTTCCGACACACCATTATGCTGTGGTGTTCTGGGCGGTGTCAACTGTGAAACAATTCCACATTGTCTTAAATGACTGCCAAACTCATAACTCAGATATTCACCTCCTCGATCAGATCGCAGGAACTTAATCTTCTTGTTACGATGATTCTCAACTTCACTCTGAAATTGCTTGAACTTTTCAAACGTTTCAGACTTGTTTTTCATTAAGTAAATATACCCATATCTACTTAAGTCATCAGTCAAGGTGAGAAAATAACGATATCCACCACGCGTTGTAACATTCATTGGACCGCACACATCAGTATGTATGATTTCCAATAAGTCACTTGCCCGTTCCATTGTTCCAGAGAACGGCGTTTTAGTCATCTTGCCCATGAGGCATGGTTCACATGGGTCAAGTGATTCAAAATCAAGTGACTCCAAAAGTCCATCAGCATGGAGCTTCCTCATGCGTTTTACACCAATATAACCTAAATGGCAGTGCCACAAGAAAGTGGTACTATCATTATCAACTCTACATCTTTTGGCATCAATGTTATGAACATGTGTATCATCACTATCAAGATTCAATATGAATAAACCCCTCACGTTGGGTGCATGACCATAAAAGATATTACTCATATAAATAGAACAACCTTTATTCTCTGATTTAAATGAGTAACCGTCTCGCAATAAACAAGATCCAGATATAATGTTCATGCTTAACGCGGGCACTAAATAAAAATTATTCAGGTTCATCACTAATCCCGATGGTAATCGAAGAGAGAGCGTGCTGACGGCAATCACATCAACCTTGGAACCATTTCCCATGTGCATCATCACTTCGTCCTTTGCCAATCTTCGTTTATTCCGTAGTTCCTGCTTTGAGTTGCAAATGTGAGCAACCGAACCGGTATCAAATACCCAGGCACTACTACGAGAGCTAGTAAGGTACACATCAATAACATGTATATCATATATACCTTGTTTGTCGTTGGCCGCCTTCTTGTCAGCCAGGTATTTGGGGCAGTTCCGCTTCCAGTGACCAGTTCCCTTGCAATGAAAGCACTCAGTTTCTGGCTTGGGTCCATGCTTGGGCTTCTTTACAGGAGTAGCAACTACTTTGCCATCCTTCTTGGTTTTACCCTTCTTGCCCTTGCCCTTGACTTTGCCATTTTTCTTGAAACTAGTGGTTTTATTGACCATCAACACTTGATGTTCTTTCTGGATTTCAGACTCAGCGACTTTTAGCATCGCAAATAGCTCAGCGACCGACTTGTTCATCTCGTGCATGTTATAGTTCATCACAAAGCTCTTGTAACTAGGTGGCAGTGATTGGAGAACTCTGTCAGTGATCTCCTCTGGCGGAGGGGCAATTCCCAACTCCGCTAGACGAGTTGAATACCCAGACATTCTGAGTATATGTTCACTGATAGACCCGTTCTCCTCCATCTTGCAAGCATAGAACTTATCGGAGGTTGCATACCTCTCGATCTGGGCGTTCTTCTCAAAGATAAACTTCAACTCCTGGAACATCTCATATGCTCCATGACATTCAAAACGTCTTTGAAGTCCCAGTTCTAAGCCATACAATATTGCACACTGAACTATTGAGTAATCTCCAGTACGTTCCTCCCAAGCGTTCTTAACGACTTCGGAGGTCATGTCTTCTGGTTGGTCACCAAGCGGTGCATCAAGGACATATGATTTCTGGGAAGCCGTGAGGATAATCCTCAGATTACGGGCCTAGTCAACAAAGTTACTTGCATCATCTTTCAGTTTAGCTTTCTCTAGGAACGCATTAAAATTCAGGGGTGCTACTGCGCGAGCCATTGATCTACAACATAAATATGCCAAGTTTACTTAGACTGTTGTTCAAGATAATGAGTTTAGTTAATCAAATTACTAAAGCTCCCACTCGAATTGACATCCCTCGGGTCATCTGAGTGTCACATGATCCAAATCCACCAACTCAAGTTTGATCATCACGTCAGTTGAGGTGGCTTCAATGGTGAACATCATTATGTTGATCATATCTACTATATGAATCATGTTCGACCTTTCGGTCTCTTGTGTTCCGAGGCCATGTCTGTACATGCTAGGTTCGTCAAGTTTATCCCGAGTGTTCTGCGCGTGCAACACTGGCTTGCACCCGTTGTATGTGAACGTAGAGTCTATCGCATCCGATCATCACGTGGTGTCTCAACACGACAAACTTTCGCAACGGTGCACACTCGGGGAGAACACAATTTATCTTGAAATTTAAGTGAGGGATCATCTTATAATGCTACCGTCGTACTAAGCAAAACAAGGTGCATAAAAGGATTAACATCACATGCAATTCATAAGTGACATGATATGGCCATGAACTTGTGCTTTAGATTTCCATCTTGAAAGCACCGGCATGATCTCCATCGTCACCGGCAAGACACCATGATCTCCATCCTCTTGATCTCCATCAACGTGTCGTCATCAGGGTTGTAGTGCCCAACATGCTTCTACTACTATTGCTACCGTTTAGCGATAAAGTAAAGCATTACATAGTGCTTAATGATTGACACACAGGTCATACAATAATTAAAGACAACCCTATGGCTCCTACCGGTTGCCGTACTCATCGACATGCAAGTCGTGAAATTCTATACATCACATGATCATCTCATACATCACATATATCACATCATGTAATTGGCCATATCACATCACAACATACCTTGCAAAAACAAGTTAGACGTCCTCTAATTGTTGTTGCATGTTTTAAGTGGCTGCTACGTGTTTCTAGCAAGAACGATTCTCACCTACGCATAATTCACAACGGTGAAACATAATTTGCTTTTCAACCTTCTCAAGGACCGCCTTTGTCGAATCTGATCCAACTAAAGTGAGAGAAACTGCCACTCGCAAGCCATCTAGGAAACAAGTTGCGTCGAGAGAACCGGTCTCTCGTAAGCGTACGAGTAATGTTGGTCTGGGCCTCTTCATCTCACAATACCGCTGAACCAAAATCTGACCAAGGGAGGAAGCAATCTAAGCATCAACGCCCACAAACCTTTTCTGTTCTACTCGAGATCACATCTACACATAGACCTAGCTCTGATACCACTGTTGGGGAACGTTGCATGGGAAACAAAAAATTTCCTACACACACGCAGATCTAACCATGGTGATGAGCATCTACGAGAGGGAGAGTGGATCTACATACCCTTGTAGATCGCTAAGCGGGAAGCGTTAAGAAACGCGGTTGGTGTAGTCGAACGTCTTCGCGATCCAAATCGTCGTGCATCCTGCGATCCAATCACGATCCATACCGCGATCCAATCATGATCCGTCCCGCGATCCGATCACGATCCGTCCCACGAACTTGATCACGATCCGTCCCATGAACTTGATGACGATCCTTCCGATCTAGCTCCGAACGGACGGCACCTCCGCCTTCAGCACACGTACAGCTTGATGACAATCTCCACCGTCTTGATCCAACAAGAAGGAGTGGAGAGGAATAAGATTTCTCCGGCAGCCTGACGACGCTCCTGTGATGGTGGTGGAGCAATTCCGACAGGGCTTCGCCTAAGCACTGTAGAAAACCGATCTAGAGGAGAAACTATGCACTGGAGGAACGGGTAGCACGTGGCTGGAAAAACTAGTGCAAAAACCCTAAAACCTCCAGTATATATAAGAGGAGAGGAGGAGAGGAGGCATCCTTGGCTTCCTAAGCCAAGGGCTTCGGCCGAAGGAGGTGGAGGAGGTGGAGTCCACCTGCAATCCTAGTAGGACTAGGATTCACCTATTTTGCCTTTTTCCACCCTTTTCTCTTGGATTTTTTCTTCCAGCCGCATGGGCCTCTTGTGGTTGTTCCACCAGCCCACTAAGGGCTAGTTTCCACTATCCCACAGCCCATGTAGCCTCTTGGGTCGAAATACCCCTCACGGAGGTCTCTCGGTACACTACCGGCACTCCCGATACACTAACGATGAGCCCGAAACTTTTTCGACGACCAAAACAGGACTTCCTATATTTGAATCTTTACCTCTGGACCATTCCGTAGCTCCTCGTGACGTCCGGGATCTCATCCGGTACTCCGAACAAACTTTGTTCACCACCATACATAACTCTATACTACCGAAACGTCACCAAACCTTAAGTGTGCAGACCCTGTGGGTTCGAGAACTATGTAGACATGACCGAGACACCTCTACGGTCAATAACCAATGGCGGGACCTGGATGTCCACATTGGTTCCTACATATTCTATGAAGATCTTTATCGGTCGAACCTCTATGTCAAGGATTCAGTTAATCCCATATGATGTTCCCTTTGTTCTTCGGTATGTTACTTGCCCGAGATTCGATCGTCGGTATCTCCATACCTAGTTCAACCTCGTTACTGGCAAGTCTCTTTACTCGTTCCGTAATACAAGATCTCGCAACTAACACTTAGTCACATTGCTTGCAAGGCTTATTGTGATGTTGTATTACCGAGTGGGCCTTGAGATACCTTCCGTCACACGGAGTAACAAATCCCAGTCTTGATCCATGCCAACTCAACAAGCACCCTCGGAGACACCTGTAGAGCACCTTTATAGTCACCCAGTTACGTTGTGACATTTGATGCACACAAGTTACTCCTCCAATATATGTGAGTTGCATGATCTCATGGTCATAGGAACATATACTTGACATGCAGAAAATAGTAGCAATAAACTAACACGATCGTAAGCTACATTTGTAGTTTGGGTCTAGTCCATCACATCATTCTCCTAATGATGTGATCCCATTATCAAATGACATCTCATGTCCATGGCTAGGAAACCTTAACCATCTTTCGATCAATGAGCTAGTTCACTAGAGGTATACTAGGGACATTGTGTTTGTCTATGTACCACACATGTATCCATGTTTCCAATTAATACAATTATAGCATGGACAATAAACGATTATCATGAACAAGGAAATACAATAATAAGCACTTTATTTATTGCCTCTAGGGCATATTTCCAACAACACATTGATGGAGATCATGGTGTCATGTTGGTGACGATGGAGATCATGCCGGTGCTTTCAAGATGGAGATCTAAAGCACAAGTTCATTGCCATATCATGTCACTTATGATTTGCATGTGATGTTAATCTTATGGGTGCAAGCCGGTGTTGCACGTGCAGGTTAAACTTGACGAGCCTAGCATGTACAGACATGGCCTCGGAACACAAGAGACCGAAAGGTCGAACATGAGTCATATAGTAGATATGATCAACATGATGATGTTCACCATTTAAAACACCTCAACTCACGTGATGATCGGACTTGAGTTGGCGAATTTGGATCATGTATCACTCGAATGACTGGAGGGATGTCAATTTGAGTGGGAGTTCTTAAGTAGTGTCTTTGCAAATTATGTTGTAGCTCACACTGTAGCTCCCTTAAATTTTTATATGTTCCTAGAGAAATAGAGTTGAAAGATGATGGTAGCAATATTATGGACTTTGGTCCAAGATCTGAGGATTGTCCTCATTGCTGCATAGAAGGCTTATGTCCTTAATGCACCGCTCGGTGCGCCACCCCCTCTAGCGTCATGTGTAGATGTTGTGAACATCTGATAGGCGCGTTTCGATGACTACTTGATAGTTTAGTGCGTCATGCATTACGGCTTAGAACTGAGGCTCCGAAACATTTTGAACGTCACAGAACATATGAGATGTTCTAAGAGATGAAATTAGGATCTCAGTCTCGTGCCCGTGTTGCGAGATATGAGATCTCCAACAAGATTCTTTGCCTGCAAGATGAAAGAGAATAGCTCAATCGTTGAGCATGTGATCAGATTGTCTGGTTGCTACAATCGCTTGAATCGAGTGGGAGTTGATCTTCCAGATAAGATAGTGATTGATATAGTTCTCCAAGTCATTGTCACTAAGCTACTAGAACTTGGTGATGAACTATAAAATGCCAGGGATAAAAATAATGATCCCTGAGCTGTTCGCGATGTTTGACAACGCGAAGGTATAAATCAAGAAGGAGCGTCAAGTGTTGATGGTTAGTAAAACCACTAGTTTCGAGAAGGGAAAGGGCAAGGAGGGAAACTTCATGGATGGCAAGTCAGTTGCTACTCCAGTGAAGCAACCCAAAGTTGAACCCAAACCCGAGACTAAGTGCTTCTATTATGAGGAGAGCGGTCGCTGAAGCGGAACAACCCTAGATACTTGATGGATAAGAAGGCTAGCCACGTTGATAGAAGTATATTTGATATATGTGTTATTGATGTGTACGTTGCTAGTACTCCTCAATGTTATTGATGTGTTATTGACCTGGGTATTGGATACCGGTTCGGTTGCTAAATGTTAGTAACTCGAAGTAAAAGCTATGGAATAGACGGAGAACTAGCTAAGGGTGAGGTGACGATGTGTGTTGGAAATGTTTCCAAGGTTGATGTGATCAACATCGCACGCTCTCTCTACCTTCGGGATTAGTGACGAACCTAAATAAATGTTATTTGGTGTTTTGCGTTGAGCACGAACGTGATTAGATCGTGTTTATTGCAACACGGTTATTCATTTAAGTTAGAGAATAATGGTTATTCTTTTTACATGAATAATACCTTCAATGGCCATGCACCCATTGAGAATGGTTTGTTGAATCTTGATCGTAGTAATACACATGTTCATAACATTGATGCAAAAAGATACAAAGTTAATAATGATAGTACCACATACTTGTGGCACTGCCGCTAAATGTCATATTAGTATAAAGTGCATGAAGAAACTCCATGCTGATGGATCTTTGGACTCATTCGATTTCGAATCGGTTGAGACATGCGAACCATGCCTCTTAGGCAAGATGACTGAGGACCCCGTTTCCGGATTGATGGAGCGGGCAAGTGATTTATTGGAAACGATACATATTGATGTATGCAATCCAATGAGTCTTGTAGCGTGCGGTGGATATCATTATTTTCTTACCTTCACTGATGATTTGAGTAGATATAGTGTATATTTACTGACTGAAGCACAAGTCTGAATCGTTTCAAAGGTTCAAACAAAGTCAGAGTGAAGTTTAAAGATCATCGTGACAAGAAGATAAAAATGTTTGCGATATGATCGTGGAGGTGAATATCTAAGTTACGAGTTTGGCATACAACTTTAGACAATGTGAAAGTTGTTTCACAACTCACGCCACCTAGAACACCATAGTGTGATGGTGTGTCTGAACGTCATAGTCGTGCTCTATTGGATATGGTGCATGCTATGATGTCTCTTATCGTTTTGCTACTATAATTTTGGGGTTATGCATTAGATACAACTACATTCACTTTAAATAGGGCACCATCTAAATCTGTTGAGATGACACCATATGGTTTGATAGAAACCTAAGCTGTCATTTCTTAATGTTTGGGGCTGCAACACTTATGTGAAAAAGGTTTTCACCTAATGAGCTCGAACCCAAAGCGGACAAATGCATCTTCATAGAATACCCTAAGAACAGTTGGGTAAACAATCTATCTCAGATCCAAGCATAAAGTGTTTGTTGCTAAAACTAGGTCCTTTCTCGAGAAAGAGTTTCTCTCGAAAGAATTGAGTGGGAGGAAGATAGAACTTGATGAGGTTGTTGAACCTTTGTTTCAACGAGAGAGTAGCGCAGCGCACGAAGATGTTTCTATGAAGCCTACGTTAGTTAAGAGAAAGTTAATGATGATGATCATGAAGCTTTGGATCAAATTACTATCGAACCTCGTAGGTTGACAAGGACGTGTACTGCTCCTGAGTGGTACGGAAACCCTGTCTTAGAGGTCATGTTGTTGGACAACGATGAACCTACGAACTATGGAGAAGCGATGATGGGCCCGGATTTCGACAAATGGTTAGAGGCCATGAAATCCGAGATAGGATCCATGTATGAAAATCAAGTATAGACTTTGGTAGACTTGCTCGTTGGACGGCAAGTCGTCGAGTACAAATGGACCTTTGAGATGAAAACAGACGTTGATGGTAAATGTTACCATTTATAAAGCTCGACTTGTCACAAAGAAGTTTCCGACAAGTTCAAAGAGTTGACTACGATGAGACTTTCTCACTCGTAGCGATGCTAAAGTCTGTTGGAATTATGTTAGCAGTTGTTGCATTTTTCAATTATGAAATTTGGCAGATGGATGACAAATCATTGTTTCATTAACAGTTTACTTGAGGAAAGGTTGTATGTGATACAACCAGAAGGTTTTGTCATTCCTAAGGATGCTAAAAGGTGTGCGAGCTCCAGCAATCCATCTAAGGGCTGGAGCAAGCATCTCGGAGTTGGAATACACGCTTTGATGAGGTGATCAAAGTTTTATAGTTTATACAAAGTTTACGAGAAACTTGTATTTACAATAAAGTGAGTGGGGGCACTATAGAATTTTTGATAAGTATATGTGGATGACATATTGTTGATCGGAAATATTTTAGAATTTCTGGAAAGCATGAACGGTTGTTTGAAAAGTGATTTTCAAAGGAAAACCTGGATAAAGCTACCTAATTGTTGAGCATCAAGATCTATAGAGATAGATCAAAATGCTTGATGAGACTTTCAATGAGTACATACCTTGACAAGATTTTGAAAGAGTTCAAAATGGATCAGTCAGAGAAAGAGTTCTCGCCTGATTTGTAAGGTGTGAAGTTGAGTGAGACTAAAAGCTCGACAACGGCAGAAGAAAGAGAAAGGACAAATGTCGTCCCCTATGCCTTAGCCATAGGCTCTGTATAGTATGCCATGCTATGTACCGCACCTGTGTGTGCCTTGCCATGAGTCCGTCAAGGTACAAGAGTGACCCACGAGTGGATCACTGGACAGCATTCAATATTATCCTTAGTGACTAAAAGACTAAGGAAATGTTTCTCAATTATGGAGGTGATAAAGGGTTCGTCGTAAAGAGTTACGTCGATGCAAGCTTTAACACTAATCCGGATGACTCTTAGTAGCAATCCGGATACGTAGTGGAGCAACCATTTGGAATAGTACCAAGTGGAGTGTGGTAGTAGTGTTTATAGTTTCACATAGAGATATACAAAGTACACACGGATCGGAAGGTCGCAGACCGGTTGACTAGAAGATCTCTCTCACATGCAAAGCATGATCGAGCCCCAGAACTCATTGGGTGTTAGATTCATAACAATGTGAATCACATGGTGATGTGAACTAGATTATTGACTCTAGTGCAAGTGGGAGACTGTTGGTAATATGCCCTGGAGGCAATAATAAATTAGTTATTATCATATTTCCTTGTTCATGATAATCGTTTATTATCCATGCTATAATTTTATTGATTGGAAACTCAGATACATGTGTGGATACATAGACAACACCATGTCCCTAGTATGCCTCTAATAGACTAGCTCGTTGATCAAAGATGGCTAAGATTTCCTAGCCATTGACATGAAATGTCATTTGATAATAGGATCACATCATTAGGAGAATGGTGGGATGAACAAGATCCAAACTACAAACGTAGCATATGATCGTGTCAGTTTATTGCTACTATTTTCTGCATGTCAAGTATCTGTTCCTATGACCATGAGATCATGCAACTCACTGACACCGGAGGAGTGCCTTGTGTGTATCAAATGTCGCAACGTAATTGGGTGACTATAAAGGTACTCTACAGGTATCTCCGAGGGTGCCTGTTGGGTTGGCATGGATCAAGACTGGGATTTGTTACTCCGTGTGACGGAGAGGTATCTCAGGGCCCACTCGGTAATACAACATCACAACAAGCCTTGCAAGCAATGTGACTAAGTGTTAGTCATGGGATCTTGTATTACGGAACGAGTAAAGAGACTTTCCGGTAACGGGGTTGAACTAGGTATGGAGATACCGACGATCGAATCTCGGGCAAGTAACATACCGAAGAACAAAAGGAACATCATACGGGATTAACTGAATCCTTGACATAGAGGTTCGACCGATAAAGATCTTCGTAGAATATGTAGGAACCAATATGGGCATCCAGGTCCCGCTATTGGTTATTGATCGTAGAGGTGTCTTGGTCATGTCTACATAGTTCTCGAGCCCGCAGGGTCTGCACACTTAAGGTTCGGTGACGTTTCGATAGTATAGAGTTATGCATGGTGATTACCGAAGGTTGTTCGGAGTCCCGGATGATATCCTAGACATAACGAGGAGCTCCGGAATGGTCTGGAGGTAAAGATTGATATATTGGAAGCCCTATTTTGGTCGCCGGAAAAGTTTCGGGCTCATCGGTAGTGTACCAAGAGTGCCGGTAGTGTACCGGGAGACCATCGGAAGGGGTATTTCGACCCAAGAGGCTATATGGGCTGTGGGAGATTGAATACCATCCCTTAGTGGGCTGTTGGAAGTCCCACATAAGGCCCATGCAGCTGGGAAGAAAAGCCCAAAGAGAAAAAGGTGGAAAAAGGCAGAAAGACCAAAATAAGGAGGAGTCCTAGTCCTACTAGGATTGGCGGAGGATTCCTCCTCTCCTCCCACTTCGGCCAAAGCCTAGAGGGCTTGTCCCTTGCGCCAAGCCTCCTCCTCTCTTCCTCTTATATATACTAGAGGTTTTAGGGGTTTTGCACTAGATTTTCTGCCACGTGCTACCCTCTCCTCTAGTGCATAGTTTCTCCTCTAGATCGGTTTTCTGTAGTGCTTAGGCGAAGCCCTGCCGGAATAGCTCCATCACCATCGCCACAGCGCTGTCGTGCTGCCGGAGAAATCTTCTACCTCTCCGCTCCCTCTTGCTGGATCAAGAAGGCGGAGATCGTCATCGAGCTGTACATGTGCTGAACGCGGAGGTGTCGTCCGTTCGGCGCTAGATCGGAAGGACCGTGATCAAGATCGCGAAACGGATCATGATGAGATCGCGGGACAGATCATGATGGGTTCGCAGAATGGATTGTGATTGGATCGCGGGACGGATCGTGATGAGATCACGGTACGCTCGGCGATTTGGATCGCAAAGACGTTCAACTACACCAACCGTGTTTCTTAACACTTCCCGCTTAGCGATCTACAAGGGTATGTAGATCCACTCTTCCTCTCGTAGATGCTCATCACCATGGATAGATCTTGCGTGTGCGTAGGAAATTTTTTGTTTCTCATGCAACGTTCCGAAACACCTTTGCCGTGTTCCGATTCAGCACTCAATGACGCTTGATTGATCCCTTGAAACTGAAAACATGCTCTTCTGTATGCTTTGTGTCCTTGGGCCACCTGCATCATCCTCGTTTAATCCGCATAATCCTCCTCGTCGGATGTGTTATTGGATGACTCAACGTAGTACTCGTACATGCACTGCGATAATCCTGCAACAAGGAAGGGACAAAAAATATTAGCACGACCAATACACCAAATACTTGTCGGGCATGGAGACTCTCGTAGTGGCGGATGGTACATGCATAGAGAACAAACAAGAGTTGTGGACCGATAGCATAGACAAAGCGGCGTGGTGACCAGGTTGAGCGGCGGAGGTCCAGAAAGGACTTGGTGGGTGTGCGCCCGATCTAGTCGAGCGGCGGCGGCGCTATGGAAGAAACTAAAAAAGGAGCGTTACCTTCGGCCTCTGCATCAGCATGATGCATACAACCTCTTTATTAAAACAATAGCAAACACAAATAGTTCTCCGCCGCCAAGTTGCAAAGGAATAACATAATGGTTCCAGAAACAAAAGGAAGTAAATGGCCACAACCGGTAAAAATATACATAGATGCCTAACCACCTATCCTATTATTGGACCGCCATCCAAACCGGTTGAATATATCCCGAGCTACCATCTCCCACCGGGCAGACCCAGTAACCAAAGGATCCCTGGTTTCCGCAGGAGTGAGTAACGACCACGTACGGATCGAAGCCGACGCCCTATGTAGTACCTGCAAGAAATGTATACGTGTTTGTTTATTAAAAACCATGTCATTTCTGCAATTCCATATAGCCCATAGTAATGCAGAGACACCTATGCGTATATGTCTTGCCACATTAATGTCCTCTCCATCTAGCCACGTGTCAAACGACGTATCAATGCTATCTGGAGGATCAATATTAAAAGTAACTCCAACCGTTTTCCATAAAAGTTTCGCTAGTTGGCAATCGAGAAAGAGGTGTTGGATCGACTCCTGATGATCACAAAAGCTACATCGCACGCTCCCTAGCCAATTACGTTTTGCGAGGTTGCACTTAGTAAGAATCACCTTCTTGTGAACGAACCACATGAAGACCTTGATTCTTAGAGGCACCTTGACCTTCCAAATATGAATTCACTTAGGCACCGCCGTTGTTCAATAAGGTCAAGATACATCGATTTTACTTTGAAAATACCAGAATTCGTAAGTTGCCATGAAACTTTATCAGGTTCTCCTGATAATTGAATGTCCATCAGTCTAATAACTAAGTGCAACCACTTCGCCCAACGATGACCAATCAACGAGCGTCTAAACTGAATATTTAGGGGAATTGTCTGCAAAATTCTGGCCACATATCTTTCCTTATGTTGCACAATGTTATACAGCGACGGATACTATATAGCCAAGGGCGTCTCCCCTAGCCACGTATCCTCCCAGAATCTAGTTGTCTCTCCATTTCCGACAAAGAACTTAATTCGATGGAAAAAATTAGCCTTTGCCTTCATCAAGCCTTTCTAGAATGGAGAGTCAATCGGTCTAACGGAGACTGGGCTAGAGTTTTAGAATTCAGATACTTATTACGTAGAATTTGTGCCCACATTCCATCCGTCTCTACAGATAGTCTGTATAGCCACTTGCTAAGCAGACATTTGTTCTTGACTTCTAGATTCTCAATTCCCAAACCTCCCTAGTCTTTGGGATGACAAATAATATCCCATCTCGTGAGTCTATATTTTTTCTTAATCCCATCACTCTGCCAAAAGAAATGCGACCTAAAGAAGTCCAATCTTTTGCGTACCCCTACCGGTATCTCAAAGAATGACAAGAGGAACATGGGCATACTCGTAAGAACCGAGTTAATCAATATGAGCCTCCCTCCATATGACAGTAGCTTGCCCTTCCAGCAACTCAGCTTCTTTTCAAACCGGTCCTCTATCCTCTTCCACTCGTGATTGGAAAGTTTATGATGGTGGATAGGGATGCCCAAGTAGCTAAACGGTAAGCTAGCTAGTTCACATCCGAAAAGCTGTTTATAGTTTTCTTGTTCTTCTTTGGCTCTTCCAAAACAGAACAATTCACTCTTATGAAAATTGATCTTTAAACCCGACAGCTGTTCGAATAGGCATAAGATGAGTTTCATGTTCCGGGCCTTTGCTATGTCATGCTCCATAAAGAGGATCGTGTCATCAGGATATTGTAAGATGGACACCCCATCCTCAACGAGATGAGGCACTAGACCACCTACCATGCCTTCGTGCTTGGCTCTTCCTATTAGAATTGCTAGCATATCCGCAACTACATTAAATAGGATAGGGGACATGGGGTCTCCCTGCTGGAGACCTATATGAGTTTGGAAAAAATGACCTATGTCATCATTCACTTTAATTCCAACACTCCCTTTTTGTACAAAGGCATCGATTTGCTTTCTCCATAGCTCATCGAAACCCTTCATCCTCAATGCTTGTTGTAGGAAAGACCATTTAACTTTATCATATGCCTTTTCAAAGTCCACCTTGAAGATAACCCCATCAAGTTTCTTCGAGTGGATTTCATGAAGAGTTTTATGGAGCACAACTACCCCTTCCAAAATATTCCTACCGGGCATGAACGCTGATTGACTGGGTTGTACCACCGCATGAGCAATCTGCGTTAGTCTATTAGTTCCAACCTTAGTGAATATTTTGAAACTCACATTTAAAAGACAAATAGGTCTGAACTGTTCAATACGCACATCCCCCTCCATCTTTGGCAACAATGTAATAGTTCCAAAGTTCAGATGGTGCAGCTACAGGTGTCCTTCAAACAGATCGTGAAACATTGGGATGAGGTCCCCTTTTATAATATGCGAGTACCTTTTATAGAACTCGACTGGAAACCCATCTGGTCCCGGTGACTTATTGTTTTTCACTTGAAAAATAGCGTCAAACACATCTTTCTGCGTAAAAGGTGCGGTTAATATCTCATTCTCGTCCGCGCCGAGTTGAGGTATATCCCTAACTGCCCGTTCATCCATGTCTGTTGTATTATAGTAATGGATCAAGGGTATCGGAGTCCCATATATAGTAATGGTTGGGACTCCTGCAAAGCCTCTTTAATTTGATTTTGGTTTGTGGAAAACCAAACAAGCAGACTGATCCACGAATGGACGCAGGACGACGATGGATTGAGAAACTGCATTAGGACTGCGTGATGAGGATGTCTACGAACGATTTGAGGATGCGCTTTGGGAGATGCCCTGAGAAGAGTGATTACTGCTGACTACTCCAACGCAAAGATGCGCGGAACCGTCAATCATCGTGTCATGTCGAGAAAACAACAGTAAAGGTCACGGCAATGGATTTAATAAAATGCACATGCGCTTGTCCACCGGTACAGGGAGGTCCGGAGCAGCACTGTCTAGGAACGAAAACCAAAACCATGCACCTTTTACTCGGACGACACCAACATGCATGTTCCTTCTATTGATTGATTGGCCTTTTCCCTTTATTCTAACGCTGCATGCGCATGCTTTTGCCAAAGGAATAAAACAAAGGTGAAAGGGAGGGAAAATGAAGGCGCACACACATTTTCATGGATCGATGGCGCACAAAGATGCATGCATGGTCCATGAATATTACACCACGAAAATGGTCCATTTTCCTTTTGGGCGATAGTTGATCAGGCACACTCAATGACTATTCTTACAAGTTGATCGATATCCAAATTATGCTGCGTATACGTACAACAAATTTCATGATTGGTGCTGTAGTATTTGAGCTAAATGCAGTGTATGGTTAGTGGTGATATAACCATTAATAGGTCATGTTTGGATTGTCGTTTTGTAAACAATACACGCCTCCAATAACCGTCGTTTCTCTTCCGATAGGAATCGCTACTTGCCCGATAAAAGTACACCCGTAGATAAAATACCTGCGTATTTAAAAAAATTAAATACTCCTATGCCAAGCGCGGCGTAACTACGTGAATGTATGATGAGGTTGGCAACAACTAATCTAATCTAATCTAATCTGTACACTCCCGCTGTGGATGTAAGGCATTGACGTGCCGCCGACACGGTTTGAGGAATAATTTCGTCAGCGTGATCGACCGGTCATGATGCTGTGCGGTGTACGGTAATGATTGGTGCATGCATATGGTTTCTAGCTAGCCTAGTGAGACCAATCGATGTGATTAAACTAATCAAAGAAGATCCCTGAAGCATTCATAAACTATGCTTCTGGTGCTAGGGAGGATAATTTGATGAAGCATCAAACTGCCGGTGGTGGACTCGGACTGCTACCGGTAGCTCGCTCGCTAGCTCGCCATTGGTTGTTGCTCATACTTCATACTACATCTGCAATTGTTTAGTTACAGGGGATGCATGCGATTGCGTTTGCGTGCAAGCAAGAAGTGAATCCGCTCTACAGATTGCGTATGCATGCATGGATATTAATATTATCACATACGTTCTGAATTAGTCTACGACGTTTTGGATATTTCAATATGATTTTCTGCGTACGGTTTGAGATGAGTGAACAAATACACTAGAACGCGTCCATAAACAATCCGTGTAGAACAAAAAAAAGTTAGAACATCTTATAATTCGGAACGGAGGAAGTGACGAATGAACTGCGGCCGCGTGTATAGTACGTATGTACATGTGGTAGTTGTGTTTTTCGGGACCGATCGATAATGCATATTTGTTGGAGTGTGGGGTAGTACGTACGTAGATATATGCGTATATAGAACAGTCTGGCTCAAGCTGATAGGGGCCTGCCGGATATATACGGCTAGCTAGGATTGAATGCCTAATAATGATGTAGAGCTAGCTGGCTGTCTGCCTTTTGCCTCCCCGGGAAAACACAACATTACAGGTGAAAGAAACGCAGAAGCTTTCTCGCTGTCGCCCACACTTGCAAGCATGCGTCCATCTTACAACTATAAGGAAAAAAGTTAGCTCCAACCGCCAGAGTATCCTCAGTTGTTATTAATAGGTGCTCGCTGAAAGTGCCGCTAATACTGATGCATACGCATGCATGTACATGCTGTGCACGTCGGCCAGCCAGGACTACTGCTCTAGGAGTACATAGCTAGTAGGTAGTTACGGGTACAGCAGGTACTAGTATGTAAAGTACCCGCGGCAAAATATGCATGCCTTTTAGCCAGGCGTACCCATCTGTTTCAAAGAAATAAATTTGATTTGAACTATATTTTGTAACAATAGCTATATATACCTATTGGGCCAATCAGGAAAAAAACGACTCGCAACCCCGAGGCAAAGACGAAGACGGCGACGCCACAATGAGCATAGCAAGGCGCAGGGATGTATGCAAGTCCTTAGACGGGGGTGACCTAGAGCCGTGATGTCGCATGTCGAGGGGAGTCTGAGGGATGCCCGATGTTCGATTGTGGGGGAAGGGGGTGCACGGAGACAGAGACACCAGGTGCCTGGGGGAGGTTTAAAGAGATGGCGATGGGGAAGAGAAGGGGGGGGGGGGGGGGGGGACGTAACACGACAACAGTGGATGGTGGGCGACGAGGCAAGCGGGGAAGCACCACCGACGATGAATCCGGCAGACATTAGAAGGAGAAGACATAAGATTGAAGAAGGAAGATCAATCGTCCGATTTTGATCCAACGGTTTTAAAAATTGAATTACTTAGAAAAAAACAGTTAACTTATGAATAGTAGGTTCCAGGCTTTACGGATATACGCGTGATGAAACTAAAGAAGGAAATCAAATTGCATGTAATTTTCAACCGAAGTCCATAGCTGTACAAAAGTATACATACTACTGAAAAACAAAATCTAACGGTGGGAATGAAGATTGGAACCGGACTAGCTACGTCATGAGCAAGACAGAGCTCCAAATAGGGCAGTTGCGTCGTCGTATGGAGAAGGAAGCGGGAGCAGTGTGGCCGGAGCAGCAGGGTAAAATGCAGTTGCGTCGTCGTGTGGAGAAGAACAAAAAAAGTAAGGAAGAAACTGCATGCGGCAGCGGGCGTACGTACACGGCACCGCTGCGTACATGCATGGACATGGACGCCGTCGGCCACGCGAGCAGCATGCACCGATGGTCGAGCGAAGTGGCGTGGATCTCTATCGATCGGCATGTATGTGTGGTTGATTAGTTACAGAGGATGCAAATTGCGTTTGCGTCCAATAAAATGAATCAACTCTACATGGATACTGCTACCAAATTGCGGAAAATCCACGTGTATAATGATATGGTACGCTCCCACAAAAAAAATCAGCGTGTATAATAATATGGTACTCTCACGCAAAATAATACCACTACGTACATGTAGCGGTGGTCTTTTTCAGGACCAACCATGCATGCATGTTCGAGTGTGCGGTACGTATACATATATACTTTCTTTGTTTTTAAATACATTTTTAAAGTATGTATATATGTATCTTTATGTAGTTCATAGTAAAATCTTTTAAAAAAGCAATTTTTAGAAACAAAGGGAGTAAGTACGTGCGTATATTGAACAGTCTGGCTTTCACCGATTGTGGCCAGCCGGATAGGATCGAATGCCTAATGATGTCGAGCTGGCTGCCTTTTTCCTCCGCGGGAAAACATAAACATTGCAGGTGAAAGAAATGAAGAAGCTTTCTCGTTGTCGCCCACCCACATGCATTCACCCATCTTACAAGTGGTAGTATATGTCTTGCCTAGTAGGGTACGGCGGCGGTATAATTAAGAAAGTTGGTTCCAACCGCTAGACGATCTTCAGTTGAAGGGCCGCTAATACTGATACACACATACGTATGCGCACGTCGATCGGCAGCTCGGATTAGAAATTAGCTGTGGGTACAGCAGGTGCTGTGTAAAGTATTAGCTAGCATGCATGCATTTTGTTTCGTACGTAAACTATAGTTGAATTTCTAAAAAGACAAATATTTAGAAACGAAAAGAGTAGCATGCATCCATGCATGGCTTTTAAATCAGGCATACTCTTTCCTTAAAGAAATAAAGAGTGTTTGGATCTAAACGCTCTTTCCTCCGTATACAGTACACGTTCTTATGTTAATGGTGACCTAAACATTTTTTTACAGAGGGAGTATGTACGTACGTAGCTATTTAGTTTGTTTAATTTAAAAAATGCACACCTGATTGGGGTACGAATATATATTTCCGTGCGTGTTGATTGACGGTCTGCACGTACGGACGCGCTGGACCCGTAAGATGTGACCAACCAGCGCTTGTCAAACTAGTAAATATCCGGGGGTAGCTGAAGATTTGAACTAGCGGCTCTTCGTTCATGGGAATGGGATGGATGGGAGGGAGGATCGTTCAAGGCGACGAAACTAAGTTTGCCGTCCTAGTACGTGAGGAGAGGAAAGGAAGGTGAACCGCGTCCCATCCCATGCACGGCCGTACACGGCACCACTGGCCGCAAAGACTGCGACGACGTACGTGCGTCAACACGATGCACGGGCGCGCGTACGACGTACGAACGTAGGGTGGCCGGGCCGGGCATGCACGCCTGATTGCTTTCAGTTGGCGGCGACACGAGCACGACAGTGATTGCCATTACGCTGCGCTGCCAAGTTCGCTCGCTCGCTCGCGTCGCGTCGCATCGCGGCCAATCAATCGCCGGTGTACGTACGAACGTGCATGCTGGATTCTTTTTCTAGAATGCGTGCGTACAATCCACGCTGTGTCATCGTACGTACGTCCTGCGATAACGAATTCGATTATGAGTTGGAGGCTGGAAACTAGTATACTGCTAAAGGTACTGCATGCTGTGCTATGGCCGGCCAGCTAGACTGGTCGAGCTACCTAGCTAGTAGTACTCACTAAATGTATGATGATGCCGCCCCTCCCTGTCAATAGTTTTTGTGTAGCACCGCCACTGTTGTGTATCTCCACTATCATTTTCTAACAGGGCAATTGGACTGGGCCATAATAAGATGCGTAATGTTTCACTTTTTGGGAGACATAGCTCCACCCCGCCTTAGGCCCCCGCTGTGCTTTCACTTTAGTGGGCTGGCCCAATAAGGCGGACTTGCGAAAGTTCTTTAGAGGTTTGGACCGGTATTAGAACCTTCAGTGTGTTTTCGATCTTTTTATTTTTTTTATCTTGTACTTCATCGGCTTTCTTTGGGTTTTTTTCTGTCTTCCATTTGAAATACATGTCTCCTTTTTTAAGACGACTTGTAAATCTTTTGTATGCATGTACAGCATTTTGATACATGTTTTAACATTTTTCTAATATATGTCGAACAATTTTAAAATACATGTTTGACAATTCTAGCAATATATGTTAAATAATTTTAAAACACACGTTAACCCATTTTTAATGGTAATAAGATTTTTTAATAATAAAATCCACAAATATTGGTTTCACTTAATATACATTTTTTTAAAGTCAAGTACATCTTTACATAAAATGTGATTTTTCTTAAATACCACCTAAGGTTATGGAATTGCATAAATATTTATAAACATGCATCACCATTTTTCCAATTGTAAATACTAATTTGAAAATTATTCTATCAATATTTTTACATTGAGTTGATATTTTCAAATTCATGGAAAATTTAATTTTTATTTAATTCAATTATGTACTAAATATGTGTATTTGTAACTTTCAAATTTATAAACAAAAGAATAAATTAAAATTATATTAAAAATTCTAATGTGCGATGAATTTCGAGTTGTACTTCGGACACGCTATAAGCGAGACAAACAAATGACCGGTCCATATTGAAATTCAGTAGAAAGACTTAGAGACTTGTATACTAGGTCTGCAGGAGCAAACTCATTGTGATTGACTGGACTGAGGGAACAACTAATTCCAGGGCAACCTCGGGTTTGTGCCGTGAGTAGGTGCATAGGCCGTTGCCAAGTGGTGCCCCCACCGTTGTGTCATGTCACATGTTGGGCAAACCTGCGAGAGACAATTGTTTTTTGCACTTGTTTTTGGGTTTTTGAATTTTGCTTCCTTTTCCTATATTTTTGGAAGATAATTCATTTTTTATTTTGCGTGAAGCATAGTGTATGAAAAGCACAATTGTGCTTCACTGCGAAGGCCAGCTGTGCTTCCGGGTGAAGCCCATCTTTGCTTCTCAAAAAGTAAGAAAACACATTGGCGCTTCACAGTTAAGCATAGATGTGCTTCTCGAAAAATGAAAAATCAAAAAATTGCTTCCATGTCAACCATATTTTTTTCTTCCATTTTTTCTTTTTTTGATTCTATAGTATTTTTCGTTTTTCTTTTTTTCTGCTCTTGAATTTTCCAGGAAAATACTTTGTATAAACATATTAACATGTGATTTAATTTCAAAGAAGTAGACACTCGAAACACAACAAACAAATGATTCATGATTTAGATGCACAGGTTAAGAGATAAAACTTTCTGAAAAATGAAATCATTAAAAATGCTCAAAATTCCAGGGCTGTGACAAGTGTTGCAGCTGCAGTCCATCACTTGTGGCCACGGGAGGAGGTAGGAGTTATTACCTTTATAAAGGATACATCATAATGAGTACTTGTTCACACATAATTTATGATTTTTTAAAGATTTTTTTAAAAGCTCTTTTGTTTTCTAAAGATGATCACTAAAATTTTCAAATGAGTACTTGTTTTTATTAAAATGTACACATAATTTAAAACGTTGTTCAAAAATTCATGGAGATTATACTTCATGCATAAGACTTCATTTCATTTATGAAGAGTTTTTTCGTGCCTGTAAATATATTTTTGTGCATTTTGAAAACTTTATTCACATCTTTGCCAATAACTAAATAATAAAATAAAATGAATAGAAAAAGTATGAAAAACAAAACCATACCTTTTAAGTAAAACGTAAACCCAAATAAAAAGGTGAACAAATAGGCAAAACACTAAAAACCAAAAATTCGGACACATGCTGACCCATGCGTGTGTTCTTCATGTGTATGTCCACTATCCTTCACGTAAAGGCTAGAATATGATATGCGACGGACAAAAATGATTTTCTAACAGGGCAATTCGACTGGGATGAGTAATGTCTCGCTTTTTGCTCAGCTTTTGGTTTACCGAGCTAGCCCAATAAGGCCGATTGAGGAAAAAGTTTTAGGTTTGGAATGATATTAGAACTTTCATTTTGTCTCAAAAAAAAAAACTTTCATTGTGTTCCTTATCTTTTTATTTTTCGGTGTTTCTTCACCTTATCTAAAAGAAAGGTGTTTCTTCACCACCTTTCTTTGTTTTTTTCATTCTTATATTTGAAATACATAAATATCTCCATTTTTAATACTACTTTTAAAGTTTTACAACATTTTTGTATATGTTACAACATTTTTGTAACATATGGCAAACAATTTGAAAATACATGTTCTTTATCTTTTTATTTTATAAATATATGTAAAATAACTCTCAAAGATGCCGTAAATCTTTTTTAATGGTAAGATTTAAAAAAAATCCACGAATATTTTTTCCACATTGTATAATTTAACAATGCTGGCGTATTTATAAATATTCATAATATTTTAAATGTTTAAAAAGCAGAAAAATAAAATTCTATTAAAAAAACCCTCTATTGGGCGAGCAATTATTGCGCGACCTACTTTGGTCGCGCTATAAGCAGGACAAACTAATGAACGGACCATAATGCAATTCACTAGAAAGAATGATATATTTGTAGGCTAGGTCCGCAGAGCAAACTCATTGTTATTCGGAACACGCACTGCATTTTTCCTTCCATGTCCTTTGTCTCAGCACTTCTTTGCACGGACTTTTTATGTGATAATGACGCTAGCAACTAGTTCGTCATGGCACCAGCAGAAACGCTCTTTTAAGACTTCGTGCTCGTCATGTCGTACGTGGCGTCGCGGTCATCGTCCATCGCAGTCGGCATGGTCCGACACACATTGTGTTTCTTTACCCCCGTCTTCCGCCTCAACGCTCCTTCGCACGGACTTTCTCTACGGCTGCGACGCTAGCAACTAGTTCGTTGCGGTGCTGGCCGGAACGCTCGCCCAAGACTCCGTGCTCGTTGTGTCGAACGCGGCGTCACGGTCACCGTCTACCGCAGTCGGAAGACACGATGTAATTGTGTGTTTTAAGTGTAAGTGTTAGCTCTTACACGTATCTCGTGTATACAACCAAACATAGTGTAGTTGGATGAGCCGAGCCAATACAGGCAATCAAACGTTATGCCAAAATTGCTTCTGGAATACGAGAGACCTAGATACGAGCACCCAAACAATATATAGATGTTAGATTTCCGTCTGTATTTCTTCAATCAGCCTTGGGTGAGCCAGGCTTCCTTGAGGTAGCTAGACTGCACTGAAACGACCGCCAAACATGCCCTGGGTGAAGAGGCTAGGCCAGGGCCGTGCTCCGAACAAGATGGCGCGTCCCAGCCTACCTCAGGCCACCCCGAAATTAATGAACGCCAAAGTAATGCATTCCTCGTGCGTAAAAAAAAGGATAGGATTGGATTTTTGAACCTCAAATGGGTAGAATTAATTTCCTGCCGAACATACAACGTTGGTGAAATAAAATAAAATAACAATCCCATATATGGCAGGCACTGAATATCAATCGATCTGCTGCAGTCATTAGGGGAAAAGGATTTCCTGCATGCATGCATTCCCCTTCTCCCTCGATCCCGATCAACCAAATCATCACCATGCTGAACTAAAATACTACTGTATATTACGCTCTGCGTTCCCAAGAGCAATTTCTTCATACATGTAGATGGACTGCTAGCTGTATGATGATGAGCTTATCTGACATGAATGGCTGCATGCCTCTTTATTCGAACACGTTGAACGAGTGGAGACATGATCGACTAGCTAAAGCAAACTAGATGGCGCCGTCGACAGCTAGGGCTTGCAGTAGCACCCCCGGGCCGCGCCGACGTAGACGCACCGGCCGCCGCCGCAGCCGTTGTAGTGGCAGGCGTCGCTGCACGCATGGTTCTTGCCCGCGTCCGCCGGGTCGCACAGCGCCTCTACGAACGTCTTACCGCACCCGTGGTCCGACGCGTAGTCACCCACCCACGCACACCCTAAGCAACGGCAAAAGCAAAACCCCATATGCATCACCACCATCATCATCACCATCATCACCACCATCATCACCATCATCATATATATATACACACAGCTCCGGGTAGTAGTAGGAGGCGTCATGTAAGGTCTTACTTACTGGTAACCGTGGCGAGAGAGGCTGCGACGAGGAGGAGGAGGAGGAGGAGGAGGAGCACCCCGGGGACGTCGTGTGCCAGCGCCTTGTAGCCGCACGCCATTGCTTAGTTTGGAGATCGGTCGATGCAGCAGCTTGGCTGGTGCTCGACTGTGATTTTATTTGGGAGAGGCTGCGTGCGGTGATCAGACAAGAACCAATCGGGATTACCAGCTTGCCAGCAAATCCAGGTTAACTTGGGCCTCTCTTGTGCCTCCCAGAGCAAAGGGGGTGAGATCGATGGGGGTGACCTTTCATGTTGATCTGAATGAATATGGGGAGGGTGTGGGATGGAATGAACTGGGCGAATTAATTCCTTCCAAAAATAACCAGGCGATCGAAGGGAGTAATTACTAGCCTATTATTGCGATAGAGATCAATCCTTAGGTCCCCCAAGTTCTTGCGGAAGTCACTAAAAGCTGGGACACACGTGACAGTGTATACCGCACAAAAAATGAAAAATAACACAACTGGTGGCATCAACACCCATTTTATGTTATGTTTGCACAATTCATACATACACTACATTGCATTGCTCCCTCTAATAACTACCTCGCTCACCCCGTGCAGATGCAAAGATGCGAAACCTCCCGCCCTTGGTGCCTCCATTTCCCGGCGTCTCTCCTTCTGTTCAACGAATCCCACACGCTTATATAATAGTGGCATCCCCGACCGACAAGCCACAAAGTCGATCTCAAGCCGCACGACGACCTACTTCATGACCGACGATGCAACATTGCTTTGCTATGGCGCTTCTTTGCTCTCGCACGAGATGGTGGCGTATCTCCTATGTCTGACAAGGTCTCACTTACGTCTGCGGCTTTTGGTTGTTTTGCTTTTAAGTCCATCAAGGACTTCCTTCTTTTTGTAGGATTATTTTAGCAAAAGTGTTGTGCCAACTGTGCTTCTGGTTGCCTCTAGATCGTGGTTACATGCGGGTTTGTACTCCCATTATTGACCAAGTGACATGGGGTTCACCTTACAAAAAAACAACTACTTCCCTACATAGTTTTTAACACACTTAATTTTCACTATATAGTTAAATATGTTCATAACTTTAAAGGTTATTAATGAATTTAGAGTAGAAAATAAAAAACCTAAAAAAGAAAAACTGTGAAGAGAAACCATCAAATCAACACAAGGGGGGGGGGGGGTTACCAAGATCTCTCGAGACAGGCCTCCTAAGTGTGGGCAGGCCCATGTCTCTCAATCGTTGGCATTACTACTATCCTTGGTAAAAGGAGTAGAGAACATGGAATTCCTTATAATAGAGCGGAAGCTACCTGTCACATACGTCGAGGCATATTTTGCCTCGCCTTCGGCGGGGACCCCTATGTCTCGCCTTTAGTGAGAGGGGAGGAACCCCTCGCTGAAGAGGGGGGGGGGCTAGATGGGACGGCCCACCAGCACGGGAGGCCACAACCTCCTTTTTGGGTTTCTATTTCGTTTTATGCTCTTTTACTTTTGTTTATACTTTCAAATATTCTAAAAGTATATATTATAAAAAACACTCTATGGTAACATTTGAAACATGTTGAACAATTATTTTTAAAAATATTAAACAAGTCTTTGAAAACTGTTGAATAGGTATTTGAAAAATGCTGAAGATGTATTTAAAAAAATGCTGATCATGTATGCAAAAAATGTTAATCAAGCATTTTTTAATTATTTTAAAACATTTAACAATTATTTGAATAATTCTGAACAAGTATTTCAAAAAATATTGATCATATATGTAAAAGTGTTGATTTGTTTTCAATAATTATGAACAAGTATTTGAATAAATGTTGATCATGTAAATAAAAAAATGTTAAACAAGTATCTAAAAATATTGAAAAAATATTAAACAAGTATTTTAGAAAAATGATCATTTATATAAAAATGTTTAACAAGTATTAGAAAGTTTTTAAATAGGTATTGGAAAAATGTTGAACAATTATTTGAAAATATGTTGATCATGTATATATGAATGTAGAATGAAAAATAAAAGAAACAAAGAAAAACTTAGAAAATAATAAATCTGAAAAAGAAACAAAATAGACCAAAGGAAAAAGAAAATGAATAAAACTGAAGAAAGAAATCAAAAAAATGGGGGAAAGAACACCCAAAAAAGAAAAAAACAGAGAAATAAAGAAATAAAAACGACTCTTACACTTCTAATACACCACACCTTACCTATCATACAAGAACGTGAACTAAGCGTAGTGGTTAGCTTGGACACGGTGCAACCTGGAGACCGTAGGATTGATCACTTACTTCGTGTTCTTCGGCACTTGAGAGGCACATCATCTCGCATCTTTTGCGTCTTTCGAGATGCAAAGAGAAGAAAGAAGGTTTGCTATTGGGATAACGAAGATATTAGCATATTTCAGACCGATTTTCAACAGACGAGATCCCTCGGACGCGCATCGACTTTTAACAGGCCTTTTAAAAAAAAAATGCGTTAGTGGACCGGCCCGACGTTGTAGTTCTCTACACGATTGATCCGTCTCGTCTCGCTTAAGGCAAAAAATAGCTGCTGCGGCCACGGGCGCTCGAGCCTTTCCTTTTACTGGGCCGGCCTATTACGACTATTTTGAGAATGGTCTGTAGACCTGTTTGGACAGATTTTAGAACTATTCATGTGTTTTTTTGGGGGGAGGGGGGGGGGGGGGGTTCTGCGTTTCTTTGATCTTTTTTTATTATATCTTTTGTTTTTATTTTCCTACATCGGTTTTCAACGGTTTTATGTGTCGGGTTTCAGCGGTTTTTTCTTCTTCTTTCTACTTTTTACATTACATGCCTATTTCGTTTTCCATATACTCGTACTTTTTTTATGCTTCTGGAACATTATGTTTGTTACATGTCGAACATTTTCATACAAAAATGACATTTTTCATGTACATGTTTTAAATATATTTTTTGGATACATGTTATACATTTTTCAAATACACATTGAACATTTTCTTTTGAATGGCACAAAACATCTCTATAACTACGGAAACATTTTCTTAATGTGAAAAGGCACAGTTGTATAGTTTTTTCTCATCCAAAAAACTGAAGCAATTGTGCAACAATGCACATATGCAGTACCAGAATTCAGTTTAATTGGATTTCAGCTTAATGAAGCTCTAGCTCATGGGGGTGATGCTCAGGATCCAAATGGGTTGGAAAACTCAGCAGTGGGACGTTGGAAACAGAAGAGTCCAAGAGAGAATACGACCACGACCCCAAATAAAATCAGATCTGCTTTAGATCAAGCACATGGGTATGGTATAGATTTTTTTTTTTTGAGAATTATGGGTACGGAATAGAATAGCTAGTCCATCCATCCGGCAAGCTGGGTCGGGGGGGGGGGGGGGAGGGGGGGCACATTACAAATTTCTTAAAACAAAAAGAAGAATCGTTCCGATGATCGAACAAATGAGTTTTCACTCTGAATGTTGCCAAATGGCTGAAGTTCAACAGAAAGAGTCTGAATGCCACCAAATATCACTGTTGTATAGCTTCAGAAATTCCGGACAGAGGAAGGCCGTGACGATTACCCTGCATTGTTCACGTTTCTACTGCGCAGAGCTGCGAAGAAAGATGCACGCTGGGCTCTGCCGTTGATATCTGTGGTTGCGCTCGTGCCGAGCACAGGCGAGAGGCTTTGTGACATGGACAACATTGCGGCGATCTCTGCTGTGGAGGAACTCCCGGGCGACTTCGTAGCCGTCCACAAAATGAGGAGCCACCATGTGCGCCCTTCGGGTAAGACCAGTGGCGGCGGCAGGTTCTGGGTCTATCTTCATCGACTCCAGCATGATGGAGCTCCTGAGGATGTGAAGCGCCAGCTCGCCGTAGAACCCCGTGATATCGACCGACCTGAGATGGGAGTGTGGTTGGGAGGGAAGGCTCCGGAGACTCCCTTTATCGACAATGTACCGTGCATGCTGGCAGCGCAGCCACATCTGCAGGTAAGATGAAGGATGTGAGTACTTTGTGTGTTTTGGAGTCTGATGAAGTAGCTCAATAGTCGGTATAATCGATAAAAGTGAAATTAGTTTAAACAAGATTCTGATTATTTACTAGATAAACGTCATATTTTTATTTCAAAAAAGCACAAGTAGGTGTCAGCTCAAAACAATAATCAAATTTTTTCTGATGCTTACTTGAGTGAAAGTTGAAAGGCCAAACTTACATGAAATTCCAGCTTTTCCAAGAAAGGAGCAGCAACCAGAAGGCATGCAAATTGAAGAATATCAGTTGTCCTTGTCGCACACCGAAAAGTAAACTCCAATACAAGGTGCTTTAAATGAACAAACTCGTGCAGCTTTCCAGGCAATGTAGCGATCTGAATGACACACATAATAAAGAAACAAATAATAAAACCAACAATGAAAATTGACCTAATAAGCAATAATATTAAATAGGGATGCACAAACAAAAGGTGGAAATCAAGAAGGGTGAGTCGCAAACCTTCCCCTCACGGCATCTTAGAGTCAGAATCTCGAGACGGGGCACATTATGACGAAGTTTGGTAAACATGTACTCTAGAGAAGAAGTACAGATGTCCTCCAACCTGATGCATACATCTGCTGGAAGTAAACTTCCAGGAGACGATAACAATATAGAAGATGGGCCTCTGTACTCAAGTTTTGCCAGACCAAAGTTCAACTCCATCTCTTGAAGCGAATGACAGTCATACACTTGCAAATGCTTAAGCGTGTTTGAAAGATGAGATATCTGTAACGTTGTAAGCATCCCACAACCAGTGATTCCAAGGAACTCCAAGACGCTGCAGTTGGATAGCAAACGTTGAAGGTCGCCATCGGTAATATTCGTGTCTGCTAGGAAAATCCGTTTAAGGTTCCGAAAACCCTTGAAATCCGCAGGCAGCTTTAGAGAAACGGAACAGAGTTTTATATATTGCAAGTGCAAGCTTTTACTGTCATCATCGAGAAGCCGCAAATCCATTTTATATTCCATACCGTTGGCAGATTGGTCAGTTGAAGGCCCTTTCTCTTTGGTTTCATCATTGTCCCATGCAGGTGTTGATCTGAAGAACAAATATTTATCTTTGCCATGAAACCATCTTAGCCCTGCCTGCAAGACAAGTCACACACACAAACATGAAAACAGAGTCAGACATCAAAAGCTCAAAACCTATGTCTCAGTGAGAGAAGTTACAGACAGACAGACATCAAAACAGTGGTAACAGAGTCATGAGTGATGAAAAGCTGAAACTTGATGTGCTTTGACATAAAAACATACAGACATTAAGTTGGCTAAGTCAAGAAAAGAGAGTTACTAATACTTTTAGTCCCAGGCCTTGCTGAATCTGAATTGTTTTTAGAACCCGAATCTGAATTATCTCCCAGGTTTCTGAAGCAATATATGCTTCTTTCTTAGTTGGAAATCGATAGATCTCGTGGGGGAGTAATAACAGGTGAAGCTCTGAAACGATGTCGAGGAGATACGGAAGGGGAGAGGCGTTGGTACCGTACTACCGTATAGGCGCGGCGGCGAGTAGACGGCGGATCTGGCGGCGAACCCAGCCGGGGTGCGTGGAACTCGGATCGGATCAGAGACTCGCGAGAGATGGAGGAATCCCCTTATTCTAGCGGAACACAGTTGTGTTCCAATATATGAGACAAGTCGGCAGCTATAGTGTCTGATACAAAGTTTGGAAATTGGCCAAGCCAGATTTCACAAGTGCTCATATCTAGATTCTAGAGTTGTGCCATGTGCAGCTAAAATATGCACAGCCGAATTACAAGACCTTGGACAGTGTTTAATACATACACGGGGCACACAAACCCTTGGCTGAAACTTTACTTCCCTAGACAACAACACCTAAAGCAGATAAATCATCATAGGCTTCATAAGAGACGACTTGCTTCAACAAAACTGAATCAGTTTCTAACATTACCCCGTCAGAACCAAGTTGAATTGTTGTGTTCACAACATATAACATCGCCAAAGCTTCAGCGTGGAGAGCATCGGATACATGTTCCAGCTCCCTGCACCTGTTGCCACTAGTATGCTTTAATTTATGGTTTCTAATGGTGAAGCCCCAGCCTCCAGAGAGAGTCTCCGCCATCTGTTTTCACTTTCAGTGAGATTTCGATGAATTTCATTAATTTCAACACACACTGAAATATTTATGTTTCATCCAAAATATTTCAGCAATTTCAGTAGTACACATGATTTCAAATATTTTTCAAAAACTATATAAAAAATTCAAAATTTTAATTGAATTCAAGCAAATATTTCGGCCCTTTGGCCGAAATGCAAACCAAAATCACTAAAATTCACTGAATTTCTCTGATTTTAGTGGGTGCTGAAATTTTCCTGAAACTGAAATTGAAAACCATGTCTCTGCTCGGAAAGCACTGTTCTTGTCGATCTTCAATATGTCCACGGGAGGTGATGTCCATCTCGGTGTCACATTCTTCCTAGCACCTTTGTTTTGCTGCATGGAATTCAAAGCATTCACAAGATGGTGGTTAATTAGAAAGAGATATCATCATTTGTCTCTATGGCATCTCCAGTGTTCGCTTTATTTCACTGATGCCACCATAACCAGACGAGAAGGCGTGTTTTTAGCTTTTCTTACTTATTCAGATTAAGAATGTCCCCCATGAAATTAAACGAATTTAATATGTGATTAATTGAAACCTGGCAAGTTCGAGGTTAACTTGCCTCCAAACGGCTCTCACTCTTTTGCACTTTAGGTGAGCTATCCTCATCATATGTATGAGACTATGACACAGAGGACAAAGGGTATCAACTTTCATACCACAATGATGTAGTTTTGTGCTTAATGGTAGGCTGTATTTTGTCACCCGCCACAAGAAATGTATAACTATGTGTGGAAGTAGCGGTGCCCATAAATTTATTCATTTGAAATCACTCCTTTCATCAACCGCATTAGAGGAAGATGTTAAGCCTGTCGAAGATTCTTGATCTCTAGTGTCCACTGCTACTTTAAAAGCTGATTTCATAGAGAAATACCTGTTTTTCGAAATGCCAGTCCAAAAAATCATCGAAATGTTCATGAAGGGGAATTTGCAATATTAAGCTCACATCTTCTAGTAGAAAGGTTGTTGGACAAGTTGACTATCCCATGTTTGTGTTGGGGTCACTTAATTCAGCCACTCTTGTTATCCAGGGTTCCTACCAAATCTCAGTATTGTATCCATTACCTACCCTCCAAATAATGCCCCTCTTCAAAAGTTGAATCTCCTTCATGTTTTTCGTGAAGCGGCTACAAAGAGGGACATTCCAAACGGTGCCATTCCATGTCTATCTCAAAGTAGACCTTATTCTACGGACAGTTGCCAAAAATCATGCATTTCCGACCCTTGTAGCTACTTCCGGCCATTCAGACAACCATCGGCCGATTCTGTTGGAACCGGCTGGAATTTGAACTGCGGGTCCTCCATAGCTTGCCCGTTATTTTTGCTAAAAATCATTTTAGCTTCATAGGTAGGCATTTCATTCATAGAATCACCAACAGATATGCGTGATCAAACGCCTAGCCACAAACGGCCGACGCGACAAGTTAGACCGGTTTTTTGAAAACACCGTAAAAAATTCAAAAAAATGGGAGACCTCCGCATCACATCATCAAATGTGGCCTACCAACTAGTAAAAATATTAAACTTGGAATACTGATGTCTTCATGAAAAAGTGTTCTCAAAAACGACCTACCATGAACGAAGATTCATGGCTTTCAAGCCAAACGAGCAATGATATGGCCACATTCGTTGAATAGTTTGTGATAATATGCCCAAATTTGACACATGCCTCGATCTATTGATGGCAAACAGTGTTGACGAAGAGAGGTCCAGCTTGTTTCACAAAAAAACCATTTTTCATTTTTTGAATGCCGAAAACACATGTTTTTTGTGAAGCGGCTACAAAGAGGGACATTCCAAACGGCACCATTCCATGTCTATCTCAAAGTAGACCCTATTCTATGGACGATTGCCAAAAATCATGCATTTCCGACCCTCGTAGCTACTCCCGGCCATTCAGACAACCATCGGCCGATTTTGTTGGAACTGGCTGGAATTTGAACTGCGGGTCCTCCATAGATTGCCTGTTATTTTTGCTCAAAATCATTTTTAGCTTCATAGGTAGGCATTTCATTCATAGAATCACCAACAGATATGCATGATCAAACGTCTAGCCACAAAAGGCCGATGCGACAAGTTAGACCGGTTTTTTGAAAACACCGTAAAAAATTCAAAAAAATGGGAGACCTCCGCATCACATCATCAAATGTGTCCTATCAACTAGTAAAAATATTAAACTTGGAATACCGATGTCTTCTTGAAAGAGTGTTCTCAAAAACGACCTACCATTAACGAAGATTCATGGCTTTCAAGCCAAACGAGCAATGATATGGCCACATTCGTTGAATAGTTTGTGATAATATGCCCAAATTTGGCACATGCCTCCATCTATTGATGGCAAACAGTGTTGACGAAGAGAGGTTCCAGCTTGTTTCACAAAAATACCATTTTTCAGTTTTTTGAATGCCGAAAACACATGTTTTTTGTGAAGCGGCTACAAAGAGGGACATTTCAAACGGTGTCATTCCATGTCTATCTCAAAGTAGACCCTATTCTACGGACGGTTGCCAAAAATCATGCATTTCTGACCCACGTAGCTACTCCCGGTCATTCAGACAACCACCGGCCGATTCTGTTGGAACCGGTTGGAATTTGACCTGCGGGTCCTCCATAGCTTGCCCGTTATTTTTGCTAAAAATCATTTTAGCTTCATAGGTAGGCATTTCATTCATAGAATCACCAACAGATATGCGTGATCAAACGCCTAGCCACAAACGGCCGACGCGACAAGTTAGACCGGTTTTTTGAAAACACCGTAAAAAATTCAAAAAAATGGGAGACCTCCGCATCACATCATCAAATGTGGCCTACCAACTAGTAAAAATATTAAACTTGGAATACTGATGTCTTCATGAAAAAGTGTTCTCAAAAACGACCTACCATGAACGAAGATTCATGGCTTTCAAGCCAAACGAGCAATGATATGGCCACATTCGTTGAATAGTTTGTGATAATATGCCCAAATTTGACACATGCCTCGATCTATTGATGGCAAACAGTGTTGACGAAGAGAGGTCCAGCTTGTTTCACAAAAAAACCATTTTTCATTTTTTGAATGCCGAAAACACATGTTTTTTGTGAAGCGGCTACAAAGAGGGACATTCCAAACGGCACCATTCCATGTCTATCTCAAAGTAGACCCTATTCTATGGACGATTGCCAAAAATCATGCATTTCCGACCCTCGTAGCTACTCCCGGCCATTCAGACAACCATCGGCCGATTTTGTTGGAACTGGCTGGAATTTGAACTGCGGGTCCTCCATAGATTGCCTGTTATTTTTGCTCAAAATCATTTTTAGCTTCATAGGTAGGCATTTCATTCATAGAATCACCAACAGATATGCATGATCAAACGTCTAGCCACAAAAGGCCGATGCGACAAGTTAGACCGGTTTTTTGAAAACACCGTAAAAAATTCAAAAAAATGGGAGACCTCCGCATCACATCATCAAATGTGTCCTACCAACTAGTAAAAATATTAAACTTGGAATACCGATGTCTTCTTGAAAGAGTGTTCTCAAAAACGACCTACCATTAACGAAGATTCATGGCTTTCAAGCCAAACGAGCAATGATATGGCCACATTCGTTGAATAGTTTGTGATAATATGCCCAAATTTGGCACATGCCTCCATCTATTGATGGCAAACAGTGTTGACGAAGAGAGGTTCCAGCTTGTTTCACAAAAATACCATTTTTCAGTTTTTTGAATGCCGAAAACACATGTTTTTTGTGAAGCGGCTACAAAGAGGGACATTTCAAACGGTGTCATTCCATGTCTATCTCAAAGTAGACCCTATTCTACGGACGGTTGCCAAAAATCATGCATTTCTGACCCACGTAGCTACTCCCGGTCATTCAGACAACCACCGGCCGATTCTGTTAGAACCGGTTGGAATTTGACCTGCGGGTCCTCCATAGCTTGCCCGTCATTTTTGCTAAAAATCATTTTTAGCTTCACAAGTAGGCATTTCATCATAGACTCACCAACAGATATACATGATCAAAACTCTAGCCACGGACGACCGACGCGACAAGTTAGACTGGTTTTTTAAAAACACCATAAAATATTCAAAAAAATGGGAGACCTCCGCGTCATATCTTCAAATGTGGCCTACCAAGTAGTAAAAATATTAAACTTGAATACTGATGTTTACTTGAAAAATTGTTCTCAAAAACGACCTACCATGAACGAAGAGTCATGGCTTTCAAGCCAAACGAGCAATGATAATGCCACATTCATTGAATAGTTTGTGATAACATGCCCAAATTTGGCACATGCCTCCATCTTGTGATGGCAAACAGTGTTGCCAAAGAGAGGTTCCAGCTTGTTTCACAAAAAAACCATTTTTCATTTTTTGAATGCCGAAAACACATGTTTTTCGTGAAACGGCTACAAAGAGGGACATTCCAAACGGCGCCATTCCATATCTATCTCAAATTAGACCCTATTCTATGGACGGTTGCCAAAAATCATGCATTTCCGACCCTCGTAGCTACTCTCGGCCATTCAGAGAACCATCGGCCGATTCTGTTGGAACCGGCTGGAATTTGAACTGCGGGTCCTCCATATCTTGCCCGTTATTTTTGCTAAAAATCATTTTTAGCTTCACAGGTAGGCATTTCATCATAAAATCACCAACATATATGCATGATTAAACCCCTAGCCACGGACGGCCGACGCGACAAGTTAGACCGGTTTTTTGAAACCGTAAAAAATTCAAAAAAATGGAAGACCTTCGCGTCACATCATCAAATGTGGCCTACCAACTAGTAAAAATATTAAACTTGGAATACCGATGTCTTCTTGAAAGAGTGTTCTCAAAAACGACCTACCATTAACGAAGATTCATGGCTTTCAAGCCAAACGAGCAATGATATGGCCACATTCGTTGAATAGTTTGTGATAATATGCCCAAATTTGGCACATGCCTCCATCTATTGATGGCAAACAGTGTTGACGAAGAGAGGTTCCAGCTTGTTTCACAAAAATACCATTTTTCAGTTTTTTGAATGCCGAAAACACATGTTTTTTGTGAAGCGGCTACAAAGAGGGACATTTCAAACGGTGTCATTCCATGTCTATCTCAAAGTAGACCCTATTCTACGGACGGTTGCCAAAAATCATGCATTTCTGACCCACGTAGCTACTCCCGGTCATTCAGACAACCACCGGCCGATTCTGTTAGAACCGGTTGGAATTTGACCTGCGGGTCCTCCATAGCTTGCCCGTCATTTTTGCTAAAAATCATTTTTAGCTTCACAAGTAGGCATTTCATCATAGACTCACCAACAGATATACATGATCAAAACTCTAGCCACGGACGACCGACGCGACAAGTTAGACTGGTTTTTTAAAAACACCATAAAATATTCAAAAAAATGGGAGACCTCCGCGTCATATCTTCAAATGTGGCCTACCAAGTAGTAAAAATATTAAACTTGAATACTGATGTTTACTTGAAAAATTGTTCTCAAAAACGACCTACCATGAACGAAGAGTCATGGCTTTCAAGCCAAACGAGCAATGATAATGCCACATTCATTGAATAGTTTGTGATAACATGCCCAAATTTGGCACATGCCTCCATCTTGTGATGGCAAACAGTGTTGCCAAAGAGAGGTTCCAGCTTGTTTCACAAAAAAACCATTTTTCATTTTTTGAATGCCGAAAACACATGTTTTTCGTGAAACGGCTACAAAGAGGGACATTCCAAACGGCGCCATTCCATATCTATCTCAAATTAGACCCTATTCTATGGACGGTTGCCAAAAATCATGCATTTCCGACCCTCGTAGCTACTCTCGGCCATTCAGAGAACCATCGGCCGATTCTGTTGGAACCGGCTGGAATTTGAACTGCGGGTCCTCCATATCTTGCCCGTTATTTTTGCTAAAAATCATTTTTAGCTTCACAGGTAGGCATTTCATCATAAAATCACCAACATATATGCATGATTAAACCCCTAGCCACGGACGGCCGACGCGACAAGTTAGACCGGTTTTTTGAAACCGTAAAAAATTCAAAAAAATGGAAGACCTTCGCGTCACATCATCAAATGTGGCCTACCAACTAGTAAAAATATTAAACTTGGAGTACCGATGTCTTCTTGAAAGAGTGTTCTCAAAAACGACCTACCATTAACGAAGATTCATGGTTTTCAAGCCAAACGAGCAATGATATGGCCACATTCGTTGAATAGTTTGTGATAATATGCCCAAATTTGGCACATGCCTCCATCTATTGATGGCAAACAGTGTTGACGAAGAGAGGTTCCAGCTTGTTTCACAAAAATACCATTTTTCAGTTTTTTGAATGCCGAAAACACATGTTTTTTGTGAAGCGGCTACAAAGAGGGACATTTGAAACGGTGTCATTCCATGTCTATCTCAAAGTAGACCCTATTCTACGGACGGTTGCCAAAAATCATGCATTTCTGACCCACGTAGCTACTCCCGGTCATTCAGACAACCACCGGCCGATTCTGTTAGAACCGGTTGGAATTTGACCTGCGGGTCCTCCATAGCTTGCCCGTCATTTTTGCTAAAAATCATTTTTAGCTTCACAAGTAGGCATTTCATCATAGACTCACCAACAGATATACATGATCAAAACTCTAGCCACGGACGACCGACGCGACAAGTTAGACTGGTTTTTTAAAAACACCATAAAATATTCAAAAAAATGGGAGACCTCCGCGTCATATCTTCAAATGTGGCCTACCAAGTAGTAAAAATATTAAACTTGAATACTGATGTTTACTTGAAAAATTGTTCTCAAAAACGACCTACCATGAACGAAGAGTCATGGCTTTCAAGCCAAACGAGCAATGATAATGCCACATTCATTGAATAGTTTGTGATAACATGCCCAAATTTGGCACATGCCTCCATCTTGTGATGGCAAACAGTGTTGCCAAAGAGAGGTTCCAGCTTGTTTCACAAAAAAACCATTTTTCATTTTTTGAATGCCGAAAACACATGTTTTTCGTGAAACGGCTACAAAGAGGGACATTCCAAACGGCGCCATTCCATATCTATCTCAAATTAGACCCTATTCTATGGACGGTTGCCAAAAATCATGCATTTCCGACCCTCGTAGCTACTCTCGGCCATTCAGAGAACCATCGGCCGATTCTGTTGGAACCGGCTGGAATTTGAACTGCGGGTCCTCCATATCTTGCCCGTTATTTTTGCTAAAAATCATTTTTAGCTTCACAGGTAGGCATTTCATCATAAAATCACCAACATATATGCATGATTAAACCCCTAGCCACGGACGGCCGACGCGACAAGTTAGACCGGTTTTTTGAAACCGTAAAAAATTCAAAAAAATGGAAGACCTTCGCGTCACATCATCAAATGTGGCCTACCAACTAGTAAAAATATTAAACTTGGAATACCGATGTCTTCTTGAAAGAGTGTTCTCAAAAACGACCTACCATTAACGAAGATTCATGGCTTTCAAGCCAAACGAGCAATGATATGGCCACATTCGTTGAATAGTTTGTGATAATATGCCCAAATTTGGCACATGCCTCCATCTATTGATGGCAAACAGTGTTGACGAAGAGAGGTTCCAGCTTGTTTCACAAAAATACCATTTTTCAGTTTTTTGAATGCCGAAAACACATGTTTTTTGTGAAGCGGCTACAAAGAGGGACATTTCAAACGGTGTCATTCCATGTCTATCTCAAAGTAGACCCTATTCTACGGACGGTTGCCAAAAATCATGCATTTCTGACCCACGTAGCTACTCCCGGTCATTCAGACAACCACCGGCCGATTCTGTTAGAACCGGTTGGAATTTGACCTGCGGGTCCTCCATAGCTTGCCCGTCATTTTTGCTAAAAATCATTTTTAGCTTCACAAGTAGGCATTTCATCATAGACTCACCAACAGATATACATGATCAAAACTCTAGCCACGGACGACCGACGCGACAAGTTAGACTGGTTTTTTAAAAACACCATAAAATATTCAAAAAAATGGGAGACCTCCGCGTCATATCTTCAAATGTGGCCTACCAAGTAGTAAAAATATTAAACTTGAATACTGATGTTTACTTGAAAAATTGTTCTAAAAAACGACCTACCATGAACGAAGAGTCATGGCTTTCAAGCCAAACGAGCAATGATAATGCCACATTCATTGAATAGTTTGTGATAACATGCCCAAATTTGGCACATGCCTCCATCTTGTGATGGCAAACAGTGTTGCCAAAGAGAGGTTCCAGCTTGTTTCACAAAAAAACCATTTTTCATTTTTTGAATGCCGAAAACACATGTTTTTCGTGAAACGGCTACAAAGAGGGACATTCCAAACGGCGCCATTCCATATCTATCTCAAATTAGACCCTATTCTATGGACGGCTGCCAAAAATCATGCATTTCCGACCCTCGTAGCTACTCTCGGCCATTCAGAGAACCATCGGCCGATTCTGTTGGAACCGGCTGGAATTTGAACTGCGGGTCCTCCATATCTTCCCCGTTATTTTTGCTAAAAATCATTTTTAGCTTCACAGGTAGGCATTTCATCATAAAATCACCAACATATATGCATGATTAAACCCCTAGCCACGGACGGCCGACGCGACAAGTTAGACCGGTTTTTTGAAACCGTAAAAAATTCAAAAAAATGGAAGACCTTCGCGTCACATCATCAAATGTGGCCTACCAACTAGTAAAAATATTAAACTTGGAATACCGATGTTTTCTTGAAAAAGTGTTCTAAAAAACGACCTACCATGAACGAAGATTTATGGCTTTCAAGCAAAACGAGCAATGATATGGCCACATTCGTTGAATATCTTGTGATAATATGCCCAAATTTTGCACATGCCTCCATCTTGTGATGGCAAACAGCGTTGCCAAAAAGAGGTTGCTGATTGTTTCACAAAAAAACATTTTTCATTTTTTGAATGCCGAAACTATCTCAAAGTAGACCCTATTCTACGGATGGTTGCCAAAAGACATGCATGTCCGACCCTCGTAGCTACTCCCGGCCATTCAGACAACCATCGGCCGATTCTATTGGAACCGGGTGGAATTTGAACTGCGGGTCCTCCATAGCTTGCCCGTTATTTTTACTAAAAATCATTTTTAGCTTCACAGGTAGGCATTTCATTCATAGAATCACCAACAGATATGCATGATCAAACGCCTAGCCACGGACGGCCGACGCGACAAGTTAGACCGGTTTTCTGAAAACACCGTAAAAAATTCAAAAAATTGGGAGACCTTCGCATCACATCATCAAATATGGCCTACCAACTAGTAAAACATTAAACTTGGAATACCGATGTTTTTTTGAAAAAGTGTTCTAAAAAACGACCTACCATGAACGAAGATTCATGGCTTTCAAGCCAAACGAGCAATGATATGGACACATTCGTTGAATAGTTTGTGATTATATGCCCAAATTTGGCACATGCCTCCATCGTGTGATGGCAGACAGTGTTGCCAAAGAGAGGTTCCAGCTTGTTTCACAAAAAATCAATTTTTCATTTTTCGAATGCCGAAAACACATGTTTTTCGTGAAGCGGCTACAAAGAGGGACATTCCAAACGGCGCCATTCCATGTCTATCTCAAAGTAGACCCTATTCTACGGACGGTTGCCAAAAATCATGCATTTTCGACCCTTGTAGCTACTCCCGGCAATTCAGACAACCATCGGCCGATTCTGTTGGAACCGGCTGGAATTTGAACTGCGGGTCCTCCATAGCTTGCCCGTTATTGTTACTAAAAATCATTTTTAGCTTCATAGGTAGGAATTTCATTCATAGAATCACCAACAGATATGCATGATCAAACGCCTAGCCACGAACGGCCGACGCGACAAGTTAGACCGGTTTTTTGAAAACACCATAAAAAATTCAAAAAAATGGGAGACCTCCGCATCACATCATCAAATGCGGCCTACCAACTAGTAAAAATATTAAACTTGGAATACCGATGTTTTCTTGAGCTATTCGGTATGATTTTAACCATTATTTGCACAAAGTTTACAAAAAAACCCTAAAAGTTTCTACCTCAAAACCGAAAAGACTCTCCCTCCCACCCCAAAATTTTCCCTCCACTCTACCAAAATTTCCCTCGAAAACCTCTCCTACTAACAAGAGGGACCCACCACCCCCTCTCCCACTAACCCGCGGGATCCCCTCTCCTCCCTCCCAAAATTTCCCCATTCTGCTACCCTCTCCTCCTTCCCACGACCGTACTATTGGAAATATGCCCTAGAGGCAATAATAAATTGGTTATTATCATATTTTCTTGCTCACGATAATCATTATTATCCATGCTAGAATTGTATTGATCGGAAACTCAGATACATGTGTGGATACATAGACAACACCATGTCCCTAGTATGCCTCTAGTGAACTAGCTCGTTGATCAAAGATGGTTAAGGTTTCCTAGCCATGGACATGAGATGTCATTTGATAATGGGATCGCATCGTTAGGAGAATGATGTGATGGACAAGACCCAAACTACAAACATAGCATATGATCGTGTCAGTTTATTGCTACTGTTTTCTGTTGGGAGACGTAGTAGTAAATCAAAATTTTCCTACGTGTCACCAAGATCTATCTATGGAGAAACCAGCAAACGAGTGGGGAGAGATTGGATCTTCATACCTTTGAAGATCGCTAAGCGGAAGCGTTACAAGAATGCGGTTGATGGAGTCGTACTCGCAGCGATTCAGATCGCGGTGGATCCGATCAAGTGCCGAACGGACGGCACCTCCGCGTTCAACACACGTGCAGCCCGGTGACGTCTCCTACGCCTTGATCCAGCAAGGTGGGAGGAGAGGTTGAGGGAGAGCTCCGGCAGCACGATGGCGTGGTGGCGGTGGAGCTGCGTGGTACTCCGACAGAGCTTCGCTAAGCGCTATGGAGAACGAGGGGAGGAGGAGGTAGGGCTGCACCAGAGAGAGAGGGAGAACCGTGTATTGTGCAGCCCCAAATACCTCCACTATATATAGGGGAGAGGGAGGAAGGGTGGCTGCGCCCTAGGGTTCCACCCTAGGGGTGGCGGCAGCCACCAGATGCCATCTGGCCGGCGGCTAGGGCAAGGGAGAGGTGGGGCGCCCTAGGGTGGGCCTTAAGGCCCATCTAAGCCTAGGGTTTGCCCCCCTCCACCTTTGCCACGCCTTGGGCTGGGGTGGGAGGCGCACCAGCCCACCTAGGGGCTGTATCCCTCCCACTCTTAGCCCACGGAACCTTCCGGGGCAGGTGGGCCCACTTGGTGGACCCCCGGAACCCTTCCGGTGGTCCCGGTACACTACCAGTGACACCCGGAACACTTCCGGTAACCAAATCCTCACTTCCTATATATCAATCTTCGTCTCCGGACCATTCCGGGACTCCTCGTGACGTCCGGGATCTCATCCGGGACTCCGAACAACCTTCGGTAACCACGTACACTATTTCCCTATAACCCTAGCGTCATCGAACCTTAAGTGTGTAGACCCTACGGGTTCGGGAGACACGTAGACATGACCGAGACACCTCTCCGGACAATAACCAACAGCGGGATCTGGATACCCATGTTGGCTCCCACGTACTCCACGATGATCTCATCGGATGAACCACGATGTCAGGGATTCAATCAATCCCGTATACAATTCCCTTTGTCCATCGGTATGGTACTTGCCCGAGATTCGATCGTCGGTATCCCCATACCTTGTTCAATCTCGTTACCGGCAAGTCTCTTTACTCGTTCCGTAATACATCATCCCGTGACTAACTCCTTAGTCACATTGAGCTCATAATGATGATGTCTTACCGAGTGGGCCCAGAGATACCTCTCCGTCACACGGAGTGACAAATCCCAGTCTCGATTCGTGTCAACCCAACAGACACTTTCGGAGATACCCGTAGCGTACCTTTATAGCCACCCAGTTATGTTGTGACGTTTGGCACACCCAAAGCATTCCTACGGTATCCGGGAGTTACACAATCTCATGGTCTAAGGAAATGACACTTGACATTGAAAAGCTTTAGCAAACGAACTACACGATCTTGTGCTATGCTTAGGATTGGGTCTTGTCCATCACATCATTCTCCTAATGATGTGATCCCATTATCAACGACATCCAATGTCCATGGTCATGAAACCGAGACCATCTATTGATCAACGAGCTAGCCAACTAGAGGCTCACTAGGAACACGTTGTGGTCTATGTATTCACACATGTATTACGGTTTCCGGTTAACACAATTATAGCATGAACAATAGACAATTATCATGAACTAGGAAATACAATAATAACCATTTTATTATTGCCTCTAGGGCATATTTCCAACAGTCTCTCACTTGCACTAGAGTCAATAATCTAGTTACATTGTGATGAATCGAACACCCATAGCATTCTGGTGTTGATCATGTTTTGCTCGTGAGAGAGGTTTAGTCAATGGATCTGCGACATTCAGATCCGTATGCACTTTACAAATATCTATGTCTCCCTCCTGAATGTAATCACGGATGGAGTTGAAGCGGCGCTTGATGTGTCTTGTCTTCTTGTGAAACCTGGGCTCCTTCGCAAGGGCAATAGCTCCAGTGTTATCACAGAGTAGAGTCATCGGGCCCGACGCATTCGGAATCACTCCTAGGTCGGTGACGAACTCCTTCATCCAGACTCCCTCCTTTGCTGCTTCCGAAGCAGCTATGTACTCCGCTTCACATGTAGATGCTGCCACGACGCTTTGCTTGCTGCTGCTCCAGCTCACTGCCCCTCCATTCAAAATATACACGTATCCGGTTTGCGACTTGGAGTCGTCCGGATCTGTGTCGAAGCTAGCATCGACGTAACCCTTTACGACGAGCTCTTCGGCACCTCCATAAACGAGAAACATGTCCTTTGTCCTTTTCAGGTACTTCAGGATATTCTTGACCGCTGTCCAGTGTTCCGCTCCGGGATCACTTTGCTACCTCCCTACCAAACTTATGGCAAGGTTCACATCAGGTCTGGTACACAGCATGGCATACATGATAGAGCCTATGGCTGAAGCATAGGGGATGGCACTCATCTCTTCTCTATCCTTTGCCGTGGTCGGGCATTGAGTCGTACTCAATCTCACACCTTGCAACACAGGCAAGAACCCCTTCTTGGACTGATCCATATTGAACTTCTTCAATATCTTTTCAAGGTATGTGCTTTGTGAAAGACCAATGAGGCGCTTTGATCTATCTCTATAGATCTTAATACCTAATATGTAAGCAGCTTCTCCAAGGTCCTTCATTGAAAAACACTTATTCAAGTAGGCCTTGATACTTTCCAAGAGTTCTATATTATTTCCCATTATCAGCATGTCATCCACATACAGTATAAGAAATGCTATAGAGCTCCCACTCACTTTCTTGTAAATACAGGGTTCTCCATAAACCTGTACAAACCCAAACGCTTTAATCACCTCATTAAAGCGAATGTTCCAACTCCGAGATGCTTGCACCAGCCCATAGATGGAGCGCTGGAGCTTGCATACCTTGTTAGCATCTTTAGTATCGACAAAACCTTCCGGCTGCATCATATACAGTTCTTCCTTGAGGAAGCCATTAAGGAATGCCGTTTTGACGTCCATTTGCCAGATCTCATAATCATAAAATGCGGCAACTGCTAACATGATTCGGACAGACTTTAGCATCGCTACGGGTGAGAATGTCTCATCGTAGTCAACTCCTTGAACTTGTCGATAACCCTTAGCGACAAGCCGAGCTTTATAGGCGGTCACATTACCGTCTGCGTCAGTCTTCTTCTTAAAGATCCATTTATTTTCAATGGCTCGCTTATCATCAGGCAAGTCCACCAAAGTCCATACTTTGTTCTCATACATGGATCCTATCTCGGATTTCATGGCCTCAAGCCATTTGTCGGAATTCGGGCCCGCCATCACTTCTTCATAGTTCGAAGGTTCACCGTTGTCAAACAACATGATCTCTAGGACAGGATTACCGTACCACTCTGGTGCGGAACGTGTCCTAGTGGACCTTCGAGTAGCAACTTGATCTGATGTTTCATGATCATCATCATTAACTTCCTCTCTAGCCGGTGTAGGCTCCACAGAAACAACTTCCTGTGCTGCGCTACTCTCCGGTTCGAGTGAAGGTACAATTACCTCATCAAGTTCCATTTTCCTCCCACTTACTTCTTTCGAGAGAAACTCTTTCTCGAGAAAGGATCCATTCTTGGCAACAAAGACTTTGCCTTCGGATCGTAGGTAGAAGGTATACCCAATAGTCTCTTTGGGATATCCTATGAAGACGCACTTTTCCGCTTTGGGTTCGAGCTTCTCAGGTTGAAGTTTCTTCACATAAGCATCGCAACCCCAAACTTTTAGAAACGACAGCTTAGGTTTCTTTCCAAACCATAATTCATACGGTGTCGTCTCAACGGATTTAGACGGTGCCCTATTTAAAGTGAACGCGGCAGTCTCTAATGCATATCCCCAAAATGATAGCGGTAAGTCGGTAAGAGACATCATAGATCGCACCATATCCAATAGAGTGCGATTACGACGTTCAGACACACCATTTCGCTGAGGTGTGCCTGGCGGCGTGAGCTGTGAAACAATTCCACATTTCCTAAGGTGCGTGTCAAACTCGTGACTTAAATATTCTCCGCCACGATCAGATCGTAGGCATTTTATTTTCCTGTCACGTTGATTCTCGACCTCACTCTGAAATTCCTTGAACCTTTCAAAGGTTTCAGACTTGTGTTTCATTAAGTAGACATACCCATATCTGCTCAAGTCATCAGTTTGGGTGAGAACATAACGGTAGCCACCGCGAGCCTCGACACTCATTGGACCGCATACATCGGTATGTATTATCTCCAACAAGTCAGTTGCTCGCTCCATTGTTCCGGAGAACGGAGTTTTGGTCATCTTGCCCATGAGGCATGGTTTGCATGTGTCAAATGATTCGAAATCAAGTGACTCCAAAAGTCCATCAGCATGGAGCTTCTTCATGCGTTTGACACCAATATGGCCAAGACGGCAGTGCCACATGTAAGTGGGACTATCGTTATCAACTTTACACTTTTTGGTACTCACACTATGGACATGTGTAACATCACATTCGAGATTCATCAAAAATAAACCATTGACCAGCGGGGCATGAGCATAGAACATTTCTCTCATATAAATAGAACAACCATTATTCTCGGATTTAAAAGAGTAGCCATCTCGTATCAAGCGAGATCCAGATACAATGTTCATGCTCAAAGCTGGTACTAAATAACAATTATTAAGGTTTAAAACTAATCCCGAAGGTAGATGTAGAGGTAGCATGCTGACGGCGATCACATCGACCTTGGAACCATTCCCGACGCGCATCGTCACCTCGTCCTTTGCCAACCTTCGCTTATTCCGCAGCTCCTGCTTGGAGTTACAAATGTGAGCAACTGCACCGGTATCAAATACCCAGGAGCTACTACGAGCGCTGGTTAGGTACACATCAATAACAAGTATATCACATATACCTTTAACGTTGCCGACCTTCTTATCCGCTAAGTACTTGGGGCAGTTCCGCTTCCAGTGACCGGTACCCTTACAATAGAAACACTCAGTCTCAGGCTTGGGTCCATTCTTGTTCTTCTTCTTCCCGGCAACTTGCTTACCGGGCGCGGCAACAGCTTTGCCGTCCTTCTTGAAGTTCTTCTTACCCTTGCCTTTCTTGAAACTAGTGGTCTTGTTTACCATCAACACTTGATGCTCCTTTCTGATCTCGACCTCTGCTGATTTGAGCATCGAGTACAACTCAGGAATGGACTTCTCCATCCCATGCATGTTGTAGTTCATCACAAAGCTTTTGTAGCTAGGTGGAAGCGACTGGAGGATTCTGTCAATGACTGAGTCATCCGGGAGATTAACTCCCAGCTGAGTCAAGCGGTTGTGAAGCCCAGACATCTTGAGGATGTGCTCACTAACAGAACTGTTCTCCTCCATCTTACAGCTGAAGAACTTGTCAGAGATGTCATATCTCTCGACTCGGGCATGAGCTTGGAAAACCAGTTTCAGCTCTTGGAACATCTCATATGCTCCGTGTTGCTCAAAACGCTTTTGGAGCCCCGATTCTAAACTGTAAAGCATGCCGCACTGAACAAGGGAGTAATCATCGCAGCGTGACTGCCAAGCGTTCGTAACGTCTTGGTCCGCTGGGAGAATGGGTGGGTCACCTAGCGGTGCATCAAGGACATACAATCTCTTGGAAGCTATGAGGATGATCCTCAAGCCACGGACCCAGTCCGTATAGTTGCTTCCATCATCTTTCAGCTTGGTTTTCTCTAGGAACGCGTTGAAATTGAGGTTGACATTTGCGTTGGCCATTGGATCTACAATATAGATATTAAAGGCAATTTTAGACTAAGTTCATGATAATCGAGTTCACATAATCAAATTATTCAATGAACTCCCACTCAGATAGACATCTCTCTAGTCATCTAAGTGACACATGATCCATGTCAACTAGCCCGTGTCCGATCATCACGTGAGACGGACTAGTCATCCATGGTGAACATCTCCATGTTGATCGTATCTTCTATATGACTCATGTTCGACCTTTCGGTCTTCCGTGTTCCGAGGCCATGTCTGTACATGCTAGGCTCGTCAAGTCAACCTAAGTGTTTCGCGTGTGTAAATCTGGCTTACACCCGTTGTATGCGAACGTTAGAACCTATCACACCCGATCATCACGTGGTGCTTCAGAACAACGATCCTTAGCAACGGTGCACAGTTAGGGTGAACACTTCTCTTGAAATTTTATTGAGAGATCATCTTATTTACTACCGTCGTTTTAAGCAAATAAGATGTAAACATGATAAACATCACATGCAATTAATATAGTGACATCATATGGCCAATATCATCTTGCTCCTATGATCTCCATCTTCGGGGCACCATGATCATCATTGTCACCGGCACGACACCATGATCTCCATCATCATGATCTCCATCATTGTGTCTTCATGAGGTTGTCTCGCCAACTATTACTTCTACTGCTATGGCTAACGCTTAGCAATAAAGTAAAGTAATTACATGGCGTTTGTTATTGACTCGCAGGTCATACAATAAATAAGACAACTCCTATGGCTCCTGCCGGTTGTCATAGTCATCGACATGCAAGTCGTGAACCCTATTACAAGAACATGATCAATCTCATACATCACAATGCATCACATCACATCCTTCTGGCCATATCACATCACAAGGCATATGCTGCAAAAACAAGTTAGACGTCCTCTAATTTGTAGTTGCAAGTTTTTACGTGGTTGCTATAGGTTTCTAGCAAGAACGTTTCTTACCTACGCCAAAACCACAACGTGATATGCCAATTGCTATTTATCCTTCATAAGGACCCTTTTCATCGAATCCAATCCGACTAAGGTGGGAGAGACAGACACCCGCTAGCCACCTTATGCAACTGGTGCATGTCAGGCGGTGGAACCGGTCTCACGTAAGCGTACGTGTAAGGTTGGTCCGGGCCGCTTCATCCCACAATACCGTCGAATCAAGATAAGACTAGTAACGGCAAGCATATTAACAAAATCGACGCCCACAACTGCTTTGTGTTCTACTCATGCATAGATTCTACGCATAGACCTAGCTCTGATACCACTGTTGGGAGACGTAGTAGTAAATCAAAATTTTCCTACGTGTCACCAAGATCTATCTATGGAGAAACCAGCAAACGAGTGGGGAGAGATTGGATCTTCATACCTTTGAAGATCGCTAAGCGGAAGCGTTACAAGAACGCGGTTGATGGAGTCGTACTCGCAGCGATTCAGATCGCGGTGGATCCGATCAAGTGCCGAACGGACGACACCTCCGCGTTCAACACACGTGCAGCCCGGTGGCGTCTCCTACGCCTTGATCCAGCAAGGAGGGAGGAGAGGTTGAGGGAGATCTCCAGCAGCACGACGGCGTGGTGGCGGTGGAGCTGCGTGGTACTCCGACAGAGCTTCGCTAAGCGCTACGGAGAACGAGGTTCCAGCTTGTTTCACAAAAAATCAATTTTTCATTTTTCGAATGCCGAAAACACATGTTTTTCGTGAAGCGGCTACAAAGAGGGACATTCCAAACGGCGCCATTCCATGTCTATCTCAAAGTAGACCCTATTCTACGGACGGTTGCCAAAAATCATGCATTTTCGACCCTTGTAGCTACTCCCGGCAATTCAGACAACCATCGGCCGATTCTGTTGGAACCGGCTGGAATTTGAACTGCGGGTCCTCCATAGCTTGCCCGTTATTGTTACTAAAAATCATTTTTAGCTTCATAGGTAGGAATTTCATTCATAGAATCACCAACAGATATGCATGATCAAACGCCTAGCCACGAACGGCCGACGCGACAAGTTAGACCGGTTTTTTGAAAACACCATAGAAAATTCAAAAAAATGGGAGACCTCCGCATCACATCATCAAATGCGGCCTACCAACTAGTAAAAATATTAAACTTGGAATATCGATGTTTTCTTGAGCTATTCGGTATGATTTTAACCATTATTTGCACAAAGTTTACAAAAAAACCCTAAAAGTTTCTACCTCAAAACCGAAAAGACTCTCCCTCCCACCCCAAAATTTTCCCTCCACTCTACCAAAATTTCCCTCGAAAACCTCTCCTACTAACAAGAGGGACCCACCACCCCCTCTCCCACTAACCCGCGGGATCCCCTCTCCTCCCTCCCAAAATTTCCCCATTCTGCTACCCTCTCCTCCTTCCCACGACCGTACTATTGGAAATATGCCCTAGAGGCAATAATAAATTGGTTATTATCATATTTTCTTGCTCACGATAATCATTATTATCCATGCTAGAATTGTATTGATCGGAAACTCAGATACATGTGTGGATACATAGACAACACCATGTCCCTAGTATGCCTCTAGTGAACTAGCTCGTTGATCAAAGATGGTTAAGGTTTCCTAGCCATGGACATGAGATGTCATTTGATAATGGGATCGCATCGTTAGGAGAATGATGTGATGGACAAGACCCAAACTACAAACATAGCATATGATCGTGTCAGTTTATTGCTACTGTTTTCTGTTGGGAGACGTAGTAGTAAATCAAAATTTTCCTACGTGTCACCAAGATCTATCTATGGAGAAACCAGCAAACGAGTGGGGAGAGATTGGATCTTCATACCTTTGAAGATCGCTAAGCGGAAGCGTTACAAGAATGCGGTTGATGGAGTCGTACTCGCAGCGATTCAGATCGCGGTGGATCCGATCAAGTGCCGAACGGACGGCACCTCCGCGTTCAACACACGTGCAGCCCGGTGACGTCTCCTACGCCTTGATCCAGCAAGGTGGGAGGAGAGGTTGAGGGAGAGCTCCGGCAGCACGACGGCGTGGTGGCGGTGGAGCTGCGTGGTACTCCGACAGAGCTTCGCTAAGCGCTATGGAGAATGAGGGGAGGAGGAGGTAGGGCTGCACCAGAGAGAGAGGGAGAACCGTGTATTGTGCAGCCCCAAATACCTCCACTATATATAGGGGAGAGGGAGGAAGGGTGGCTGCGCCCTAGGGTTCCACCCTAGGGGTGGGGGCAGCCACCAGATGCCATCTGGCCGGCGGCTAGGGCAAGGGAGAGGTGGGGCGCCCTAGGGTGGGCCTTAAGGCCCATCTAAGCCTAGGGTTTGCCCCCCTCCACCTTTGCCACGCCTTGGGCTGGGGTGGGAGGCGCACCAGCCCACCTAGGGGCTGGCTCCCTCCCACTCTTAGCCCACGGAACCTTCCGGGGCAGGTGGGCCCACTTGGTGGACCCCCGGAACCCTTCCGGTGGTCCCGGTACACTACCAGTGACACCCGGAACACTTCCGGTAACCAAATCCTCACTTCCTATATATCAATCTTCGTCTCCGGACCATTCCGGGACTCCTCGTGACGTCCGGGATCTCATCCGGGACTCCGAACAACCTTCGGTAACCACGTACACTATTTCCCTATAACCCTAGCGTCATCGAACCTTAAGTGTGTAGACCCTACGGGTTCGGGAGACACGTAGACATGACCGAGACACCTTTCCGGCCAATAACCAACAGCGGGATCTGGATACCCATGTTGTCTCCCACGTACTCCACGATGATCTCATCGGATGAACCACGATGTCAGGGATTCAATCAATCCCGTATACAATTCCCTTTGTCCATCGGTATGGTACTTGCCCGAGATTCGATCGTCGGTATCCCCATACCTTGTTCAATCTCGTTACCGGCAAGTCTCTTTACTCGTTCCGTAATACATCATCCCGTGACTAACTCCTTAGTCACATTGAGCTCATAATGATGATGTCTTACCGAGTGGGCCCAGAGATACCTCTCCGTCACACGGAGTGACAAATCCCAGTCTCGATTCGTGTCAACCCAACAGACACTTTCGGAGATACCCGTAGCATACCTTTATAGCCACCCAGTTACGTTGTGACGTTTGGCACACCCAAAGCATTCCTACGGTATCCGGGAGTTACACAATCTCATGGTCTAAGGAAATGACACTTGACATTAAAAAGCTTTAGCAAACGAACTACACGATCTTGTGCTATGCTTAGGATTAGGTCTTGTCCATCACATCATTCTCCTAATGATGTGATCCCGTTATCAACGACATCCAATGTCCATGGTCATGAAACCGAGACCATCTATTGATCAACGAGCTAGCCAACTAGAGGCTCACTAGGAACACGTTGTGGTCTATGTATTCACACATGTATTACGGTTTCCGGTTAACACAATTATAGCATGAACAATAGACAATTATCATGAACTAGGAAATACAATAATAACCATTTTATTATTGCCTCTAGGGCATATTTCCAACATTTTCTGCATGTCAAGTATTTGTTCCTATAACCATGAGATCATGCAACTCACTGACACCGGAGGAGTGCCTTGTGTGTATCAAACGTCGCCACGTAACTGGGTGACTATAAAGGTACTCTACAGGTATCTCCGAGGGTGTTTGTTGGGTTGGCATGGATCAAGACTGGGATTTGTTACTTCGTGTGACGGAGAGGTATCTTAGGGCGCACTCGGTAATACAACATCACAATAAGCCTTGCAAGCAATGTGACTAAGTGTTAGCCACGAGATCTTGTATTACGGAAATGAGTAAAGAGACTTGCCGGTAACGAGGCTGAACTAGGTATGGAGATACCGACGATCGAATCTCGGGGAAGTAACATACCGAAGAATAAAGGGAAAAACATACGGGATTAATTGAATCCTTGACATGGAGGTTCGACCAATAAAGATCTTCGTAGAATATATAGGAACCAATATGGGCATCCAGGTCTCGCTATTGGTTATTGACCGTAGAGGTGTCTCGGTCATGTCTACATAGTTCTCGAACCCGCAGGGTCTACACACTTAAGGTTCGGTGATGTTTCGGTAATATAGAGTTATGTATGGTGGTGACCGAAGGTTGTTCGGAGTCCCGGATGAGATCCCAGACGTCACGAGGAGCTCCGGAATGGTCCGGAGGTAAAGATTGATATATAGTAAGTCCTGTTTTGGTCACCGGAAAAGTTTCGGGCTCATCGGTAGTGTACCGGGAGTGCCGGGAGGGTACCGGGGGACCATCGGGAGGGGTGTCTTGACCCAAGAGGCTACATGGGCTGTGGGAGGAGGTAAACCAGCCCTTGGTGGGCTGGCCGAAGCCTCCTCTAAGGGCCCATGCGGCTGGAGTGGTTTGAGAAGGAAAAAACCCAAAGGTGGAGAGGTGGAAAGAGTTTCCAAGTGGAAAGGAGGAATCCTACTTCTAATAGGATTGGAGTAGGACTCCTCCACCTCCAATTTCGACCAAAGCTTGAGGGTTTAATCTGCCTCCTCCCCACCCTCCCTCCTATATATACTAGAGGATTTAGAGGGAAAAGCTAACCTTAATAGCCACGTGCTACCTCTCCTCTAGATTGCAGTTTCTCCTCTAGATCGGTTTTCAGCGGTGCTTTGGCGAAGCCCTGATGGAATAGCTCCACCATCATAGCCGCAACGCCGTCGCACTGCTGGAGAACTTATCTACCTCTCCGCTCCCTCTTGCTGGATCATGCAGGCGGAGGTCGTCATCGAGCTGTACCTGTGCTAAACGCGGAGGTGTCGTCCGTTCAGCGCTAGATCGGAAGGACCGTGATCAAGACCGCGAGACGATTCGTGATTGGATCACGGGATGGATCGTGATGTAACATCCCAAAATTCCATTTTGGAATGTTATGAAATATAGCTATGCATCTATCATCATCATTGCTTGAATACATGTATTAGTTCAAATGCCTTCTATGAATTTCTGAAACCCCTTTCTACTTTCAATGTGTTGCTTTCACCTATTTGAAAATCTTGGTAAAAAGTTCAAATAAGAGAGGTGGAATATGACACTCCACACCAGGACCTAATTGGTGATTCATTTGAACAAAAATAACCAGGATTTATTTTGAAAATATTTGCAAAAAGGTTTTAAAAACAATTAGGCAATTTCTAAAAATATTATTTTTTTCAATGTGTTCAAATGACAGAATAAAAATGTTCAATAAATGTCATTTATTATCCTGTTAGTTTTGATATATAATACTCCTATATTTAGAAACGATTCGAATGCTTTAAATGTTTTTGAAAAGCGCTGGAAAATCATTAAGTGAAAACGGTAACGGTTTCTGTATTAAACGGGCCGGCCCACGGGCAGTTACTCGCGGATTTAATACCGACCGGCCGACCGACGCGCAACGGACGCCCTCTCTCTCACTGACACCGGGCCCCACCTCGACCGACCATTAGCCCCGCGCGGTCATCTCCCTCCTCCCCGCACGCGCCGGAGCTCCTCGCTGGCAGTTTCTTTTCCTCCTGGATCTCTCTCCTCTCTCCTCCCCCGCACCACCCGAGCACCCTATAAGTAGCCCTGTCACTCCTCTCTCCATTCCCCCCCGAGCCCCCTCTCTCCCTCGCCGAGGCGCTGCCAAATTCCTCGGCGGAGTTGCTTCCACCACCGGAGCTCCCATCGCCCGTGCCCGTCGCTCCACTCTTCCCCTCGCCCCTCCGACCCCTCCATTCGACGCCGGACCTCGCCCGCCGTCGTCTGAACCCCTCCACTGCTTCCCTCGACCACCGGAGCACCAACACCGACAACTTTGCCGTCTCGAACTCGCCGGAGAACCCTCGCCGGCGACCTCTTCTCTGTGAGTTTCCCCCTCCCACTCCATAGCCGTACGATCTCAAACCGACGCACGAGATTAGATCAGATTAATTTCCCAACCGGTATTCTCTACCGACCGGTCGTCCGCCCACAAACCTCCACGCGCACACACTAGCCACCAATAGGAAAGCGCCACGTAGCCCCCCTGGCCGTTGAAAATCAAGTTTTCTTTTCTGTTTTTGTTTTAGTTAACAGAGTGATTTCAAAATTTGTTTTTCTTATAAATTTTAATCTGTTTAATATTTTGAGTTGATTATTTTTGCAATAGCTCACATTTTTCATGTAGTTTCACCCTGTACTTTTAAATTTCAATTTGAACTATAAAATTTGAATTTAATCAAATTTGCTCAAATCACTCAAATCTGAATAACTAGAGTTTGAAAATAGATTTTGATATGAATCTTTCTGCTACTGTTTGGTATTAGTTAGGACTACCTCCATGTTTAGTTTGAGAATTTTGAGGATGATTATTGTTAGTGTTTTAGCTCTAAACAGAATCTGCCTAGTATTATAGTATAGTTTTATTTACTTAGTTTTAGTTAGTTTAACTTAGATTTAGTTTTATTTGTTTAATAGGTTCTGTTAGTTAAACTTTAGGTGTTTTACTTATGTTAATAAAAATATAAATTTACTTAGTTTTTTTCTTTATTAACATAGCAATCTCAACACATTTTTCAAATAGGTTTAATTTGAACTAAAACAACTAGTTAGTAATAGTTTTCTTTCAACAAAGTTTTATATAATTTAATTTTGTTTTCTAAGACAAGTTTATTTGTAAATTCTTCCCTGTTAAGAACATGTTTTGTTAATAAATAATAAGTTTTGTCTTGCTCTTTTGTTAGTAAAACTATAGTTGTTTCATATAGTGTTTATCAAAACTTTCAAAAACTTTACTAAAAGTTTTCCCAACAAACTTAATTTGGTTTTATTCTGTTTATTAATAAAATATTTTATTGTTTTCTTGCTATCAACTATTGTTTTGGTTAATACCAATAGTTTCATTATGTTAGTAGTGTTTTATCAATCATCTTTTAGAAAACAAAACTTTGTGTGTTTTCTTGCTTGTGATTTTTGTGCATTGTTCTGTCTTGATTGTTTACTAGTTCTTGGTTGATGGTTGTGAGTTACAGTATTTTGTTGTATGCTTATTGAGTGCTTGTTTGCTTCGTTAGATTATCCGGAGTGCGAAGCTTGTTACTTAGAGTCCCACGAGTACGAAGATCATCAATCAGGCAAGTCACTTTGATCATGTTTACCCATGTTTTATATGCATTAGTTCTACCATCTTCCCCAATTTGCATGCAAGATAGGTTAGTTGGAAACTTGATTACATTGTAGTAGTATCATGTGGTAGGTACCCCCTCTCAACCCCTTTGACAACATTGGCCCCGGGAAACGTTGTTTTACTTTTGCTATGCTATTAGTAGACGGGGTTGGTTGTGTGATTCATGAGAGTTGAGAGAGTTAATAATTTCAAGACCTACATAATGATCAAGATTTAAGACTCCGAGTTTTCAACATACCTCTGGGTGGATGATGGTTGAACGGCACCCTGGAGAAACCAGTGGATTTGCCTAGGTGATGCTGGAGATGGCCAATATTCACGCGGAAAGATCCACCCAGGCACAAAGAGATGGATGGGTGCTTCAAGACCCAAGGCTTACCTGCACAGCCACAAGTCATATGGGCTCTGGCTTGGTTGGATATCGTGGTGACCCTGCACAGGCGGTGCTACGAGATGTAGAAGAATGGTAGGAAAGGATGGGCACCGACAGAGTCGCAGGGAAACCCTTTGGAAGACCATGTGTTGGTCATCCGTTTCTCAAACACCCTGAAGTGCGAGAAATTAAACGGAGGCGACCAAATCTTGTGGGGAACGTGTGCAAAACTCTGCAGAGTACTCAAAACCTAATCGATTAGCCGTGTCCATGGTCATGGACGACTTGAGCCAAAGGAACTGAAACATTCAGAACTCTCAACACAATTAATATGATGATGTGGGTATTAACAATTTGGGATGAGAATTGGTTGGTGGAACCATCTCATTAATCAACCAACTTAGTAATATTTTGCTTAGCCCTCTCTTGATGTAGGAAAAATTGGCTTTACGCAAAAACTTACCACCCCACCTGCCATATAAGCATGTAGATTAGATGATTATCTTTTCACCCCTCTCTTGTGACTTTCCCGGCATATTCCATATGCTGACCTACACGGCTGCAACCTATCATGTTGCAGAGTATTTTTCCGACCAGGAGTGAGGACACGTTCTACGCTCGGTGAGATGCCCTTGGAATCAGATGGACTCATCTACCTTCGACGCTTCCGCAAGATTTAGATATTCTCATGAGTTGGCTTTCAGCCACTTTATTGTAATTTTTATTGTAATAAAGGACTCGATATGAGATTTCGATTAATATAATGCTGTGTGATTTCCCTTTGATATATACATTTCCCTCTCTCTCACTGACACCGGGCCCCACCTCGACCGACCGTTAGCCCCGCGCGGTCATCTCCCTCCTCCCAGCACGTGCCGGAGCTCCTTGCCGGCAGTTTCTTTTCCCCCTGGATCTCTCTCCTCTCTCCTCCCCCGCACCACCCGAGCACCCTATAAGTAGCCCTGTCACTCCTCTCTCCATTCCCCCCCGAGCCCCCTCTCTCCCTCTCCGAGGCGCTTCCAAATTCCTCGCCGGAGTTGCTTCCACCACCGGAGCTCCCATCGCCCGTGCCCGTCGCTCCACTCTTCCCCTCGCCCCTCCGACCCCTCCATTCGACGCCGGACCTCGCCCACCGTCGTCTGAACCCCTCCACTGCTTCCCTCGACCACCGGAGCGCCAACACCGACAACTTCGCCGTGTCGGACTCGCCGGAGAACCCTCGCCGGCGACCTCTTCTCTGTGAGTTTCCCCATCCCACTCCGTAGCCGTATGATCTCAAACCGACGCACGAGATTAGATCGGATTAATTTCCGAACCGGTATTCTCTACCGACCGGCCGTCTGCCCGCAAACCTCCATGCGCACACACTAGCCACCAATAGGAAAGCGCCACGTAGCCCCCCCTGGCCGTTGAAAATCAAGTTTTCTTTTCTGTTTTTGTTTTAGTTAACAGAGTGATTTCAAATTTTTTTTTCTTATAACTTTTAATCCGTTTATTATTTTGAGTTGATTCTTTTTGCAATAGCTCACATATTTCATGTAGTTTGACCCTGTAATTTTAAATTTCAAATTTGAACTATAAAATTTGAATTTAATCAAATTTGCTCAAATCACTCAAATCTGAATGACTAGAGTTTGAAAATAGATTTTGATATGAATCTTTTTGCTACTGTTTGGTATTAGTTAGGACTACCTCCATGTTTAGTTTGAGAATTTTGAGGATGATTATTGTTTGTGTTTTAGCCAGAAACAGAATCTGCCTAGTATTATAGTATAGTTTTATTTACTTAGTTTTAGTTAGTTTAACTTAGATTTAGTTTTATTTGTTTAATAGGTTCTGTTAGTTAAACTTTAGGTGTTTTACTTATGTTACTAAAAATATAAATTTACTTAGTTTGTTTCTTTATTAACATAGGAATCTCAACACATTTTTCAAATAGGTTTAATTTGAACTAAAACAACTAGTTGGTAATAGTTTTCTTTCAACAAAGTTTTATATAATTTAATTTTGTTTTCTAAGACAAGTTTATTTGTAAATTCTTCCCTGTTAAGAACATGTTTTGTTAATAAATAATAAGTTTTGTTTTGCTCTTTTGTTAGTAAAACTATAGTTGTTTCATATAGTGTTTATCAAAACTTTCAAAAGCTTTACAAAAAGTTTTCCCAACAAACTTAATTTGGTTTTATTCTGTTTATTAATAAAATATTTTATTGTTTTCTTGCTGTCAACTATTGTTTTGGTTAATACCAATAGTTTCATTATGTTAGTAGTGTTTTATCAATCATCTTTTAGAAAACAAAACTTTGTGTGTTTTCTTGCTTGTGATTTTTGTGCATTGTTTTGTCCTGATTGTTTACTAGTTCTTGGTTGATGGTTGTGAGTTACAATATTTTGTTGTATGCTTATGGAGTGCTTGTTTGCTTTGTTAGATTATCCGGAGTGCGAAGCTTGTTACTTAGAGTCCCACGAGTACGAAGATCATCAATCAGGCAAGTCACTTTGATCATGTTTACCCATGTTTTATATGCATTAGTTCTACCATCTTCCCCAATTTGCATGCAAGATAGGTTAGTTGGAAACTTGGTTACATTGTAGTAGTATCATGTGGTAGGTACCCCCTCTCAACCCCTTTGACAAAATTGGCCCCGGGAAACGTTGTTTTAGTTTTGCTATGCTATTAGTAGACGGGGTTGGTTGTGTGATTCATGAGAGTTGAGAGAGTTAATAATTTCAAGACCTACATAATGAGCAAGATTTAAGACTCCGAGTTTTCAACATACCTCTGGGTGGATGATGGTTGAACGGCACCCTGGAGAAACCAGTGGATTTGCCTAGGTGATGCTGGAGATGGCCAGTATTCACGCGGAAAGATCCACCCAGGCACAAAGAGATGGATAGGTGCTTCAAGACCCAAGGCTTACCTGCACAGCCACAAGTCATTATGGGCTCTGGCTTGGTTGGATATCGTGGTGACCCTGGACAGGCGGTGCTACGAGATGTAGAAGAACGGTAGGAAAGGATGGACACCGACAGAGTCGCAGGGAAACCCTTTGGAAGACCATGTTTTGGTCATCCGTTTCTCAAACACCCTGAAGTGCGAGAAATTAAACGGAGGCGACCAAATCTTGTGGGGAACGTGTGCAAAACTCTGCAGAGTACTCAAAACCTAATCGATTAGCCGTGTCCATGGTCATGGACGACTTGAGCCAAAGGAACTAAAACATTCAGAACTCTCAACACAATTAATATGATGATGTGGGTATTAACAATTTGGGCATGAGAATTGGTTGGTGGAACCATCTCATTAATCAACCAACTTAGTAATATTTTGCTTAGCCCTCTCTTGATGTAGGAAAAATTGGCTTTACGCAAAAACTTACCACCCCACCTGCCATATAAGCATGTAGATTAGATGATTATCTTTTCACCCCTCTCTTGTGACTTTGCCGGCATATTCCATATGCTGACCTACACGGCTGCAACCTATCATGTTGCAGAGTATTTTTCCGACCAGGAGTGAGGACACGTTGTACGCTCGGTGAGATGCCCTTGGAGTCAGATGGACTCATCTACCTTCGACGCTTCCGCAAGATTTAGATATTCTCATGAGTTGGCTTTCAGCCACTTTATTGTAATTTTTATTGTAATAAAGGACTCGATATGAGATTTCGATTCATATAATGCTGTGTGATTTCCCTTTGATATATACATTGATGTACCGTGTGTGTACCAGCATGATCTTGGGATGGTACGGAAACACCGGAGATTCGACCTTTCAGGTCGGGTCGCTACACGTGATGAGATTGCGGGACGGATCGTGATTGGATCGCGAGATGGATCGTGATGGGATCACCGGACGCTTGGCGATTTGGATCGCGAAGACGTTCGACTACATCAACCACATTTCTTAACGCTTCCCGCTTAGCAATCTACAAGGGTATGTAGATCCACTCTCCCTCTCATAGATGCTCATCACCATGGATAGATCTTGTATGTGCGTAGGAAATTTTTTGTTTCCCATGCAACGTTCCCCAACAGTGGCATCATGAGCTAGGTCTATGTGTAGATGAGATCTCGAGTAGAATACGAAGAGTTTGTGGGCGTTGATGCTTAGATTGCTTCCTACCTTGCTCGTGTTTTGGTTCAGCGGTATTATGGGACGAAGCGGCCTAGATCAACCTTACTCGTATGCTTACGAGAGACCGGGTGTCTGTTTCTCGTACTTTAGTTGGATCGGATTCGACTAAGGCGGTCCTTGAGAAGGTTGAAAAGCAACTTATGTATCACCATTGTGGTTTATGCGTAGGTGAGAATTGTTCTTGCTAGATACCCGTAGCAGCCACGTAAAACATGCAACAACAATTGGAGGACGTCTAAATTGTTTTTGCAGGGTATGTTGTGATGTGATATGGCCAATTACATGATGAGATATATGTGATGTACGAGACGATCATGTGTTGTATAGAATATCACGACTTGCATGTCGATGAGTACGGCAACCGGCAAGAGCCATAGGGTTGTCTTTAATTATTGTATGACCTGCGTGTCAATCATTAAGCGCTATGTAATGCTTTACTTTATCGCTAAACGATAGCAATAGTAGTACAAGCATGGTGGGCGCGACAACCCTGATGGCGACACGTTGATGGAGATTATGGTGTCGTGTCGGTGACGATGAAGATCAGGCCGGTGCTTTCAAGATGGAGATCAAAAGCACAAGTTCATGGCCATATCATGTCACTTATGATTTGCATGTGATGTTGATCCTTTTATGCACCTTGTTTTGCTTAGAACGACAGTAGCATTATAAGGTGACCCCTCACTAAAATTTCAAGATCAATTGTGTTCTCCCCGAGTGTGCACCGTTGCGAAAGTTTGTCGTGTCAAGACACCACGTGATGATCAGGTGTGATAGACTCTACGTTCACATACAACGGGTGCAAGCCAGTGTTGCACATGCAGAACACTCGGGTTAAACTTGATGAGCCTAGCATGTACAGACATGGCCTCAGAACAAAAGAGTCTGAAAGGTCGAACATGAGTCATATAGTAGATATGATCAACATGATGATGTTCACCATTGAAACCACCTCAACTCACGTGATGATCGGACTTGAGTTGGTGAATTTGGATCATGTATGACTCGAATGATTGGAGGGATGTCAATTTGAGTGGAAGTTCTTAGATAATTTGATTAATTGAACTCATTATCATGAACATTGTCAGTAGTGTCTTTGCAAATTATGTTGTAGATTACTAGCTCACGCTGTAGCTCCCTTGTATTTTTGTATGTTTCTAGAGAAATAGAGTTGAAAGATGATGGTAGCAATATTGCGGACTAGGTCCGTGATCTGAGGATTGTCCTCATTTCTACACAGAAGGCTTATGTCCTTAATGCACCGCTCGGTGCGCCAACCCCTCTAGCGTCGTGTGTAGATGTTGTGAACATCTGACAGGCACATTCTGATGATTACTTGATAGTTTAGTGCGTCATGCATTATGGCTTAGAATTGAGGCTCCGAAGCGTTTTGAACGTCACGGAACATATGCGATGTTCTAAGAGCTGAAATGAGGATCTCAGGCTCGTGCCCATGTTGTGAGATATGAGATCTCCAACAAGATTCTTTGCCTGCAAGATGAAAGAGAATAGCTCAATCGTTGAGCATGTGCTACAATCGCTTGAATCGAGTGGGAGTTGATCTTCCAGATAAGATAGTGATTGATATAGTTCTCCAAGTCACTGTCACTAAGCTACTAGAACTTGGTGATGAACTATAAAATGCCGGGGATAAAAATAATGATCCCTGAGCTGTTCGCGATGTTTGACACCGCGAAGGTAGAAATCAAGAAGGAGCGTCAAGCGTTGATGGTTAGTAAAACCACTAGTTTCGAGAAGGGCAAAGGCAAGGAGGGAAACTTCATGGATGGCAAGTCAATTGTTGCTCCAATGAAGAAACCCAAAGTTGAACCCAAACCCGAGACTAAGTGCTTCTATTATGAGGACAACGGTCGCTGAAGCGGAACAAACCTAGGTACTTGGTAGATAAGAAGGCTGGCAACATCGACATAAGTATATTTGATGTACGTGTTATTAATGTGTACCTTGCTAGTACTCCTAGTAGCACGTAGGTATTGGATACCGGTTCGGTTGCTAAATGTTAGTAACTCGAAATAAAAGCTACAGAATAAACGGAGCACTAGCTAAGGGTGAGGTGATGATGTGTGTTGGAAATGTTTCCAAGGTTGATGTGATCAACATAGCACGCTCTCTCTACGTTCGGGATTAGTGACAAACCTAAATAAATGTTATTTGGTGTTTTGCGTTGAGCATGAACGTGATTAGATCATCTTTATTACAATACGGTTATTCATTTAAGTTAGAGAATAATGGTTATTCTGTTTACATGAATAATACCTTCAATGGTCATGCACCCAATGAGAATGGTTTGTTGAATCTTGATCATAGTAATACACATGTTCATAACATTGATGCCAAAAGATACAAAGTTCGTAATGATAGTACCACATACTTGTGGCACTGCCGCTAAATGTCATATTGGTATAAATCACATGAAGAAACTCCATGCTGATGGATCTTTGGACTCATTCGACTTTGAATCGGTTGAGACATGCGAACCATGCCTCATGGGCAAGATGACTAAGGACCCCGTTTTCTGTATAATGGAGCGGGCAAGTGATTTATTGGAAATAATACATGTTGATGTATGCAATCCAATGAGTCTTGTAGCGTGCAGTGGATATCGTTATTTTCTTTCCTTCACTGATGATTTGAGTAGATATAGTGTATATTTACTTAATGAAACACAAGTCTGAATTTTTGAAAAGTTCAAGCAAATTCAGAGTGAAGTTTAAGATCATCGTGACAAGAACATAAAAATGTCTGCGATGTGATCGTGGAGGTGAATGTTTGAGTTACGAGTTTGGCATACAACTTTAGACGATGTGAAAGTTGTTTCACAACTCACGCCACCTCGAAGACCATAGTGTGATGGTGTGTCCGAACGTCGTAGTCGTGCTCTATTGGATATGGTGCGAACTATGATGTCTCTTATCGATTTGCCACTATAGTTTTGGGGTTATGCATTAGAGACAACAACATTCACTTTAAATAGGGCACCATCTAAATCCTTTGAGATGACACCGTGTGAATTATGGTTTGATTGAAACCTAAGCTGTCATTTCTTAATGTTTGGGGCTGCGATGCTTGTGTGGAAAAATGTTTTCACCTAATGATCTCAAACCCAAAGAGGACAAATGCATCTTCAAAGAATACCCTAAGAATAGTTGGGTGAACCTTCTATCTCAGATCCAAGCATAAAATGTTTGTTGCTCAAACTGGGTCCTTTCTCGAGGAAAAGTTTCTCTCGAAAGAATTGAGTGGGAGGAAGATAGAACTTGATGAGGTTGTTGAACCTTTGTTTCAACGAGAGAGTAGCGCAGCGCAAGAAGATGTTTCTGTGAAGCCTACATTAGTTGAAGAGCAAGTTAATGATGATGATCATTAATCTTCAGATCAAGTTACTATCGAACCTCGTAGGTCGGCAAGGACGTGTACTGCTCCTGAGTGGTATGACAACCCTATCTTAGAGTTCATGTTGTTTGACAACGATGAACCTACGAGCTATGGAGAAGCAATGTGGGACCGAAATCCGACAAATGGTTAGAGGCCATGTAATCCGAGAAAGGATCCATGTATGAAAACCAAGTATAGACTTTGGTAGACTTACTCGGTGGGCGACAGGTCGTCGAGTACAAATGGACCTTTAAGATGAAGACAGACGCTGATGGTAAATGTCACCATTTATAAAGCTCGACTTGTTGCAAAGTAGTTTACAACAAGTTCAAGGAGTTGACTGCGATGAGACTTTCTCACTCGTAGCGATGCTAAAGTCTGTTGGAATTATGTTAGCAGTTGCTGCGTTTTTCAATTATGAAATCTAGCAGATGGATGTCAAAACATCGTTTCCTTAACGGCTTACTTGAGGAAAGGTTGTATGTGATACAACTAGAAGGTTTTGTCAGTCCTAAGGATGCTAAAATGTGATCAAGATTCAGTGGTCCTTCTATGGACTGAAGCAAGCATCTCGGAGTTGGAATATACACTTTGATGAGGTGATCAAAGTTTTTGAGTCTATACAAAGTTTATGAGAAACTTGTATTTAAAATAAAGTGAGTGGGAGCACTATAGAGTTTCTGATAAGCATATGTGGTTGACATATTGTTGATCAGAAATGATGTAGTATTTCTGGAAAGCATAAAGGGTTGTTTGAAAGGAGTTTTTCAAAGGAAGACCTGGATAAAGCTACCTAATTGTTGAGCATCAAGATATATAGAGATAGATCAAGATGCTTGATGAGACTTTGAATGAGGACCTTGACAAGATTTTGAAAGAGTTCAAAATGGATCAGTCAGAGAGAAGTGTTCGTGCCTACTTTGTAAGGTGTGAAGTTGAGTGAGACTCAAAGCTCAACCACGGCAGAAGAAAGAGAAAGGATGAATGTCGTCCCCTATGCCTTAGACATAGGCTCTGTATAGTATACCATGCTATGTACCGCACCTGTGTGTGCCGTGCCATGAGTCCGTCAAGGGGTACAAGAGTTATCCAGGAGTGGATCACTAGACAACGCTCAAGATCATCCTTAGTAACTAAAAGACTAAGGAAATGTTTGTCGATTATGGAGGTGATAAAGAGTTCGTTGTAAAGAGTTACGTCGATGCAAGCTTTAACACCAATCCGGATGACTCTTAGTAGCAATCCAGATATGTATAGTGGAGCAGCCATTTGGAATAGCTCCAAGTGGAGTGTGGTGGCAGTATTTAAAGTTTGACATAGAGATTTGCAAAGTACACATGGATCTGAATGTCACAGACCCGTTGACTAAAAGACCTCTCTCACATGCAAGGCATGATCGAGCCCCATAACTCATTGGGTGTTAGATTCATCACAATGCAAATCACATGGTGATGTGAACTAGATTATTGACTCTAGTGCAAGTGGGAGACTATTGGAAATATGCCCTAGAGGCAATAATAAATTGGTTATTATCATATTTCCTTGCTCATGATAATTGTTTATTATCCATGCTAGAATTGTATTGATCGGAAACTCAGATACATGTGTGGATACATAGACAACACCATGTCCCTAGTATGCCTCTAGTGAACTAGCTCGTTGATCAAAGATGGTTAAGGTTTCCTTGCCATGGACATGAGATGTAATTTGATAACGGGATCACATCATTAGGAGAATGATGTGATGGACAAGACCCAAACTACAAACGTAGCATATGATCATGTCAGTTTATTGCTACTATTTTCTGCATGTCCAGTATTTGTTCCTATAATCATGAGATCGTGCAACTCACTGACACCGGAGGAGTGCCTTGTGTGTGTCAAACGTCGCAACGTAACTGGGTGACTATAAAGGTACTCTACAGGTATCTCCGAGGGTGTTTGTTGGGTTGGCATGGATCAAGACCGGGATTTGTTACTCCGTGTGACGGAGAGGTATCTCAGGGCGCACTCGGTAATACAACATCACAATAAGCCTTGCAAGCAATGTGGCTAAGTGTTAGCCACGAGATCTTGTATTACAAAAATGAGTAAAGAGACTTGCCGGTAACGAGGTTGAACTAGGTATGGAGATACCGACGATCGAATCTCAGGCAAGTAACATACCAAAGAATAAAGGGAACAACATACGGGATTAATTGAATCCTTGACATAAAGGTTCGACCGATAAAGATCTTCGTAGAATATGTAGGAACCAATATGGGCATCTAGGTCCCGCTATTGGTTATTGACCATAGAGGTGTCTCGGTCATGTCTACATAGTTCTCGAACTCGCAGGGTCTGCACACTTAAGGTTTAGTGACATTTCGCTAGTATAGAGTTATGTATGGTGGTGACCGAAGGTTGTTCGGAGTCCCGGATGAGAACCCGGACATCACGAGGAGCTCCGGAATGGTCCAGAGGTAAAGATTGATATATAGGAAGTCCTGTTTTGGTCACCGAAAAAGTTTCGGGCTCATCGGGAGTGTACTGGGAGTGCCCGGAGGGTACCGGGGGACCATCGGGAGGGGTGTATTGATCCAAGAGGCTACATGGGCTGTGGGAGGAGGTAAACCATCCCCTGGAGGGCTGTCCGAAGAATCCTCTAAGGGCCCATGCGGCTGGAGTGGTTTGAGAAGGAAAAAATCCAAAGGTGGAGAGGTGGAAAGAGTTTCCAAGTGGAAAGGAGGAATCCTACTTCTAATAGGATTGGAGTAGGACTCCTCCACCTCCAATTTCGACCAAACCTTGAGGGTTTGAATCTGCCTCCTCCCCTCCCTCCCTCCTATATATACTAGAGGATTTAGAGGGAAAAGCTAACCCTAATAGCCACGTGCTACCTCTCCTCTAGATCGTAGTTTCTCCTCTAGATCGATTTTCAGCGGTGCTTAGGCGAAGCCCTACTGGAATAGCTCCACCATCATCGCCGCAACGCTGTCACGCTTCTGGAGAACTCATCTACCTCTCCACTCCCTCTTGCTGGATAAACAAGGCGGAGATCGTCATCGAGCTGTATATGTGCTGAACGCGGAGGTGCCGTCCGTTCGGCTCTAGATCGGAAGGACCATGATCAAGATCACGAGACGATTCGTGATTGGATCGCCGGATGGATCGTGATTGGATCGCGAGATGGATCGTGATGGGATCGCGGGACGCTCAGCGATTTGGATCGCGAAGACGTTCGACTACATCAACCGCGTTTCTTAACGCTTCCCGCTTAGCGATCTACAAGGGTATGTAGATCCACTCTCCCTCTGTATATGCTCATCACCATGGATAGATCTTTTGTGTGCGTAGGGAATTTTTTGTTTCCCATGCAACGTTCCCCAACATGCGCCGCCCCGCTACCACTCCACCGCCCCTCCCTTTCTCCGTGCCGCCCCGTTCCTCCCCTACTCTTCGCTGCACCGCTAATCCTCCCCTCTCCCCGACGACGGCACCATTGATGACATCGCCCGCCTTGTAACCCTAGGCCACCACGACGGCAGCCACATCAACGACGACCACCACTTCTTCATCGACGACGGCGGCCATATCTACCGCTACATCATCTACCAGGTATTTCTCCCCTCGTTCCATCTCCCCTCGATCTTCTAGGGTTACGGTAGATTTTCTAGGGTTCGGTAGATCCCCGTCATGGGTTCTTCTATGGTTCATGGGGATGGATCGATGGGGATAGGGATGGTTCGGTAGATCCATGGGGTTAGGTTTAGGGTTCATCTGGTACACGTTGCTCTCTGGTTCATGGGGTTCTAGATGGGGATGGATCTCCTGCTTTTCTTGTTCATGGGGAAGGATTGATGGTGATTCTTGTTCAGGTTGCATCTCCTGGTTTCGTGTATTTATGAAGCATGGCTAAACTATTGATGGGGTTAGGGTTCTTTTTTGCATGCCATGGGTTAGGGTTCATGTTGTTGCTGCTCATGTTGTAGATAGAGTAGAAGTTGTTGCTCATGTTGTAGATGGAGTAGAAGTTGTTGTGGCTGCTCATGTTGTTATTGCCTACTCAAATCTGTTAATGCCTTATTATTTTACTACAAGAAGTTGTTGTGGCTGCTCATGTTATCTAGTACAAGCCTGCCATGCTCATATTTTCCATGAACAACTCCTGTTGCATGTAGTTTGCTAGCTCTAAACATGCATCATGAATCTGTTTTCTGCCATGAACTGTGTTTTTCACTAAGTTAGCCATGCTGTTTTCCTAATGATATAAGAAGTTTTAGAAATAGTCCAGTAAGCCTGTTTTGTACTCAATGTTATCAACTATCATTCCATTTCATTTGTTTCCTTGTTTGAGTTCTTCATCATAATTAAATGTTGCATATAAATTGCCATGTTGATGTAGTGAAGATATTAAGAGATGCTTCGTATCTTTCCAGTGTACATGCATGCTTGTTTAGTGCACTTACATGTTTGCTTAATTAATAACACTACATCACTACATTGTTGATCCATCAAGTTTGCTTCACATGTATTCCATGTATGTGCATGCTGGTCCAAATGCTTTTCTTTATTGATACAGGTGCATCATTTTACTTTATCCATGTTGTATCTGATTGTTGTTTATTCTTTTTTGCAAGCACCACCTCAAGATCATCCATGGCAAGGATGACAAGGATAAGTAATCGGCCAACCATTGGTATGCAACTTTCTCCTTGTGGTTATATTGTTAGTTTTATAAAATATGTGTCTTAATATGATAAGTGAAATGTATTGTTGCAATTTGAATAAGCTGTCTTAATTGTGCAACTAGGATTAAATTTTTGCTGTCTTAATTGTGAATAATCTGAATAAGTTGTCTTAATTGTGCAACTAGGATTAAATGTTTGCTGTCTTAATTGTGAATAATCTGAATAAGCTGTCTTAATTGTGCAACTAGGATTAAATGTTTGTTGTCTTAATTGTGAATAATCTAAATAAGTTGTCTTAATTGTGCAATTAGGATTAAATGTTTGTTGTCTTAATTGTGAATAATCTGAATAAGTTGTCTTAATTGTGAATAAAATGTCTTAAACGTTTGCTGTTAGTCTTTCGTACCCGAATAACTAGGATTAAATGATAATAAAATCTTACAAGATATGTTTGGCTATCTGTCCATGCATTCCAACCATTCACCTAATAATTATGTTTCCTTTATCATGCAAAGAGGATCTTCTCACCGAGTACGAGAAGGTTAGGGCTAGAAATATCATGAGGAACAACCGGATGTTCTAGTCTCTTGGCATCGGTGCAATAGCATCGATGATTAGGAATTCGAATGTTGTACAAGAAGGTAAAAATGAAGAGGTTCAAGAACGTAGTGGAGTTATCAATGATGACCCAGAGTACAATCCTAAGGAGGATGGAGTTATTGATGGGAGGAAGTGGACGATGTTGTAGTGCAAAAGACTGTTAAGGTGCAAACTCTGTCTTGTTTGGAGGGTTGTGGTTCTTGTATGCTCTGTGTTTCCTTGTGCTCACATATTTGTCTTGTGATCTAATGCTTTTTTCCGTGCTATTTATACGAGGCACTGAAGTCTCTAAAGAAGAGGCCTGCTGTTAAGAAGACAGTCAACAGGAAAAGGAAGAGCTCAGAAACATCTGTTGCAATGCCTCTAGGAAGGGTGATGGCCCCACCTCCAGGACAAACAAAGAGGATCCTGGAACCTGATGAAGCGGCCCCTGCTAGATTCACAAGGCAAAAAGCAAACATGCCGGTTGTGATGGACCGTCAGGAAAGAACGCTGCGCATGGACTCTAAGAGCCCGGTGCAAATGGGTGATGAGTTTCCGCCCATGGATGATGAAACCAGTGTCTGCATGGATGAAAGAGGCACTGTCTACCCAGATGAAGGAGGAGCTATCTGCATGGATGAAGCAGGCACAGTCCAAACATACCTCATCCCCATTGCACCTTCTATTGGTAGGAATGCTGTCATCAGTGAAGAAGAACACCAGCTTGTGCTTCAATCAGGCAAGTCCACCTTTGCAATGCTCTCTTTTACTAGTGCATTTTCCAAATGGAAGTGATCTTGTATGGTTACCTGTTTAGCAGAACCATTCCTGCATATGTCAATTTCATTTTCATATGCACTAACTACCAAGCTTAGACAGAGAAAGGGCAAAGGGCTAGAGAAAATCACCAAGTCGCTTGGTAGCAAGGTGCCTATCCAAATTGCCGAAGGGATGAAGCGTCCAGAGAAGCCCCTGCAGGCAGCAAAGCTTGCTTCTGAGTGTGGACTCGTTGCAAGAACCCATCTGCCAGTTCTTCCTCACTTCAAGGAATACAAAAAAAACTATAATCTGATGGCGGACTACATTGGAAAAGTTGATGTAAGCTACTTGTTTTGTAGTTGATGTGCTATCTTTTTTCTGTTACACCTATGTATGATCACTAATATTGTTCCTACCTTGTTTGCTGTCTTGGTAGGCAAATTTTGAGATGAACACCGACTCAGAGATCATCAAGACTGCTTGCCAAGATATTTTGCAGAAAAATTCAAAGAACAGACACCATCAGATCAAGAAGAAGTATTTTGATACCGTAGCAGCAAACAAAGTCAGCATCAAGTCTCCAGTGCTGGATCTGACAGACCATGAATGGCAAGCTCTGGTGGAGATGTGGTCTACCCCAAGACACAAGGTTTTTCTCTCCTTTGTTTGCTGCTTTATGTTATGCACATGATATGCTAGTGCTAGATCATGCTGACAGTATGCTTTTTTTGTAGGAAACCTGTCTGTCGAACAAGATGAATCGAGAAAAAGTTGTGTACCATCAGACAACTGGTTCCAGGCACTACACAACACACATTTTTGCCACTTTGAGAACTTTTCTCTAGAGACCTTGCCGTTTGATCCTCGTTGAATAACATTTTTGATTCTTGCTGAATAAAATTTTGATTTTTGTTGAAAATCATTTCAGAAAGAAGAGCGGAAGGGTGAGGAGCTATCTGCGATTGACTTGTTCAAGGCCACCCACAACAGCAAGAAGCACAGGTTTTCGGAGCCAGTAAAGAAAGCTATAGTAAGTCACTCCATGCTTTGTCCAGCCAGTTCAAACTTGTGTCTAGATTTGGTATGCTTTGAGGCTATTTGCTAGAGCCTAAGACAGGTTTGATGCTGTTTGATTCACTATTTTGTCATGCCCTGTTTTGATTCACAGCCAGTTCAAACTTCTGTCATGCCCTGTTTGATGCTGTTTGACTGGTTTGTCCAGCCAGTTCAAACTTCTAGAGCCTAAGATAGGTTTGATGCTGTTTGACTCATTTGTCCAGCCAGTTTGAACTTCTGTCATGTACTTTTTGAGTCACAGCCAGCAAGAACACAAAATATGTTCCATGCTTTGATGTTATTTGCTACTGCCTAAGATAGGTTTGCTATCTCAACAAAGATATCAAAATTTGTTGTATAGTTATAAACAAATTTAACAGAATTTGCTGTAGCTATTTGTTGCATTTTTTATGATATGGTAAAATATCTACATATAGATTTCGTGTGCTGGTTTGGTGTAGGAGATATGCCCTAGAGGCAGTAATAGCAGTTATTTTGTATCTCCAAGTTTGTAATGAAAGTTTATGTTCCATGCTATAACTGCAATGATTCTCGAGTCTACAATAACCACGAGGCTTGGAGGGAAACTCATGTGCACATGTGGTATAATAAACAGTAAATTGAATTCCTAGTCTAGCCTCTAAGATTGGCTCAAATATTGCATGATGATCCTTTTTCCTGATCATGGGCATGGCTATGCCGGTAATTTTGAGGGCACGATGTTGGTAGAACACTCGTGTTGAATCGATCCGAATTGATGTTATGCTATGAGATACATTCGTCACAAGTTAATGGTTAATAACACAGAGATGGTTAACGTTTGCATAATTCCTTAGACCATGAGAGTATCGAGTTTCTTCATGCTTGCTTCATGAACTTTGGGGGTTGTTAAACGTCATCCGTAAATGGGTGGCTATTACCGCGGCTTACGGGTTCATGGAAAAGTATGTCAAGTAACTTGATAGCTCAAGATTGGGATTGCTCCTCCGACGATGGAGAGATATCTCTGGGCCCTCTCGGTGTTACGGTATCCATCATCGTCTGGCCAGACACTTTGTGATTTGATCACGGGGATGCCGGAACACGGGAACGAGAAAAGAGAACAATACCGGCAATGAGGTAACTGGCATAGTGGACAAGTTGTTAATCCACGAGGATGCCTACATGTATCACCTCGGGTAATTGTAACATATCGCGAAGCAACAGGAATAGCTCACGGCAACTGGAGGTTCACTCGAATATTCGTTCGTGTGGGTATAGGGGTCAATATGGGTGTCCATGGCTCCGATGTTGATCCTTGATCGGAAGGGGTTCCGGGTCTTGTTTATGCTTCACCGAACCTATAGGGTCACACGCTTAAGGGTCATCTATCTGTTGAATACTAGACAGGGAGTCTGAGAGAAAATCACCGAAAAGTTTTGGACACCGGAAAAGTTTTGGACAGCGAAAAAGTTCCGCAGACAGAACACCAGAATAGTTTTGGTAAAACTAAAAAGTAGTTTTAGGGGATACCATTAAGTCAAATTGGTTCGGCACATGCCTGGTAACTCTTGGAGGGTGCCAAAATCATTTTGGAAACTTCTAGGAATTTTCCGGAAGAAAAACCGGAAATGTTCCAGAGCTGCCGGAACCGCTTCAGATGCTTTTCGCAGATGAAAATTACTATTCCGGAATTGTTCCGGATCGCATTAAAAATTATTTTAGTGGGGTACTAGAATTGTTCTAAGCCCACATAAATATTTTCAGTTCGATCGGACGCTGAAAAATGTCGTCGTGAATAGTGAAAGTGCTTTTTGGATATTTATGGAAAAGCACCTTTTTTGATATTTCCAAAAAGGCTTCTAGAAGGGATTGGGGAGCAAGGTAGCTCCTCATGGCCCCCCCAAGGGTTGGACGGCCAAGGGTGGGGCTCCTCCATGGAGCTCCACATGGCGCCCCTTTTCCTTCTTATGATTTTTTATGTGTGCCATAAAGTGGGGGTAGTTCGGTATTTTCAAGTCCCAACCCTACCCCTTGGTTTTCCTATAAATAGAGGAGATGTGGGATGCCATCTCTTCATCCTTGTGCTCTCATACACATGCTTTGCTTTGCAAGCTCTCTCTCTCCCTCCCACGAAAAGAGTCTTTCGTAGAGCCGAAAGGCTGTCTGGGTTCCGGCAGGAACTAGTTCTGGACGGCGAAGCCCTGCTGGATAGATGACACCGTATGTGTGCAACCCCATAGAGAGGTCTTTGTTTTGATCTTTTGCCCGAGGGGCTGTTCGTGTGTCTGCCTGTAGGGCCGTCCGAGTCTCCGTTCGAGTTTTGAGGGTCCTCCCCAAGGCCTGTCCGCGACATCGTCTAGGGGACTGTCCGACCGCCTCCCGAAGGACTGTCCGACGAGGGAGTACATCCTCGCGGTTGGGAGGTTGTAAAATCCTGGCTGCGGGGATCTGCACCAAAGCTCTCCACTGACTCTTCTTCCGCTGCGCTTCGAGTCGGTATGGATCAGATCAAACCTTGTATGCAGTCTCCATAGTGGTCCTGGGCATGCTCGCTATACCGGAAATTTTTATTTTCTATTGCGTTCCCCAACAGTGGCTATGAGTAGATGCATGTTATGATCTAGAATACATGAGATGTATGGGTATTGCATAGTATAATTTTGTAGTAGATGAGATCTATTGCTAAAAATTATTTGTGCGGGTAGCAGATGAAATCTGTTACCCGATGTTCCTGTTGCTTCCTGTGAATTTGCGTAGTCCTGATCTTGAAGGAATGGTGGAATCTTACAAAGTTCTGGCAATCCGCGATCCTTTCATGCTGCTCCTGAGTATGCTGATTAACAGATCAATGAAGTGCTAACAGTTCTTTGGGTTCCACCATAGTTAAAGAAAGATGGATGTTTCGCAGACGAAAGGGCAATGCAGATATGATCTGCACGGGGGTCACGTGTATGGCGAAGTTTAGTATGGGGCTCGAGATTTTATTATCTCGTGTTTCATACACCCTGGAAAGTTAATCTAGCAACTAGAATTATCATACTTGATGATAAACGTTGGTAGCTGCGGTTTGAGTCAAAACCTTAGAAGCCATGTAAAATAAAATTTTGTATAAACCGATTAGAGGCGTCTAACTTGGCTTTGCAGGATGGTTTGCATATGATGTGGTATAGCAATGCTCATATTCAATTTGATTATGTATGAGATGGCTATATGATGTAATTAACATGACCTGGGTGTCATGATTCGGCATGATGGCTGGAGCCATATGATTGCACTTTAATGACCTGCGTGTCAACCTTATGTAATGCACTTATTTTATTAGCTATAGAGATAGCAATATTATCTGGTGCATCGACAAGGTGGTGGCAATCTTCGCAAAGGTGAACACCGACGCGAATACCGAAGACGAGGAAATACTTGACTTCTCCGTCAGAAAGGGCTATACCATATCATGCTATTATGAATTGCCTGAGATGTTTATCCCTCTTGATGCACCCTTCTTAATTGCACGGTAGTCGCTTTTTATTAGGGTGATCTCTCACTAAGAATATCAAGTAGTTAGTGTTCTCCCAAGTGTAGCACCGTCACGACAACTATCTCTTCGGGGTATCACATGGTTACATGGGTACGAACGATTAGAGAAGTGTGAGGCGGGTGAGTTGAGACCTCGCCGCGAGATCACTTGGTTGTCTTGACATTCAGGCATGAAAGTCATGAGCTCGGAACACACGCATCGAAAGATGAACAAGAGTCACATAGAGATGTGATTGACAAGTTGGCCTACCAATTGTAATTCTCGGCACTTGAGATGGTTACATCTTTGACGCTGAATTGAAAATTGGGTCTTGCATCACTCACAATCAATTATGAGAGATATTGATTTGAGTGGGAGTGCACCTTAGAATAACAATTGTTTATTCACTAGTGCCAAAAATCATTATGAACAAAGTCTAAGTGAACTTCTGTTTTTCGTTGTAGTCAAATGGGTCGCAACACCGCATTCAACTTAGGCCCTATGTTCGAGAAAGAGAAGTTAGCTGCGAATGGAAACAACTATGCGGACTGGGTCCGTACCCTGAGGATTATCATCCGGGGTGCTAAGAAAGAGTACGTCCTTGACGGACCTCTTCCTCCTAAACCGGCGGCAACAGCCGCGGCAGACATACAAAATGTCTGGGCCACTAAGGATGATGATTACAACTTAGTGTAGTGCCTCATGCTGTCTTGCATGAGTTCAGAGCTTCAAAAACGTTTTGAATTCCATAACTCCTTTGATATGATCAAGGATCTAGATGCTCTTTACAAGTTTAATGCACGGTCTGAACGTTTTGACATCATGAAAATGATGGTAGAGACCAAGATGGCTGAGGGCAGTTCAGTTGGCGAGCATGTAGTCAATATGATTGGCTACGCTGAAAGGCTTAAAATCATGGAATTCCCACTTCCAGAAGAGGATGTTATGGACTTGTTGCTAGGTTCACTCCCCCCGTATTATGGCGGTTTTATCATGAACTACAACATGAATGTGATGGACAAAACAGCAAATGAGGTGCTTGCCATGCTGAAAACTGCTGAAGGAGGACTGCAGAAAAATCGCAAGCAAGTGTTGCTTGTGAATAAAACTGCCAATTTGAAAAAGAAAGGCAAGCCAAAGAAGGGCAACGGCACCGGTAAGACCGGCTTCCAAAGAAAATCTAAGGGCGGAGCCAAGAATGAAACTGAGTGCTTCTACTGCAAGGGCATAGGACACTGGAAGAGAAACTGCAAGAAGTATCTGGAAGATAAGAAGTCCGGGAAAACCGGAAAAGGTATAATTTTCATACAAGTTAATGTCATTGACGTTTTGCTTGCTAGCGAAATTCTAAGTCTTGGGTATTTGATACCGGATTGGTTGCTCACATTTGCAACTCGATACAGGGGCTTCAGAAGGTGCGCAAACTAGCAAAGAATGAAGTCGTGATGCGTGTCGGGAACAGGGCTGGGATCGCCGCTCAAGCCGTCGGCATTATGCCTCTACGTCTCCCTTCAGGATTTATTTTGGAACTTAGTAACTGTTATTTTGTTCCGTTGTTGTGTAGAAACACTATCTCTGGATCATGTTTAGTACACGATGGGTACTCCTACAAGTCTGGGAACAATGGTTGTTCACTTTATTGTGAGGATATGTTTTATGGATTTGCACCCATTGTTGGGGGCCTTTTCGTAGTAAATCTTTATTGTGGAAATCATGTCTTTAATGTGAATGCTAAACGCCTTAAGAAGGATGATACCACCACCACTTACTTGTGGCACTGTCGGCTTGGCCACATCGAAAAGAAACGCGTGCAAAAACTCTATAAAGATGGAGTTTTAACGTCCCTTGATTTTGAATCATTTTACACATGTGAAGCTTGCTTGATGGGAAAAATGACCAAGACGCCGTTCACGTGTCATCCTGAACGGACGAGTGAACTATTGGAAATAATACATAGTGATGTATGTGGTCCAATGAACAAGGCCACACGGGGTGGGTATTTTTTACTTCATGTCTTTTACTGATGATTTAAGTCGGTATGTGTTGGGGATATAACCCCATGGTGAGATCCGCCCTGGAGGGCTCTGGGTTAAATTGGACGGCTCGTAGCCAGCCCAAGGATGAGCCGTGAGGACCGAAGGGCCCAGCGAGCGTAGCGGCTCACAGGATGGGCCGGCAGGGTGGCCCGGTTGAGAAGACCCGGGCGTGTAAGCCGCCCGGGGACAACTTGGTTAGGATAGGCAAGAGAAGATAGAGGCAGACTCGTACATGTAATGAGAGTCGGCCACGACTTGTATGACCCGTGGTCTTGACCTCAGTATATAAAGGCAAGAACCGGGGCGACTTAGAGGTTAGGTTATCGAGAGCTAGGTCAAGCTTTACCTCCCTTGTAATCGATACAACAAGCAATAAAAACACAAGCAGGACGTAGGCTATTACCTCACCTTGAGGGGCCGAACCTGGTTAAACTCGTGTCCTTCGTCCCTGTTAACCCTTTTGAGTCCATCACGTTAGCGATGGCCTCGAATCCAGGTCCGGTAACCCGAACATCTGCCATGATAAATCCACGACAATTGGTGCCCACCGTGGGGCTGACGCTTGGTGGTGTTGAGTTCTCGAGGGTCTCTCTCCCGGGGCTTGAAGGATACGTGGTCGGAAGGATCAGCAAGAGTCGCCATGGCCGGTTCTACATCAACAATGCCGGCAGGGGGCTTGATGCTGAGTCCGTGGAGTATGTATTTCGGGTTCCATTCGACGGGATCCACGTCTTCATCGGAAGGGTTGATGGATCTACACCCGGGCCGGACATCTGCACCGACATCATCGAGTCGGCTTGGTGTCTGCGACATGCGTGTAACATGCATCCTGCCCGTGCTAATCCAGGTCAGAAGCATGTCTTCGTAGGCTTCACTCAAGGTATGGATCTAGAAGCTTTCAGATCATAGGAAACTCTCGTCTATTCGGAGGACGAATCTTCAAGTGGAGAAACGGAGTCGGTGTACCAGCTCCACAATGGCGGCCTGGGGGCAACGGCGACGTCTGCCTTGAGTCACATCGCTCAGAGTCGGATAATCTTGAGTTTCCGTTTCATGCTGCCGTGTTCATGACGGGGTCAGCCCCAGGCACGAGTAGTACAGCCGCAGGAGCCGCCACCTCGGGTGATAACCCACCGCCGCCGAATCAAGTTCTTGTGGAGCTGATGGACAAGCTCGCGGCTTTAATGGCCACCGAGGTCACACCAGATAATCAAGCAGCTCAGAATTTAGAGATTGCAAGGATCAAGGGCCGGATGATAAAGGAACGGCAAAGGATGGATGAGCTAAAGATCCAGATGGAGGAAGAGGCAGAATGTATCAAGGCAGACGCTTTCCGTCTAGGGCTAGAGCAGATATCAACAGCAGAAGTACATCGAAGGAGGCATCAGTCCCGTCTACCAGAGCGCTATGAAGCAAGGAACCTCTTCAATACTCCTGGCACGAGGCGAGTAACGGACGCTCCCGAAAGCCGCCCGACGGGTCGACCAACGACTCATCCGGCCCAGCGTAACCAAGCTTCACCCGGTGGCTTTCCGACGCCGGCGGGTCATTATTCTAACCCGGCCGAGAATATGGTGGCAGCGGCCACCTGGCTTGAGACAATTCCTATCCCAGACAAAGCACCCTTTGTAGAGGATGCGGAACGCCATCGGGTACCTGCAGACGACCGTGGCCTAGCAGGAGAAATATACTCACAGCCGGAGCCGTGTTCATTCAACCCCTCTTCCTAGCCGCAGCTTTAGCCAGCGCTACGAGTCACCAACAGGTTCCAGCAGCAACCGGCACAGAGAGATTCCGATGGGTCACCGGCCGGGTAGAGACACATCAGCATTTGTAAACCATGCGGGAAGCCCGCAAGAGGCGCCAACTAGGCTGGCTCACCAGGAGCCTGTACCTTCCGTTTCGGTAGGGGCAGGAGTAAACTCCAGGACGGGAGGGCTGCCGTGTTTGTCGCTGGCTCTGCGGAGCGAACGGCTGCCAAGAGACTTCAAAGGGCCCCACAAGGTCCCAAATTATACCGCCGATCTACCCCCGGAGGCCTAGGTGGAGAGTTATGAACTGGCCATGGAGATGCTGGAGGCCAGTGAGGCGGTTTATGCCAAGTATTTCATCATGATGCTTGAAGGCCCGGCTCGCACATGGCTAAAGGGGTTACCGCCTAATACCATCAATTCATGGGCGGAGCTCCGGGCCCGGTTCATTAAAAACTTTCAAGGGACGTGCAAGCAACCAATGACCATTGTGGATCTTGATCACTGTGTCAAACAGGAGAACGAGTCGTGCCATCATTGGGTACGACGGGTCTCGACAATCATCCACTCCTCAGAGCAGATCACGGCGGCCCAGGCGGTACTGATCTTGGAGAAGAACTGCCATTTTATTCCTCTGAAGCAGAAACTCGGCCGGCTCAAACGTACGTGCCAGGACATGGGAGAGCTCATGATGGCTCTCACGAAATATGCCGACTCTGACAGTACGAAAGATCCGGTTTCTGATGATGAGAAAGCTGGCCAAGGTAAGAAAGGCAATCAAGGCAAGGGCGCGGCAAACAATGGTAGCCAGAGCAAGCGTAAGAATCCAGAGGCCGGGTCAGAGCTGGTAGCTAATACAAACACCCAGCAGAATTACCCCAAAGGCAATAGGAGGTTTAGACCGCCCTTTGGCAGGGATAGCTCTTCCCCGAACATGGAGGAGTTACTTAAACGACCTTGTCCAAATCACAATCTGCCTGATAAGCCGACAAACCACACATGGGGGAATTGCAATTTCATGCAGAAGTAGAAGCGGTATTTCACACAACCTAATAATCGAGATGGTGGTCCGCCAGGCGGCTCAGGACATGACGGGTCAGGAGCTGTTTTTGGTTCTGGCGGCTCAGAGTTCGGTCATCCGGGTCAGGATAATCAAGGGGGACACCAGCCGCATTCTGGTAACAATAATCAACAACAACAACATAATCAGTCTGGTTTTCAGAGTAATCCAAAGCAGCTCAGCTCCGGGCAGGACCACATTTTCACAACCGGTCTCAACAAACGGGACCAGAAGTTGCGAAAGCGGGCAGTTAATGCGATTACACCGGCGCTTCCGCAGTACTTAAAGTGGTCTGAATATGACATAACGTGGAGCCGAGAAGATCACCCGCCACGTATCGATGACCCGGGACAACTGGCTTTGGTTGTATCCCCCCAGGTGGGCGGATATATGGTGAATAAGGTGCTTATGGATGGCGGCAGCAGCATAAACATCCTTTACTATGACACTTTGCGGCGTATGAAGTTGCTTGACAAGGATTTAAAACCTTCGTCCACCGTCTTTCATGGTGTGGTTCCGGGTAAGTCGGCGCGTCCGGTGGGCACGGTTTCATTGGATGTGGCTTTTGGCGATGAGTACAATTATAGGGTGGAATCCTTGTGGTTCGAAGTGGTCAAGATCAAGAGTCCTTATCATGCGATATTTGGACGGCCGGCTTATGCTAAGTTCATGGCTAGGCCCTGCTATGTTTACTTGCAGCTCAAGATGCCGGCTTAAACGGTACCATTACCGTTCATGGTAATCAAAATACGGCTATTGAGCGTGAAGAAGGAGACGCGGCTTACACGGAGTCCAGTTGCGCTCAGGAGGAACTTAAGTTCTATAAGGAGAACGTTGATCTGGAGGATATGACTCCGCTAAAAAAGCCCACCACGGAGGTTGAGCCGCCCCTCAAGTTTTCGGCGGATGATACCAAGACAGTAGATTTCATCCCGGTGACTCATCTAAGCAGTTCATCATCGGATCTCACATGGATCCCAAATAGGAAAGCATGCTCATCGAACTCATCCGTGAGAATCGGGACATCTTCGCATGGAAACCTTCTGACATGTCGGGTGTACCGAGAGAGTTCGCTGAGCACAACCTTAATGTGGATCCAAAGTTTAAGCCGATCAAAGAGTTTTTGCGGCGGTTCAATGAGGAGAGGCGCAAGGCTATTGGGGAAGAAGTTGCCTGGCTCTAGCAGCAGGTTTTATCATTGAAGTTTTTCATTCGGAATGGTTGGCTAACCCGATGCTCGTGCCCAAAAAGAATGGCACATGGCATATGTGTGTGGATTACACGGACCTTAACAAGGCTTGCCCGGCTGATCCATTTGCTCTCCCGCGTATTGATCAGATCATTGATGCTATGGCGGGGTGTGAAAGTTTGTGCTTCCTAGATGCGTACTCAGGTTATCATCAAATCAAGATGGCGGTTAAAGACCAGGAGAAAACGGCTTTTATTACACCCTCTGGGGCGTTCTGCTATGTCTCTATGCCTTTCGGGCTCAAAAGTGCCCAGGCGACTTACCAGCAATGCATGCAGAACTACCTTCACAGTCAGATTGGCCGTAATGTTCATGCTTATGTAGATGACATCGTGATCAAATCCAGAAATGAGGAGACTCTCTTGGAGCATTTAAAAGAAACTTTTGATAATCTCCGGATCTACAAGATGATGCTTAACCCGACCAAGTGTGTCTTTGGTGTTCCGGCGGGCAAGCTTTTGGGTTTCCTGGTCTCTGAGCATGGTATCGAGGCTAACTCGGACAAAATCAAGGCTGTTCCCTCTCTGGGAGAGCCGGCTTGTATTAATGATGTTCAACGCTTGTCAGGGCGGATTGCTGCGTTGAGCCGGTTCATAAGCCGTCTTGGAGAGAGGCTATTCCTTTATATCAAATGATGAAGAAGACAAACAAATTTGTCTGGAGTAAAGCGGTGGGTGAAGCACTTGAGGCGCTTAAAAAACAGCTGAGCCGCCAATGCTGGCTGCTCTGGCTGAAAAAGAACTATTACTCCTTTATGTGGCGGCTAATAACCGGGCAGTGAGTGCTGCAATCATGGTCGAGCACAAGGAGGCTAGAAAGGAGTATCCAGTGCAAAGGCCGGTTTATTATATCAGTGAGGTCCTGACAGAGTCTAAGCAAAGGTATCCACATTGGCAGAAGCTGGTATATGGGGTCTTCATGGCCAACCGCAAGTTAAAACACTATTTCTTAGGGCACCAGATAACCGTGGTTAGTTCTGCTCTGCTGGGGGATATTATCCAGAACAAAAAATCCACAGGAAGGATTGCTAAGTGGGCATTGGAGCTGGGACCTCTCAATGTAAAATATGTGCCTCGCACAGCTATCAAGTCCCAAGCCCTTGTGGATTTCATAAATGATTGGACGGAGTGTCAAGCTCCCGAGGAAAAGCCGGATAACACATACTCCACTATACACTTCGATGGATCCAAGCAATTAGAGGGGTCGGGAGCAGGAGTTGTTCTGACATCCCCCAAGGGTGATAAATTTTTTATGTGCTCCGGCTGATGTTCCCCTACACTAACAACGCGGCTGAATATGAAGCTTTGCTTCATGGTCTTCGGTTAGCCAAGGAGATGAATTTGAGGTGAGTCAGGTGTTTGTGCGACTCAGATCTGGTGGCTCAGCAAGTTTCTGGCACTTGGGATTCCAAGGAGCCGCGGATGGCGGCCTACCATTAGGCGGTTGATGTTATTGCAGGGCACTTCAAAGGATATCACGTAGATCACATTGATCGTCGCAGAAATGAGGCGGCTGATGCCTTATCACGATTAGGCTCTCAACGAAAGCCGGTGGCACCCAATGTCTTTTTGGACGTCTTACACCATCCGACTGTCAAGATACCTTCAGAAGAAGATTTGGTTGTTCCTGACCCGGAGATAGAATTAGTGGCGGCTCTACATGCTATCCCAGATTGGACTATTCCCTATTTGGCCTATTAGACCCGGGGCGAGTTACCTGAGGATGAAGACCTAGCGAGAAAGATCACCCGGCGTTCTAAGTCCATGACAATAGTCAATGGTGAGTTGCATAAATGCAGTGTGACGGGAGTCTTTCAACGTTGTGTTTCACCAGAGGAGGGCCGGCAGATCTTGAATGAAATCCATACTGGTGATTGTGGACACCACGCCGGCTCGAAATCTTTGGTGGTCAAGGCTTTCCGGCACGGGTTTTTCTGGTTGACGGCTCATAAGGATGCGGAGGATCTAGTCCGTAAGTGCGACGACTGTCAGAAGTTTGGCGGCATACTCGTATCCCAGCTCAGGAGTTAAGGATGATACCGATTACTTGGCCGTTTGCGGTCTGGGGGCTTGACATGGTGGGACCTTTCAAGAGATCCAAGGATAAGAAAACACACCTCCTGGTGGCGGTGGACAAGTTTATCAAGTGGGTAGAGGTAGAGCCGGTCAGCAAATGTGACGCGGCAACGACGGTTTATTTATCAAAAAGTTGATCTACCATTTTGGTTACCCACACAGCATCATCACTGATAATGGTACAAATCTTTCCAAGAGGGCTATGAAAAAATTCTGCGACGAAGAGCATATCCGGCTTGATGTTTCAGCAGTGGCGCATCCACAGTCCAACGGTCAAGCAGAGCGTACCAATCAGGAAATTTTAAGAGGGATTAAACCGCGGCTTATGGTTCCTTTGCAGCGAACACCCGAGTTTTGGGTAGAAGAATTACCCTCCGTCTTATGGAGCATCAGGACCACCCCTAATAGATCTATTGGTTTCACGCCGTTCTTTATGGTGTACGGGGCCGAGGCAGTTTTGCCCAGTGACATCCGACATGACTCACCAAGGGTGGAGGCTTACGTTGAGGTGGACAAGGAGACGGCACGTCAAGACGCATTGGATGCTCTGGAAGAGGCGCGAGAGTTAGCAGCGGCCCGATTGGCAATTTATCAACAAGACTTGCGTCGCTATCAAAATCGCAGGGTCAAGATCGGGACGTTCCAGGAGGGCGACTTAGTGCTCTGGCTGATTCAGGACCAGACAAATATGCATAAGCTCTCGCCTCCATGGTAAGGACCTTTTGTAGTCAGCAGAAATCTCAAACAATGGGTCATATTACCTCATCGATATCCGAGATGACTCAGATACGGCGGGTCAGGAGACCCGCCGGCCGTGGAACATCGCGCATCTCCGGCCTTATTTCACTTAAGGGTGCAGAGACCCCTCATCGTACACTATCATTGTACATGTCACAGTTATATCAAATAGTGTCACTGCCAAAGTAAAATCCCGGCTCAGGAAAATGAGTCGCGGCACCAGGCGTCATGCCACAAAATCCCGGCTCAGGAAAATGAGTCGCGGCACCACGCATTATGCCACAAAATCCTGGCTCAGGAAAATGAGTCGCGGCACCAGGCGTTATGCCACAAAATCCCGGCTCCGGAAAATGAGCCACGGCACCAGGCTTCATGCCACAAAACAAAAAACCGGCTGAGGAAAATGAGTCGTGGCGAGGGTGGCTTCTTACCTTTAGGTACAGCTTCTAACGCCTATCCGTCGGCGGGTTACGCTGTACTGCTGAGGGGGGCTTCTTACCGACGGGTATCGCTTCTAACACCCTCTCGGCCGACTTTATGCCAAATTTCCGGCTAACACGTTTAGCCGCGGTTATGAGAGGTTTTTACCGATGGGTAGCTAACGTCTCATGACCCGCGAACGGCGGCTTCTTACCTTCGGGTATAGCTTATAATGCCTATTAGCTGGCTTTAGGCCACGTAAAACAGCTAAGGTAAATTAGTTGCGGCGAACGATAGCTTCTTACCTTCGGGTATAGCTTCTAATGCCTATTAGCCGGCCTTATGGCACAAAAATCCGGCTCAGGAAAATGAGTCGTGGCGAGAGCATACAAAGCAGTATAAAAGGTTCAAGAGCATACAAAGGCACGGTCAGCTAAAAAGCCGGATCATCTTATAAAGCATAATGACATGAGGTTCAGGAGAAGCAAAAGTAAACATCTAGTCTATTACATACACTCCCAGAGGATCTCAGAATTTCAGACAAGTCTTTTCAAACGCCACACGGCGGGTTAAGGAGAGTCGGTTGTTACAAGTTTTTTCAAGAAAGGACTAACTAGGTGCCGAATCATCCTGCTCCGGCTCTTCGGTGGCCCTGATCTGGAGGTTATCCGAATCCCAGTTGCAGCTCGTTAGAGCCGCAAAAGAGCCTTCGTCAAAATAAGGAGACGGGTCAAGGTCAGGAGCGAAGAAGTCCTTACTGCGGGCAGGCGTCAAGTCTTTGCACTCGTAAAGTGGGCCGCGAATTCTTTTTTGATCCGGGCCATAAGCCGCCTGGTAGGTCGTCAGATCAGCTTCTTCCGCTAAGACGGAAGCTAGTACTCGGGATTCCTTCATGCACCGGCTGTAGTCAGCATCAGTGAACTCTGAGCCGGCGTCTTTCTTTGAAGGGAAGCCATCCATCATCTCGGCTGATGTTAGACCCGGAGAAAAGGCCAAAGCCCGGTTGATGCCTGCAATGGCCCCTTGGCGAGCGACTGACTTCTTGAGTTCAACAATCTGCTTAGGCATGGTGGAAAAGATCTCCAGGACGCCCTTGAGAGTCGCCGGAATCTTGTCTTTGTATTGCATGTGTTTAATAGTGCACACCGCACCGTAGTACAGTTGCTCAGTCAAAGTGTAGATGGCCTTCAACGGCAGCAGACTATAAGAAGCCAGTTGCCGGCTCCTAGGGCCTGCATAAGACAGACATTTCAGGATGAGTCGCCAGTACAAGTGTTATATAGCCATTGAAGCACAAGTTGTCAGAAGCTTACCAAAGAGGGCGGCTATCATGTTGGTAATGTGGCGCTTCAAGGCTTGGAGTTCATCGGATACAGCTATCAGCCGTTGATCGGTGTTATCCGCCCATTTGGTCAAAGAGATCTTCTCAAACTCAGCTAACTCTTTAAAAGCAGCAAAGTCGGCCTTGATTGTGGCCAACTCCTTAGAGAGGAGCCGGCACTTTTCATCGGTGGCGCTTCGAGCCGTTTGTTGAGCCGCCAAGTTGGTCTTCAGATCCATCAACTGCGACTCGGCCTTGTTTAAAGCTTCCTATGGCATATCAAAATGCAGAATAAGTCGCCAGGATGGAATTTTATCATATGATGAAGATTAAGACAAAATTATGCAAGTTTCAAGCAGATTGCAAGCAATATGTTTGACACTTGGGGGCTAATGTATATTTGATCTCCAAGATTACAGTGCAGTTCTGGCTCATCTTCATCAAGTTAATCTGGAACTTGGGGGCTACAATTGGCTCTTAAAACTATCCACATTGAAGCTCCGACTCAACTTTATCAAAATTGAGTCGGCCCTTGGGGGCTACAATTGGCTGTTCAAACTATCTACAATGAAGCTCCGACTCAACTTTATCAAAGCTAAGTGGGCCATTGGGGACTATGGATCTAGATTTTCTATAGAGGATCAGGAAAGACCCGATTCAACTTTTAACTAGATTGAGCCGGCCCTTGGGGGCTAAATAAGGTTGTAGCAAGAAGCGGAGTACCTCATATTTTTTCTTCATCAAGCTGACCAGCCAATGCTCCAGATCTCGGCTGGTGGAAAGCCGGTTCACATAACCGGCGTGAAGTTCTTCGGCCGTCATCTTCTCAAAGGAAGAAGAGTCAAAATCCAGTTTCTTTGAAGCCTCGGACGACTCTCTATGCCTGGTCAGCACGTGAGCCGGGGAGACTGAAAGGCAGACCCGGTGATCACGACATCCGGGGTTGTAGTGGTCTTGCTCATCTGGGCAGGACTCGGTGGTTTCGAAGGACCCCTTGGAGGGCTCTCCGGGATGTTATCTTCAACAGCCGGCCCAGTGGATGCGGCTGGCGGATCTACATCCGGTCGCGACTCTTCTGGTTGTTCATGCTCTGGCTCTTGGGCTGCGGGGCTAGGGGAGGACTTGTTCGTCTTGCGACGCTTCGCTTGAGCACTGTAAATGTGAGGATCAGAATCCAAAGGATACTACTGCCGCATAGAGAGCCAGATGTTATAATGGGAAATACTTACAGCGGGTTGATCTTGGGAGGCGACTAAGCGGTTGCCGAAGAGTCGCCACAAGAGGGTGATTTCTGAGAGACAATTTAAGAAAGATGAGACAGCGTCGAGGTCGCAAAACCAAATTAATTAAAACGGAGATGCATACCTCTGCGAGGCGTTTCTTCGAAGCCGACGAGTTTGGTAAGCCGGACATAAGTTCTGTAGAACCAGCGCTCCGGGTCTGGCAACGCTCAATCTATTGTTGCTTTTTCAAAAGAAAATCGGGAGCCAGATAAGCAAGAGGAAATGAAAGAGGAACTTTGCCAATAACCCGCCGCGGCCTCCGGGGGATAAAGTATTCTGAGCCGGAAGAAATATAGATTACCTCACGGGCGTTGGCACGACTTGTTTCGACATCATCCTGTGAGTAAAACAAGTGTAAGTAAAGTAAGGTAATAAAATGGTAGAAAGCAGCCAAGGTTTACCTCTGAGTCGGACGATTGCGGCGGGTCAAACCATCCTTCTTGTGGGGCGGTCTGCTTGGGCTTCTTAGCCAGGATTTTCTTCTTGGGCTTCTTCAAAGGAGGGACATACTCCTTCTTCCAGAAATCAGAGTTGGCCTCGAAAGGTTAAAACGGTTAAACAGTAATGCGTCAGAAAGGCATAAGTGACAAGGAGAAAAGTGGTGAAGAGTTGCCTTACATCTGGAGCCGGATTGTTGGCGTTAAAAGGCGCTAGGCCAATGGCGCTGCATGATCCAGATGCTTCATGGACAAGGCTCCGGATGACGGAGGTGATGTTATCCTCCGTCAGGGTTGATTGGCTGAAGCATAGTGAACTATCATACTTGCCTTCGTATTCACACATGAGCCGGCTTCTATGAATTAAGGGCATAATCCGCCAAGAAATCCAGCAGTGGATCAAATCCAGCCCGGTTAAACCATTAGCCATGAGGGCCTTGATCTTGGCATGAGCCGGCTCATACCTTGCACGTTCCGAAGCTGACAGTCGGCCCGGAAGCTCTGAAGTTGTCTTGAGCCGGCAGGGAGGATAACCCGGCAGTGGACGCTCATTCTCAGGAGAGGTATCCTTGCAGTAGAACCAAGTCTTGTTCCAGTCCTTTGGATGACTCAGCATTTGCATGGCTGGAAAAGTGATATCCCTACGCCGTTGAATGGAGATCCCACCAAGCTCTAGACTCGGACCGACTTTCACCTCAGTTTGCCGATTGGCGTAGAAAAACTCTCGAAATAACCCCACAGATGGCTTGGCTTGCAGATAGACTTCACAGAGCACTTGAAAATTGCATATATTGGAGACGGAGTTGGGGGCCAAGTCTTGGGGGTGAAGCTTTTAAAAGTGAAGGACGTCACGAAAGAATTTCGAGCTGGGGGGCATGAATCCTCGCTCGATATGATCAGAGGAGACCACTACTTCGCCTTCTTGAGGGATGGGCCATGTTTCATCACCCGGGGCCCACCAATTAAGGACCTCCTTGGAAGGAAGGGTACCCGCGTGAACAAAATCCAATAAGTATTCCTCCGTGATGCAAGACCCGACCCAGTTGCATGAGTTGGAGGCGCGAGACATGCTGGCGGTTTAAGGACTGTGCAAATTAAAAAGTATGGCGAGTCAAGAGCAAAACAAATATCTATGACGGCTCACAATTTTAAGGGTTCTACAAGTAATATGCCGGCTGATGAGAGCTGGAGGGGCCTGGTGAGTCAACAAAGAAAAGAGGAGGAGCGAAAAATGGCTAAGTCCCAGGAAACAGATTTCGTGAAGTTCAGTTAAAATAACAGATCTACAAAAGAAGGAAAAATGCCTCTATTTTTAGACCTGAGGACGAACGGGCGAGGCGGACGAAAACCTAAAATGGCAGGCTGAGTAGGGACCAATCTATGTGTTATTACTCACTACCTATTATACAGCGCCGCCGCGAGGTCGGGCGACAGGCCGGAGTTCATACGCTGAGTGCGGCCGGCGGCAATGGAGTTCGAGTTCTAAGCAATGACAGCGGCAGAGCTTATAGAAACCCTATCGGAGACGGTTATGGATCTAAGGGAAGAAGACTTACTAGCGACAGGAGCGTGAGATGGGCTCTGGTTCACAACAGGTTGATGCAGCGGCCAGTCGATGGCGAGACGGAGACGACGCTGGAGCAAGAGCGGAGGTATCGAAGAAGAGGGAGATGACATCGCGAGAGGGAGAAAGGAAATGCCGCCACCTGTAGTCCTATTTTCGGCCTAACCATTTAATGGAAGGATTTGGCGGTGCGTCAGCGAATCTTTTTTGCAGAGGCCACGTGACGTCACGGCGGGTCACTACTGGGCGACTCACCGAGGAACAGAAGAGAAGGATGAAATGAGCAAGCTCAAATCAACTTGGGGCCTAATGTTGGGGATATAACCCCACGGTGAGACCCGCCCTGGAGGGCTCCGGGTTAAACCGGATGGCTCGTAGCCAGCCCAAGGATGAGCCATGAGGACCGAAGGGCCCAGCGAGCGTAGTGGCTCATAGGATGGGCCGGCAGGGTGGCCCGGATGAGAAGACCCTGGCGTTTAAGCCGCCCGGGGACAACTTGGTCAGGATAGGCAAGAGAAGATAGAGGCAGACTCGGACATGTAATGAGAGTCGGCCACAACTTGTATGACTCGTGGTCTTGACCTCAGTATATAAAGGCAAGACTCGGGGCTACTTAGAGGTCAGGTTATTGAGAGCTAGGTCAAGCTTTAGCTCCCTTGTAATCAATACAAGCACAAGCAGGAAGTAGGCTATTACCTCACCTTGAGGGGCTGAACTTGGGTAAACTCGTGTCCTTCATCCCTGTTAACCCCTTTGAGTCCATCACGTTAGCGATGGCCTCGAATCCAAGTCCGTTAACCCGGACATCTGCCGTGATAAATCCATGACAGTATGGCTATATCTACTTGATGAAGCATAAGTCAGAAACCTTTGAAAAGTTCAAAGATTTTCAGAATGAGGTAGAAAATCATCGTGACAAAAAGATTAAGTTTCTGCGGTCTGATCGCGGAGGCGAATATCTTAGTCATGAGTTTGGCCAACATCTGAGTGACCGTGGAATCGTTTCACGGCTTATGCCTCCCGGAACTCCGCAGCAAAATGGAGTGTCGGAATGACGTAACCGAACCGTGTTAGACATGGTAAGGTCGATGATGTCTCTTACGGATCTACCGATATCTTTTTGGGGTCACGCACTACTCACTGCTGCTTATACATTAAACAGAGCGCCGTCTAAGTCTATTGAGAGGACACCACATGAGATGTCGTATGGGAAGATACCTAGTGTGTCGCATCTCAATGTTTGGGGTTGTGAGGCATACGTAAAACGTTTACAGCCAACCAAACTAGAACCTAGATCAGACAAATGTTACTTTGTAGGTTATCCAAATAACACCATTGGATATTCCTTCTACCACCAGTCCGAAGGCAAAAATTTTGTCGCAAAGGTTGCACACTTTCTCGAGAAAGAATTTCTCGCTAAATAATTGAGTGGGAGGACAATACAACTTAATGATATTAGTGAATCTTCGGCAACTATTGACATGGCTAAAGAACTGGAAGAAATTCTGCTAATTATCCCTAGAACCAAGCCGAAAGTTGTCGCATGTGATGCGGAGACTTCAGACAATGTTGTTACTGAACCACGCAGATCAGGTAGGGCTATCTAGCCACCTGAGTGGTTTCATAACAAAATCTTCATTCTTGAAGACGATGAACCTGCGCAACACAAGGAAGTAATGGCGGGGACTAGCTCAAGGGAATGGCACAAAGCCATGAGACCCGAAATGGAATCCATGTACGAAAACCAAGTTTGGAACTTGGAAGTAGTTCAAGATGGCGTAAAACCTATTGGTTGTAAATGGATTTTCAAAACAAAGACTGACATGGATGGTAACATTACTATCCATAAAGCTAGACTTGTCGCGAAAGGGTTCACGCAAGTTCCAGGAGTGGACTACGACGAGACTTTCTCGCCCGTAGCTATGCTTAGGTCTGTTCGGAAATTACTAGCAATTGCTGCTTATTTCGATTATGAAATATGGCAGATGGATGTCAAAACGGCTTTCCTAAATGGAAACCTTGAACAGGATGTATACATGATATAGCCAGAAGGTTTTGTTGATCCTAAGAATGCTGGAAAGGTATGTAAGCTTCAGAAAGCCATTTATGGTCTAAAGCAAGCATCAAGGAGCTGGAACATTCGTTCTGATGAAGTAGTCAAAGAGTTTGGCTTCATCAGGAACGATGAAGAATCTTGTGTTTACAAGAAGTTTAGTGGGAGCGCAAAAGCTTTTCTAATCTTGTATGTGGATGACATATTTTTGATTGGAAATGATGTGAATTTTCTTAGCGAAATAAAAGACTCATTGAAGAAGAGTTTTTCAATGAAAGACTTAGGTGAAGCGGCATATGTATTGGGCATCAGGATCTATAGAGATAGATCAAGACGCCTAATAGCGCTTAGCCAAAGCACGTACAGTGACAAGGTGTTGAAAAGGTCCAACATGGAGAACTGCAATAAAGGCCTACTCCCCATGTCACCTGGCACAGTGCTTTGCAAGAATCAGAGTCCTCGGACCCTCGATGAGCGAGTACAAATGAATGATATTCCATATGCTTCGGCCGTTGGTTCTATTATGTATGTCATGCTATGTACAAGACCGGATGTTTCCTATGCGCTAAGTGTTAGCAGCCGGTACCAAGGTGATCCAGGATTGGAAGGCCGCAGTCAAGGGTATTCTTAAGTACCTCACAAGGACCAAGGATTTACTCCTTGTGTACGGAGGTGATGAAGAGCTCATTGTAAGTTGTTACACTGATGTAGGCTTCATGACTGACCCAGATGACTTCAAATCTCAATCTGGTTATGTTTTCATATTGAACGACGGCACAGTTGATTGGAAAAGTTCCAAACAAAAGACTGTGGCGGATTCCACGACGGAGGCGGAATATGTTGCTGCTTCTGAAGCCTCCAAGCAAGCCGTCGGTATCAAGCAATTTCTAGAAGACCTTGGTGTGGTTCCAAGTGCTCTGTACCCGATGGAGATCTATTGTGGTAATAGTGGTGCCATGGCTCAGGCGAGTGAGCCATGTTCGCACCATAAGACAATGCATATTCAACGCAAATATAAACTCATTCGACATCATGTCGAAGAAGGTTTAGTGAAAGTACGCAAAGTTCACACGGGTCTGAATGTGTCAGACCCGATGACAAAGCCTCTACCACGAGCAAAGCATGAGCAACACCGGATAGCCATTGGTGTTAGGGAAGCCATGTAACTGGATTATGACTCTAGTGCAAGTGGGAGTCTGTAGGAGATATGCCCTAGAGGCAGTTATAACAGTTATTTTGTATCTCCAAGTTTGTAATGAAAGTTTATGTTCCATGCTATAACTACAATGATTCTCGAGTCTACAATAACCACGAGGCTTGGAGGGAAACTCATGTGCACGTGTGGTATAATAAACAGTAAATTGAATTCCTAGTCTAGCCTCTAAGATTGGCTCAAGTATTGCATAATGAACCTATTTTCCTGATCATGGGCATGGCTATGCCGGCAATTTTGAGGGCATGATGTTTGTAGAACACTCGTGTTGAATCGATCCGAATTGATATTATGCTATGAGATACATTCATCACAAGTTAATGGTTAATAACATAGAGATGGTTAACGTTTGCATAATTCCTTAGACCATGAGAGTATCGAGTTTCTTCATGCTTGCTTCATGAACTTTGGGGGTTGTTAAACGTCATCCGTAAATGGGTGGCTATTATGGCGGCTTACGGGTTCATGGAAAAGTATGTCAAGTAACTTGATAGCTCAAGATTGGGATTTGCTCCTTCGACGATGGAGAGATATCTCTGGGCCCTCTCGTGTTACGGTATCCATCATCGTCTTGCCAGACACTTTGTGATTTGATCACGGGGATGCCGGAACACGGGAACGAGAAAAGAGAACAATACCGGCAACGAGGTAACTAGCATAGTGGACAAGTTGTTGATCCACGAGGATGCCTACATGTCTCACCTTGGGTAATTGTAACATATCGCGAAGCAACATGAATAGCTCACGACAACTGGAGGTTCACTCAAATATTCATTCGTGTGGGTATAGGGGTCAATATGGGTATCCACGGCTCCGATGTTGATCATTGATCGGAAGGGGTTCCGGGTCATGTCTATGCTTCACCAAACCTATAGGGTCACACGCTTAAGGGTCATCTATCTATTAAATACTAGACAGGGAGTCTGAGGGAAAATCATCGAAAAGTTTCGGACACCGGAAAAGTTTCGGACAGCGGAAAAGTTTCGCAGACAAAACACCGGAACAGTTTCGGTAAAACTAAAAAGTTGTTTCAGTGGATACCATTAAGTCAAATTGGTTTCGGCACATGCCTGCTAATTCTTGGAGGGTGCTAGAATCATTCTGGAAACTTCTGGGAATTTTCCGGAAGAAAAACCGGAAATGTTCCGGAGCTGCCGGAACCGCTTCAGATGCTTTTCGCAGATGAAAATCACTATTCCAGAATTGCTCCGAATCCCATTAAAAATTATTTTAGTGCGGTACTAGAATTTTTCTAAGCCCACATAAATATTTTCAGTTCGATCGGATGCTGAAAAATGTCGTCGTGAATAGTGAAAGTGCTTTTTGGATATTTATGGAAAAGCACCTTTTTGGATATTTCCAAAAAGGCTTCTATAAGGGATTGGGGAGCAAGGTGGCTCCTCATGGGGCCCCCCAAGGGTTGGCCGGCCAAGGGTGGGGCTCCTCCATTGAGCTCCACATGGCACCCCTTTTAAGTGGGGGTAGTTTGGTATTTTCAAGTCCCAACCCCACCCCTTGGTTTTCCTATAAATAGAGGAGATGTGGGCTGCGATCTCTTCATCCTTGTGCTCTCATACACAAGCTTTGCTTTGCAAGCTCTCTCTCTCCCTCCCACGAAAAGAGTCTTTCGTAGAGCCGAAAGGATGACTGGGTTCCGGCAGGAACTAGTTCTGGATGGCGAAGCCCTGCCGGATAGATGACATCGTATGTGTGCAACCCCATAGAGAGGTCATAGTTTCGATCTTTTGCCCGAGGGGCTGTTCGTGTGTCCTCCCGTAGGGCTGTCCGAGTCTCCGTTCGAGTTTCGAGGGTCCTCCCGAAGGGCTGTCCGCGACATCATCCGGGGGACTGTCCGACCGCCTCTCGAAGGGATGTCCGACGAGGGAGTACATCCTCGCGGTTGGGAGGTTGTAAAATCCTAGCTGCGGGGATCTGCACCGACTCTTCTTCCGCTGCGCTTCGAGTCGGTACGGATCAGATCAAACCTTGTATGCAGTCTCCATAGTGGTCCTGGGCGTGCTCGCTATACCGGAAATTTTTATTTTCTGTCGCATTCCCCAACATTTGGTTACTTCAAATAATTCATTTTGTGTGCTGTTTTGGCTGCATTCTTGTTTGGTTTCTCTTGCTTGGTTTCGTTTGCAAAATGTGAAATAGATCTGCCACTAATGTCTATCATTTTACTCCATATGCTAGCTTGAGATGGAGAAAAAGAAGGACGCGCCGGTACCAGATGGTGAAGAGCTAAAGTCTGCTATTGAAATTGTTGACGAAGTGCTCAAGACCGAAGTAAAGCGAAGCACATTCCTTAGGAATGTTGGGCTCAAGTCATCTACGAACAACTCGGCCAAAGCAAGTGCTGTTGTGGCTGCTCATGTTCGTGATCTTGAGCAGAAGCTGGAGAGGTTAGAGCTTGAAGCAGAATTGATGCAAGAAGAAGTGGCAGCAATCAAGATGAAGGCGGAATAAGCTGAAGCTACACGTGACAAGGAACTTGAGCTCCTGCGCAAGAAGGCTCAAGAACAGGATGAGAAGTTAGCCCACTGTATGATTCTCTTTGGAGCTAAAGCATTATGATGGTTGAAGCATCATCGAAGCTCTATGCTCATTTTGGTGAACATGTGAAGTTTCACCTATCGTAGGACCTGTTTTAGATAGATGGCTCATTTTGGTGATGCTGAACTGGTGAAAATGTGAAGTTATGCAGTTTGTGAACCTGTGAAGTTATGCAATTTGTGAAACTGTGAAGCTATGCATTTTGTATGAATTATTTGAGTTTTGTTTGGACAATTTTGTGAAGCCAAGCCTCTGGTTCACAGGATAATTATTGAATTGGGCTCTGACCTTAGTTGGACCGCAAAAAGGCCGAGGCCCAAACAAGAATTAGACTAAAATGGCTTGGGCCTAAAAAAGAGTTGACTATAAAAAAAATCTAGTCTACAAAGGGTTGCATCCCAGAAAATAAAAGGCCAAGGCCCAAACAAGAACTAGACTAAAAAGGATGTGGCCCAAAAAATAGTTGACTAGGAAAAAAAGTGGATTGCAAAAGGCTACATCCCAGAAAATAAAAGGCCAAATTATTGCGCCGGGCCCATGCAGCTAAGCAAAATAAAGAGGAAAAAACATAAAATGGGCTAAATTATTGGGCTTGGCCCATGTAGGCGGTCGAAATGGACTGGGCTGATTATAATTTACGACCTTATCATTTGGTCATAATGATGCCACGTCAGCTTGCCACGGTGGATCTGACGTGGCGTGGGCGGATAGCTAGTGACCAACAAAATTGGTCGTTGAACCTATGACCTCTTTTTGGTCATAAACTTCTACGACCTGTTCAGAAGAAAGGTCATTAATTTCCATTATTGACCCTCAGCTTTTGACCATCAGTTTTTGGCCACAAAAAGGTCACAAACTGAAAACAATGACTATTTAGTGACCAATAGTGAAGGTCACAAGATAGCATATTTCTTGTAGTGCTAGTATGTCCCTATCATGGAGCTCAGTTCTTTGTACATGGCCTTTGTTATGTCGAAGCATGCCATTGTGTAAACTTGTATTGCTTGGGCTATTGCCTTAATTAGTACCTCGTTTCCTAATTTTGACAACATCTTCTCTTTCCAGCCTTGTATCCTTTTCCACACTTTCTCATTCATATAGTCAAAGGTCCATTTCCTTGCTTTCCCAATGTAGGTTGGCAGTCCCAAATATGTGGTTGGCAAGCCCTCTCCCAACACAAGTAAAATTCGTCTTACTTCCTCTTTCGTCCAAGGTTTAGTGTTCTTGCCATATAGGACTAATGATTGTTGTTTATTGATCTTTTGTCTTGAACAAACTTCATAGGTATCCAGTATGTTGGCTTACTTCATGAACATTGCTAGCATTTGCCTCCACTAGGAGAAACGAGTCATCCGCGAATAAAAGATGGCTTATGCTAGGTGTTCGAGAACAAATATGGATTCCTTTTAACCTTTCATTATGGTCATCATCATAAAGCATGACGGAAAAACCTTCAACACATAGTAGGAAGAGATAGGGGTATAAGGGGTCCCTCTGCCTTAGGCTTCTCTATGGAACTATGACATTAGTAACTTCCCCATTTACTTTTATTTGATATCTATGGCGATGATGCATTTCATTAATGTCTGAATCCAGCTTCTGTTAAATCCCATCTTGTGCATGCATGGAAAGTGATTTTATTGATCAAAGAATGAGGTTACAATTGACGTTCACAACACTAGTATTTTCTCGGGTGTACTACACAACAAAAAGCAGTGTGTTGTTGTAATCAACACATGCAACTGAGGCTATATGTAGCAACATTAACATCCTACCTAATCTTAACAGTTCTAATCTCATTGACCTGATAACAGTTCTAATCTCATTGACCTGATATACGTGTAGTGATCGACCCTTTTCTGTGACGATAACATTGTGATGGCTCAACGCGGTCAGACTCCACAACATAGTCTACCTTCATTCAACTCAAAGCATGCACAAATTCATTAATTGAGAAAGTATAATAATTTTTTAGCTCGTTAAAGATTTTTACAAAAAAAATTATAGATTTAAAAAAATATTTGGGGGTTTTCTAAAATGTTCTTAAATTTAACCGTTTCCCTTTTAGAAATATTCATGAATTTTCACCAAAGCTTGAAAACCATTCAATGTTTCTATATATTTTTTTGCATTTGGAAATATTCATGAGTTTATAATCATAGAAAATCTCACAAAGCGAGAAAAATATATTTAGGTAAGAATTGGATTAGGGAAATGCATGAACCAGGAATAAGTAAATGCTCAAACGATGACGAAGATGGCCTGCTAAAGTAAGCTTGGACTAGGCCGAGTCAGGAATGTAAGAGCCCATGCGTTTGCGTGGCATATTGCCACAATAAGCATGGAGCCATGGAGATCTCTTGCTAGTAGTAGCTGACCAAAGTGGTTACATATACAAGGAGGAGGAATCCTCAAGAAAAAGATATTAGGGAGATGGCTTCTCCTCACTCAAACAAATAATCCTTTTTTGGGACAAACTCACACAAATATTACTCCAACTTCTTATCATCATTTGGTCTAGATTTTCCCATGCCCTCAGTGCATGCATGAGTCCTAAATACCGATTGAACATGCGTCTTCGAAGTAGTTATTGTTCATTTTATCATTTATTTAACCAATTATGTCTACTACCATGAGAATTAGCAACATGGTTACTTTGTAACTTTGATGTAAAAAATCACGATGATAGAGGAAAAAATGGTTAAACAGACGACAAAAAAATATGTTCAAAGGAGAGATTACCACCATGCATTAGAATAAATACCAAACAAATACAGTCTAAAAAGGAAATATAAGCAGAAGTAGTAAAATGAGAAGCAACTTTGAGTAAAAGGGATATTATTACTATGCATTGGGATAAATAAATACAAAATAAATAATGTTTGAAAAGGAAATATAAAAAGGCGTAGTAAAAGGAGAAGTAGATGTGAGTAAAAAAGAAGAAGAAGGAGAAGCGGCTTGCTCCTTTCTGCATGGTTTTCGAAGTCAGAAATGGCATGGCTCCTAATTCTCTTCCTCCCTCATATGAAAGCTCCATTCATGCGAAAGTGTTCTTCCACTCCCAAGATCAAATGAGCTCGGATGAATAGCAAAATCAAAAGAAAATGAAAAACAATTCAAAAAAGTCTGTTTTTTATAACTTTTGAGGAATGTTTTCTATTCTTGAAAATTTTCATCAGAAAACGGCATTCGTGGAAGTCATGTAAAAAAATCAGTAATCTAAAATGCTTTCAAAAATAGCATTTTTGAAGTATCGTTTTTTCTTGCCATGACTTCCAGGAATGTTCATTAATGATAAAATTTTACAAGCACATAGAACATTTGTCAATGGTTCCTACAAAACAATTTCAGAGTTTTTTGAATTGTTTAACTATTTTTTTTCGGTTACTGTTTATCAAGAGCATTTGAGCTCGGATGCAAATACTCCACGTCCCTATTCATGCAAGTTCATTATCTAAGAGAACTTCATACAAGTGTATCATACTTTATCCAGCAAAAGATAACATCTATACAGAAATCACACGTACCAGAGAGCGAGAGAGGGAGTCAGATAAGGCGCGTACGTGGCCAACCATTGGGTGTTGGATAAATGACACGCATCCATATGAGCCACAGGCTCAGAAGCGTACTATCAGGACACGTATTACGTGGCCAACCATCGGCCGACAGAGTCGGATAAGGCGCGTACCATGGCCAACCAACAAGCAACGGAGCTACATAGGCATCTAGGGACCAAATAACGATTTGGAGCTCATCCTACAAGTATAGCCAATGAAAAGCACTGGTTTTGGATGCCAAAGACTTCTGAAAAGAAACTGTACATGCAGATGTCTAATATATGCACGTGTTTTCATATCAATGTATGTTTTTATACGTGGTGCACACACACAAAAAACATGATCAAAATTAGCCTACTTTTGTTGCCATGGGATCAGAAATTTGTCCTTTTTGTTGGAACCTACAAATCGACAAAGTATTTATTAAATTTTAAAATAGGTAGAAACCATTTGAATTGATTTAAAGCCCATAAACATTCTCTTTGAATTTTTTAAATTCTAGCTCCCCTTAAGGCCGCGAGCCAAAATGATGTTCTCCTTGTAAGGATGGCTATACATATTGTGTATGCCGTGCGCAGTAGCCTTTCATCAGTCTGTGTCTGCGTATTATTTCGCCATTCACAGTCCCTTGACGATCATTTTACCATTCAGTCCATGTCGAGAACAGTCGATTTAAATATTTACCATGCAAGATTTTACATGCATTTCTATAATAAATTATTGCAACACGATTATTTTTTGGTGCAAGAAATGTAGTATTGTCTCCATCCACTGAAAAAATCTTATTTTCTCATTCGATTATACAAATTTTTCTGTACCGATCTAGAAAGTGTTCAATTAAAAAAATGATTGTTCGTTTTAGAGTTTAAAGAAATATGATATCGACACGGGCCTCAACATCTAATCCGCAGTGCTCGGCCTCAACTTAGAGCTCAGAAATTCTCAAGGGTGCCTGCAAAAAAGTAAAAAGGACAAAATTCTCAAGGGACGAGGGATTCACAAAACCATAGTTTATACATATACCTAATGTTTTGCATGTCTACTAATTAAAACGTTAAGTGTATTTTTGGTTCTTCCTCAACTATGGACATACTGTTACTTTTCTCCCTGTTTATCATTTGTGTACACTTTGTCTTTGACTGTCAATATTGTTTAACACTGATTCCAGATAGCAGTCAACCATGGTGAAAACCGATATTTTCTTCAAAGCTCTCATATATAGATTAAATAAATTATTCTTACAATAGTTCATTATAGCACTAACCCCACAGGGTGGAGCACTACCATCTAGAATACCATTTGAACTATATCAAATCCAAAATTTTGGAAAGCTTCGTCAATCCCAGCACTTGTTTTTTCAGATCAATGAACAACGACCTGTCTAAGCATTCATTTGCAAGAAAAGAATATATGAAGGACCAATCAGTTTCCAAAATAATAGCTGGTGGCTAGTGATATCAACGTAGAGACCCACCTGGCAAGAATGAAGCTTCGCTTCTTCCACACTGGAACAAATGGGAATAAAATCCCAAAAAGAGACAATAACCTCGCACAAAGAATTTCTGGCATGACATGAATCTCTTAGCATTATCTTCAATCTCTTCCATCTTCCTAAGACGAGGATCAAAACTTTTGGGTTGATCCATAGAGACGAGAAAACGATCTAACACACAAGCAAACAAAAAGCAAATGAAAAGGCGAACGGAAGAAGGGCGAATAAAAAGGAAAATATTTTTGGTATTTTCTGAAAATCGTTTTCGAAGTGGGGAAGAGGAAAACGAGAGGCAAATGGCAAATAATGTAAATGCAAGAGATGAGTTTGTGATGAGTACTTGGTAGGCTTGATGTAGATCTCCATGACAACGGCTTCAGAAGTCGGCAAGTTGACGGAAGAGATCTTGTCTTGATTTGCTACGTATCCTCCCCGGCAACAGCGCCAGAAATCCTTCTTGCTACCTCTTGAAGTTGCGTTGATTTTCCCTTGAAGAGGAAACGGTGATGCAATGAAGTAGATAATTATTTCCCTTAGTTGTTGAGAACCAAGGTATCAATCCAGTAGGAGGAACAAGCAAGTCACCAATGAGTGCACCTACACAAACAATCAAACTCTTGCACCCAATGCTATAAAGGGATTGTCAATCCCTTCACGGTTATTTGCGAGGATTATATATGATAGAGATAGATGTAAAAGATTGCGGAAAGTAAAAGGTAAATAAATTGCAGCAAGGTATTTTTGGTTTATAGATCTGAAAATATAATATGGAAAGTAGACCCAGGGGCCATAGGTTTCACTAGGGGCTTCCCTCTTGAAGGCAAATATCACGGTGGGTGAACAATTACTGTTGAGAAATTGATAGAAAAGCGAATAATTATGAAGATATCCAAGGCAATGATTATGCATATAGGCATCACGTCCGTGTCAAGTAGACCGAAACGATTCTGCATCTACTACTATTACTCCACACATCGACCGACTCCTGCTTGCATCTAGAGTGTTAAGTTCATGAAGATCAGAGTAGCGCATTAGGTAAGATGACATGATGTAGAGGGATAAACTCAAGCAATATGATGAAAATCCCATCTTGTTACCCTTGATGGCAACAATACAATACGTGCCTCGCTACCCCTACTTTGTCACTGGTTGAGGACACCGCAAGATTGAACCCAAAACCAAACACTTCTCCCATTGCCAGAATTACCAATCTAGTTGGCCAAACCAAACCAATAACTAGAAGAAACTTGCAAAGATATGAAATCATGCATATAAGAATTCAGAAAAGACTCAAATAATATTCATGGATAATCTGAACATAAACCCACAATTCATCGGATCTCAACAAACACACCGCAAAAGAGTATTACATCGGATAGATCTCCATGAAGATCATGAAGAACATGGTATTGAAGCACAAAGAGAGAGAAGAATCCCTCTAGCTACTAGCTATGGACCCGTAGGTCTGTGTTGGACTACTCACGCATCATCGGAGGGGCAATGGAGTTGATGTAGATGCCCTCCGTGATCGGTTCCCCCTCCGGCAGATTACCGGAAAAGGCTCCAAGATTGGATCTCTCGGGAATGGCGGCTTCTGGCGGCGGAAAAGTATTTGCATGGCTCTTTTTGGTATTGAGGGAATATTTGGGTATTTATAGGACAAAGATTAGGGCTAGGAGACCTGCCAGGAGGTGGCAAGCCTGCAAGGTGCGGCCAAGGGGGTGGCCGTGCCCCCTGGCTTGTGACCTCCTGGCAGCTTCCTTGTCGTGCACTCCAAGCCTGGTAGATCTCTTTTGGTCCTGAAAAAATCATTCCGAAGATTTTATTCCATTTGGAATCCGTTTAATATTCCAGATCTGTAATACTCAAAAACAAGGAAAAACAGAAACTGGCACTAGGCTCTAGATTAATAGGTTAGTCCCAAAATTAATATAAAATAGCATATTAATGCATATAAAACATCCAAAACAGATAATATAATAGCATGGCACAAATCAAAAATTTCAAATACGTTGGAGACGTATCAAGCCACATCGCACGACCCTTCTCCAAGGCATCCTTCTCCAGGTGACACCGGCCCGAGCAACCCCGGGGCTTCACCTCCGTGATGACGAGGACGGTATGTTTTCTCTAGTGTTTTACTTAACAATTCCATAATGACCTATACTTAGCGTATTTAGTTCATTTATGACATAATTAGATTACTTAGGGAAAAAATGGCATAAGAACTTTGGTTAGCCCATAAATGTCACATGCTTAGCTTATTTTCCTCCAAAGGGACATAATAATCTTAGTTAGCTCCAAAATGACCTAGTTTACCTTGGTTAGCTCATAAATGACCCATACTTAGCTTATTCTCCTACAAAGGGACATAATAATCTTACTTATCTCCAAAATGACCTAGTTTACCTTGGTTAGCTAATAAATGACCTATACTTAGCTTATTTTCCTCCAAAGGGACATAATAATCTTACTTATCTCCCAAATGACCTATTTTACCTAAGTTAGCTCTAAAATGACCTATACTTAGCTTTGTTTTCGCCAAAATGGCATAGTAAGCTTACTTAACCTCATAAATGGCATAATAAGGTTAGTTAACTCAAAAATGGCATAATAGCCTTGGTAACCTCATAAAGGCCATATACTTAGCTCATTTTCTTGCAAAATTATACAATAAGTTTAGTTAGGTCAAAAATGGCATAGTTACCTAGGTTAGCTCTAAAATGACACAAATAAGTAATAAGAAGAAGAAAAACAAGAGAAGAAAGATAAAGAGAAGAAAAACGCTTCTTCTTCTTCATCATCATCATCATCTTCTTCTTCTTCATCTTCTTCTAGATCTTCTTGTTCTTCTAGTATTCTTCCTCTAACTTTCTTATTTCCAATTTTGCATATTTGATTCACTTCACGACAGCTTGCTTCGATGGTGTGTTAGTGTTTACTTTTTGTTTTCATTTTGTATCGATGAACTTATGTTAAACTTCCTACCTATGGATGAAACTATTGTAATATGGATGAAACTATTGTAATATGGCGAAACTTACACTTTTGATTTGATATGTTTGTTGGATGATCATATTCATATGGCATGGATGTGGGTTTATGAAATATATATGTATATCATACATTTTGCTTGTGAAAATTCTTGGATGTAACAAAAAACAGAATAAAAAGGGGCAATACAGGCACTTTGCCGTCTGCCACCGATGACAAATGTGGCTTTGTCGTCTGCCACGGTCGACAAAGGGGCCACATGGCAGCAACCTGTGTAACCTAGCAGTACCAGGTGTCGGCCATTTGGTATCTTTGCCGTCTGCTAGCAGGCGGCAAAGGAGATGCTCCCTTTGTCGTCGGCCAGCAAACGACAAAGAACTGCTAGAGACCAGCAGGAAATGCCTTCTTTGTCGTCTCTAGCTGACGCATAGGGAGCAGCTACTTTGCCGTCTGCAGGCAGATGACACACGCCGCCGTTAGCCACCTAACGGGGCTAACCTGCTGCCTACGTCGTCCACTAGCTTTTCTATGTGCATAGCCTCCATGGTTGACAGCAAAAATCTTTGCCGGCTATTGACCAAAAGCAGACGACAAAGGGCCCATTTACCGTAGCTTTCTGTGTCGGACGTGGGGCCGTCTGTTGACTGCTGGCAAAGGACTTTGCCGTCCGTAGTCCTATCCTTTGCCGTTTGCCATGGCAGACGGCAAAGTGCCGGATTCCTATGGTGAAGAGGAGTTTCAAAGTGGATTACTTTGCTAGGGAGGGGGTTGATCAAGTATGTTGCAGCAATGAAAGCCTCATCCCAAAATTTCAAAGGCATAGGTGCTTGGGCTAGTAGAGATAAGCCCACTTCGACTATATGTCGATGTTTGCATTCAGCTGATCCTGTTGATGAGCATATGGGCAAGACACATGATGGGATATGCCTATTTTAGTGAAGAAAGAATTTAACATTTCGTACTCTCCTCCACAATCTGTTTGGAGGGCAAGGATTTTATGGTTAAATTGTCTCTCTACTAGACTTTGAAAGTCATGGAATTTCTGAAAAACGTCATACTTGTGTTTGATGAGATAAATCCATGTATATTTGCTGACATTATCAATGAAACTTACATAGAATTTTTTCCTTCCTACTGTTTCAACAGCAGGTCCCCATACATCAGAGAAGATAAGTTCTAAGGGAAACTTTGATTCACTTATTGACTTGGGATAAGGTAATTGGTGACATTTGCCCTTTTGACAGGCATCTCATACAGACTCGTTATTAAAAGAAACAACACATGGGAGATTATTGTTGCTAATGACTTTCCTAACAATAGTAAAGGAAGGATGGCCTAAACGTTAGTGCCACCTATCCGGAGATAGTTTGGTGGCACTAAGCACTTGCTTCTTGACGTTGGACCCCATGTGCTTGACTGGATAGAGTCCTCTTCTACCCTTGCTTTGAAGTAGGACCTTCTTTTTTACCCGTTCCTTAACAAGAAAATAATATGGATGAATTTAAACAAAAGAATTGTTGTCAATGCCAAGAAGGCTGCAGAGATTAAGCTCTTGTCAGCCTCAGAAACATGAAGCACATTTTTGAGATGGAGATCACGATCAGGAGTTGAAATAGCTGAATAACCAATGTGTTCTATAGACATACCTGAACCACTTACAGTATGGATATGTTCACCGTCGGTGTATCTGTCCCGCCTGGTTAGCTTATCCAGATCATTGGTGATGTGGTCGGTGGCACCGCTTTCCAGCTACCAGTTTGTGTCCACCCCGTACTTAGGAGCAACCATGTTGGCTAACCTCTCTTCTCCACCCTGGTAGGCTTCGTCATAGCGTTTCCAGCACTTCCAGGCCGGATGGCCCGACTTGCACAGATCTGACACACCACCTTCGGCACAGGAGCAGGGTTTTTGTTGTTTCTCCCGCCGCCGGAGTTGTAGGTGTTGTTGCTGGTGTGTCCGCTGCGGCCACCTTGCTTGGCATAGGCGAGACCACGATCACTTTGCTTGCGGCCACGGTCACCGTGACCATTGCGTCTATTGGGAGACGTAGTAGTAAATCAAAAAAATTCCTACGATCACCAAGATCTATCTATGGAGAAACCAGCAATGAGTGGGGAGAGATTGCATCTTCATACCTTTGAAGATCGCTAAGCGGAAGCGTTACAAGAACGCAGTTGGTGGAGTCGTACTCGCAGCGATTCAGATCGCGGTGGATTCCGATCTAAGCGCCGAACAACGGTGCCTCCGTGTTCAACACACGTACAGCCCGATGACGTCTCCCGCATCTTGATCCAGCAAGGAGGAGGGAGAGGTTGGGGAAGAGCTCCAACAGCAGCACGACGCCATGGTGGTGGTGAAGCAGTAAGGTATTCCGGCAGGGCTTCGCCTAAGCACTGCGCAGGAGGAAGAAGAGAGGTAGGGCTACGCCGTGAGAGAGAGAGAGATCAAATCTTGTCTCAAAACAGCCAAAACCTCAAGTATATATAGGAAGAGGGAGAGGGAGGGCTGCCTTGGCCCCTCCTCCAAGCAGGAGAGGTTCGGCCGAGCTAGGGAGGAGTCCACCTCCCACAAGGGAGGTGGATCTCTTCCTTTTGAATCTCCTTTAGCCTTATCTCTTTATCCCTAGCCACATGGGCCTTTCCGGAAGGACTTGGCCAGCCCACGAAAGGCTGGTACACCTCCTCTAACAGCCCACAAAGTCCTTTGGTCGTCACACCCATCCCGGGGGTCCTCCGGCACCCTCCCGGCACTCCCGATACACTACCGATGAGTCCGAAAACTTTCCGCTGACCAAAACAGGACTTCCTATATATCAATCTTTACCTCCAGACCATTCCGAAGCTCCTCGTGATGTCCGGTATCTCATCAGGGACTCCGAACAACCTTCGGTAATCACGTATACCATTCCCTATAACCCTAGCATCATCGAACCTTAAGTGTGTAGACCCTACGGGTTCAGGAGACACGTAGACATGACCGAGACACCTCTTCGGTCAATAACCAACAGCGGGATCTGGATATCCATGTTGGCTCCCACATGCTCCACGATAATCTCATCAGATGAGCCACGATGTCGGGGATTCAATCAATCCCGTATAAAATTCCCTTTGTCTACCGGTATGATACTTGCCCGAGATTCGATCGTCGGTATCCCTATACCTTGTTCAATCTCGTTACCGACAAGTCTCTTTACTCGTTTTGTAACACATCGTGCCGTGGCTAACTCCTTAGTCACATTTAGCTCATTATGATGATGTCTTACCGAGTGGGCCCAGAGATACCTTGCCGTCACACGGAGTGACAAATCCGAGTCTCGATTCGTACAAACCCAACAGACACTTTTGGAGATACCCGTAGTGCACCTTTATAGCCACCCAGTTACGTTGTGACGTTTGGCACACCCAAAGCATTCCTAGGGTTTCCGGGAGTTGCACAATCTCATGGTCTAAGGAAACAATACTTGACCTTAGAAAAGCTTTAGCAGACGAACTACACGATCTTGTGCCATGCTTAGGATTAGGTCTTGTCCATCACATCATTCTCCTAATGATGTGATCCCATTATCAATGGCATCCAGTGTCCGTGGTCATGAAACCGTGACCATTTATTGATCAATGAGCTAGTCAACTAGAGGCTCACTAGGGACACGTTGTGGTCTATGTATTCACACATGCATTACGGTTTCCGGTTAACACAATTATAGCATGAACAATAGACAATTATCATGAACAAGTAAATATGATAATAACCATTTTATTATTGCCTCTAGGGCATATTTCCAATAGTCTCACACTTACACAAGAGTCAATAATCTAGTTCACATCGCTATGTGATTAACACTTACATCACCATGTGATCATATCATCATGTGAATAACACCCAATCAGTTCTGGGGTATGATCATGTTTTGCTCGTGAAAGAGGTTTTAGTTAACAGATCTACGACATTCGGACCAGTGTGTACTTTGCAAATCTCTATGTCATACTGCAGACACTGCTCCAATGCTCCACTTGTAGCTATTCCAAATGGCTACTCCACTATACGTATCCGGATTGCTACCAACAGTCATCCGGATTGGTGTTAAATCTTGCATCGTCGTAACCCTTTATGACGAACTCTTTATCACCTCCATAATCGAGAAATATTTCCTTAGTCCTCTAGTTACTAAGGATAATTTTGACCGCTGTCCATTGATCCACTCCTGGATCTCTCTTGTACCCCTTGACAAACTCATGGCAAGGCACACACAGGTGCGGTACACAACATGGCATACTATATAGAGCCTATGGCTGAAGCATAGGGGATGACACTCATATTTTCTCTATTTTCTGCCGTGGTCGGGCATTGAGCTGTGCTCAATCTCACACCTTCTTATACAGGCAAGAACCCTTTCATGGACAGGTGCATATTGAACTTCTTCAATATCTTGTCAAGGTTTGTACTCATTGAAATTATTATCAGGCATCTTGATCTATCTCTATAAACCTTGATGCCCAACAATTAGGTAGCTTTATCCCGGTCTTCCTTTAAAAAAAACCATTTTTTTCAAACAACCATTTATGCTTTCCAGAAACTCTACATCATCTCCGATCAATAATATGTCAACTACATATTCTTATCAGAAATTCTATAGTGCTCCCACTCACTTTCTTGTAAATACAAGTTTCTCATAAACTTTGTATAAACCCTAAAACTTTGATCACTTCATCAAAGCTCATATTCCAACTCCGAGATGCTTGCTCCAGTCCATAGAAGGATTGCTGGAGTTTGCATACCTTTTAGCATCCTAAGGATTGACAAAACCTTCTGGCTGTATCACATATAACTCTTCCTCACGGAAAACGTTAAGGAAGCCTAGTTTTGACAATCACCTGCCAGGTTTCATAATCAAAAAATGCAGCAACTGCTAACATAATTTTAACAGACTTTTAGCATCGCTACGGATGAGAGAATCTCATCACAGTCAACTCCTTGAACTTGGCGGAAACTCCTTTGCGACAAGTAGAGCTTTATAAACGGTGACATTTCACCATTAGCGTCTGTGTTCATCTCAAAGGTCCATTTGTACTCAACGACCTGTCGTTCAATGGGCAAGTCTACCAAAGTCCATACTTGGTTTTCATACATGGATCCTTTCTCGCATTTCATGGCTCCTAGCCATTTGTTGGAATCCGGGCCCACCATCGCTTCTTCATAGTTCGTAGGTTCAATGTTGTCCAACAACATGACCTCTAAGACAGGGTTGACGTACTACTCAGGAGCAGTACGTGTCCTTGTCGACCTATGAGGTTCGATAGTAACTTGATCTGAAGCTTCATGATCATCATCATTAACTTCCTCTTCAACTGTCGTAGGCTCCACAGTAACATTTTTCTGTGCTACGCTACTCTCTGGTTGAAACAAAGGTTCAACAACCTCATCAAGTTCTATCTTCCTCCCACTCATTTCTTTCGAGAGAAACTATTTCTCGAGAAAGGACCCGGTTTTTAGCCACAAACACTTTTGTGCTTGGATCTGAGATAGAAGGTATACCCAATGTCTCCTTAGGGTATTCTATGAAGATGCATTTGTCTATTTTGGGTTCGAGCTCACTAAGTAAAAAGCCTTTTCACATAAGCGTCGCAGCCCCAAATATTAAGAAGTGACAGCTTAGGCTTCTATCAAACCATAATTCACATGGTGTCATCTCAACAGACTTAGATGGTGCCCTATTAAAGTGAATGGATTTGTCTTTAATGCATAACCCCATATTGATAGTGGCAAAACGATAAGAGACATCATAGTACGCACTATATCCAATAGAGAACAACTACGACGTTCGGACACACAATCACACCATGGTGTTCCAGGAGGAGTAAGCTGTGAAACAATTTCCACATTGTCTAAAATTGCATACCAAACTCGTAACTCGGATATTCATCCCCATGACCATATCGTAGACATTTTATCTTCTTGCCACGATGATCTTTAACTTCACTCTGAAACTCCTTGAACCTTCAAACATTTCAAACTCGCGTTTCATTAAGTAAATATCCTCATATTCACTCAAATCATCAGTGAAGGTAAAGAAAATAACAATATCCACTGCGTGTTTCAACACTCATTGGACCACATACATCAACATGTATCAATTCCAATAAGCCACTAGCCTGCTCCATCATACCGGAAGACGGGGTCTTAGTCATCTTGCCCAGGAGGCATGGTTCGCATGTCTCCACCGATTCGAAATCGACTGAGTCCAAAGATCCATCAGCATGGAGTTTCTTCATGCGCTTTACACCAATATGACGTTTGTGGCAGTGCCACAAGAATGTGGTACTATCATTATTAACTTTGTATCTTTGGTACCAACGTTATGTGCATATGTGTTACTACGATCAAGATTCAATAAACCATTCCCATTGGGTGCATGACCATTGAAGGCATTATTCATGTAAACGGAATAACCATTATTCTCTAACTTAAATGAATAATCGTATTGCACTAAACACGATCCAATCATGTTCATGCTTAACGCAAACACCAAATAACATTTATTTAGGTTCATTACTAATCCCTAAGATAGAGAAAGCATGCGATGGTGATCACATCAACCTTGGAAACACTTCCAACACACATCGTCACCTTTCACTTAGCTAGCCTCCATTTAATATGTAGCTTTTATTTCGAGTTGCTAACATTTAGCAACCGAACCGGTATCTTATACCCAAGTGCTACTAGGAGGACTAGCAAGGTACACATCAATAACATGTATATCAAATATACTTTTGTCCACATTGCCATCCTTCTTATCTACCAAGTATCTAGGGTTGTTCCGCTTTAGCGACCGTTCTCCTCATAATAGAAGCACATTGTCTCGGGTTTGGGCTCAACCTTGGGTTTCTTCACCAAAGCGGCAACCGGCTTGTCATTCCTGAAGTTTTCCCCTTATTGCCCTTGCCCTTCTTCAAACTAGTGGTTTTCACTTAACCACCAACATTTGATGCTCCTTCTTGATTTCTACCTTCGTGGTGTCAAACAATGCGAATAGCTCAGGGATCATTATCTCCATCCCTGGCATTTTATAGTTCATCACGAAGCCCCAGTAGCTTGGTGGCAGTGACTTGGAGAACTGTATTAATCACTATCTTATCTGGAAGATTAACTCCCACTTGATTCAAGTGATTGTAGCACCCAGACAATCTGAGCACATGCTCACCGATTTAGCTATTCTCTTTTATCCTGCCGGCAAAGAATCTTGTTGGAGGTCTCATACCTCTCAACACAGGCATGAACCTGAGATCCCAATCTCAGCTCTTAGAACATCTCATATGTTCCGTGACGTTCAAAACGTTTTGAAGCCTCAATTCTAAGCCGTAATACATGACACACTGAACTATCAAGTAGACATCATAAAGTGCATGTCAGATGTATACAACATTTACGGACAACACTTGAGGGAGTGGTGCATTGAGCGGTGCATCAAGGACACGAGCTTTTTGTGCAGCAATGAGGAAAATCCTCAGATCACGGACCTAGTCCGCATTATTGCTACCATCATCTTCAACTTACTTTTCTCTAGGAACGTATCCATAAGATAGGGGAGCTATAGCGTGAGCTATCTAAAACATAATTTGCAAAGACACTTTTAGACTAAGTTTATGATAATTAAGTTCACATAATGAAATTATTTAATGAACTCCCACATAGATAGACATCTCTCAAGTCATCCAAGTGACACATGATCCACGTCAACTAGCCCGTGTCCGATCATCACGTGAGACGGACTAGTCATTCATGGTGAACATCTCCATGTTGATCGTATCTTCTATACGACTCATGTTCGACCTTTCGGTCTTCCATGTTCCGAGGCCATGTCTGTACATGCTAGGCTCGTCAAGTCAACCTAAGTGTTTCACGTGTGTAAATCTGGCTTACACCCATTGTATGCGAACGTTAGAACCTATCACACCCAATCATCACGTGATGCTTCGAAACAATGATCCTTAGCAACGGTGCACAGTTAGGGTGAACACCTTTCTTGAAATTTTATTGAGAGATCATCTTATTCACTACCGTCATTCTAAGAAAATAAGATGTAAACATGATAAACATCATATGCAATCAATATAGTGACATGATATGGCCAATATCATCTTGCTCCTTCGATCTCCATCTTCGGGGCACCATGATCATCACTGTCACCGGCACGACACCATGATCTCCATCATCATGATCTCCATCATCGTGTCTTCATGAAGTTGTCCCGCAAACTATTACTTCTACTACTATGGCTAACGTTTAGCAATACAGTAAAGTAATTGCATGGCGTTCTTGATTGACACGCAGGTCATACAATAAAATAACACAACTCCTATGGCTCCTGCCGGTTGTCATACTCATCGACATGCAAGTCGTGAATCCTATTACAAGAACATGATCAATCTCATACATCACAATGCATCACATCACATCCTTTGGCCATATCACATCACAAGGCATATGCTGCAAAAACAAGTTAGACGTCCTCTAATTTGTAGTTGCAAGTGTTTACGTGGCTGCTATAGGTTTCTAGCAAGAACATTTCTTACCTACTCCAAAACCACAACGTGATATGCTAATTTCTATTTACCCTTCATAAGGACCCTTTTCATCGAATCCAATCCGACTAAGGTGGGAGAGACAGACACCCGCTAGCCACCTTATGCAACAAGTGCATGTTAGGCGATGGAACCGGTCTCATGTAAGCGTATGTGTAAAGTTGGTCCGGGCCGCTTCATCCCACAATACCGCTGAATAAAGATAAGACTAGTAGTGGTAAGCAAATTAACAAGATCGACGCCCACAACAACTTTGTGCTCTACTCGTGCACAGATTCTACGCATAGACCTAGCTCATGATGCCACTATTGGGAGACGTAGTAGTAAATCAAAAAATTTCCTACGATCACCAAGATCTATCTATGGAGAAACCAACAACGAGTGGGGAGAGATTTCATCTTCATACCTTTGAAGATCGGTAAGAAGCGTTACAAGAACGCGGTTGGTGGAGTCGTACTCGTAGCGATTCAGATCGCGGTGGATTCCGATCTAAGCGCCGAACAACGGCGCCTCCACGTTCAACACACGTACAGCCCGACGACGTCTCCCACACCTTGATCCAGCAAGGAGGAGGGAGAGGTTGGGGAAGAGCTCCAATAGCAGCACGATGGCGTGGTGGTGGTGAAGCAGTAAGGTATTCCGGCAGGGCTTCGCCTAAGCACTGCGCAGGAGGAAGAAGAAAGGTAGGGCTACGCCGTGAGAGAGAGAGAGATCAAATCTTGTCTCAAAACAGCCAAAAACTCGAGTATATATAGGAGGAGGGAGAAGGAGGGCTGCCTTGGCCCCTCCTCCAAGGAGGAGAGGTTCGGCCGAGGTAGGGAGGAGTCCACCTCCCACAAGGGAGGTGGATCTCTTCCTTTTGAATCTCCTTTAGCCTTATCTCTTTATCCCTAGCCGCATGGGCCTTTTCGGAAGGACTTGGCCAGTCCAATAAGGGTTGGTACACCTCCTCTAACAGCCCACAAAGTCCTTTGGTCGTCACACCCCTCCCGGGGGTAATCCGGCACCCTCCCGGCACTCCAGGTACACTACCGATGAGCCCGAAAACTTTCCGGTGACCAAAACAGGACTTCCTATATATCAATCTTTTCATCCACACCATGCCGGAGCTCCTCGTGACGTCCGGGATCTCATCCGGGACTCCGAACAAACTTCGGTAATCACGTATACCATTTCCCTATAACCCTAGCGTCATCGAACCTTAAGTGTGTAGACCCTACGGGTTCGGGAGACACATAGACATGACCGAGACACCTCTCCGGTCAATAACCAACAGCAGGATCTGGATACCCATGTTGGCTCCCACATGCTCCACGATAATCTCATCGGATGAATCACGATGTCGGGGATTCAATCAATCCAGTATACAATTCCCTTTGTTTACCGGTACGATACTTGCCCGAGTTTCGATCATCGGTATCCCTATACCTTGTTCAATCTCGTTACCAGCAAGTCTCTTTACTCGTTCCGTAACACATCATCCCATGGCTAACTCCTTAGTCACATTGAGCTCATTATGATGATGTCCTACCGAGTGGGCCCAGAGATACCTCTCCATCACACGGAGTGAAAAATCCCAGTCTCGATTCGTACCAACCCAACAGACACTTTCAGAGATACCCGTAGTGCACCTTTATAGCCACCCAGTTACGTTGTGACGTTTGGCACACCCAAAGCATACCTACGGTATCCGGGAGTTGCACAATCTCATGGTCTAAGGAAACGATACTTGACATTAGAAAAGCTTTAGCAGACGAACTACACGATCTTGTGCCGTGCTTAGGATTAGGTCTTGTCCATCACATCATTCTCCTAATGATGTGATCCCGTTATCAATGACATCCAATGTCCATGGTCATGAAACCGTGACCATCTATTGATCAACGAGCTAGTCAACTAGAGGCTCACTAGGGACACATTGTGGTCTATGTATTCACACATGCATTACGGTTTCCGGTTAACACAATTATAGCATGAACAATAGACAATTATCATGAACAAAGAAATATAATAATAACCATTTTATTATTGCCTCTAGGGCATATTTCCAACAGCGTCCACATGTGGCAGAATTCGTGGAGTACTGAGAACCTCCGCTGCGGAGATTCATCCGCGTCTCGAAGCTAAGGAGCTGTGAGTAGAGTTCCGACACTGTGACCGGCTCCACGCGGGGGCACATGGCGGAGACCACCGGGTCAAAGTCTTCTTCAAGCCCAGGTAGGATATGGGAGACAACGTCCTCCTCATCCACCTTTCTTCCTGCCACGATCAGCTCATCACAAAGTGACCTGATCTTGCTGACGTGGTCGGTGATGGAGGAGTTGCCCTTCTACAGATTCGTGAGGGCGATCCGGACATTGACAGTCTGGGCACGGGTGTGAGAGGTGAGCATCCCCTCAACTGTGTTCCATAGCTCCGCTGAAGTATGGCAGGTAGCAACCTGGATGGCCATCTCACGGGGCAGCGTTGTCAGTAGGTACGAAAAAACTTGTTGACCTTGGGCATACTAGGTTTGAAACTCTGGGTTGAGAGCTTTTGTTGTGGTCTTCCCATCGGCTGAAGGAACGTCGATGGTCATGGTAGGTACCGGGTGCTCAACGTCGAGGTACCTCGCCATCTGAGCTCCCCTGATGGCAGAGAGCACTGGCGCCCTCCATAGCGCCTGATTGCCCTTGCTGAGCTTCTCAGTGACGGCGTGAACAAATGGAAAGGATGGGAAGAAACTTGAAGATGTCGCCATGGATGAACTCGAGAGTGGCCCTGATTACCATATAAGAAGAAAAGGTTTGCGGTAAGCGTGTACCTCCTGGCAGGGACGCGTTCGTGTTATATAGCCAGAGAGATTACACGGCGGCGCACAGGCTGTTACATACTTTTCCTGTACTCCAAGTTTACATCAGATAATATCTATCTCTAACTAACCTATCGCTAGTAACAACCAGGCAATGTACAACACGATACAGAGAGAACTAGATGTGACAAACCACGTGCACAAGCCTATCGTTTAACAAACATGTGATTTCTGCCTTGAAAGAAAGTGATGCGTCAAGGCATGGATCTAAACAGGCCAAATATGAGCAGAAACGATAAGCCAAGCGGGCCTCAATGTCTTTGTCCGTGTCCCCGATGGACCGTTGACGGTTAATTAGTTTCCTATACAACGGTAGCTATGGAAAAGAGCATCACCGTCGAGTGTTACCCTACCCAGTCCGTGTCCTATGCATGGAAATTCTCACCTGGTGGCGCCGTAAAAAGCCATTCCTGTTGTTGACAGCAAGACATTCCATTTCTGTCGAGAGCAAATCAAATCATTTCTGGTGAGAGCAAAGGCGCGAGCCGACGGCCGTGATGCGGAGAGGTCCCGGTGCTAGAAGGCTCCCTTTGTCCTTTGCTCCCACCATCCACTCATTTCTATGACTCACCATACCAGCATTTATCATCGATGCAAATGTATTGCTCATACCGACAAATCCGTAGTTTTCATCTTTGATTTCCTTTGCTAGCTTCTACGGCCTCACAATTTGGGCACGCTTGTCTGCTTATGCATGCTGCTCTTGTGCTGTTATCAGTGTGGCATAATCTAACAATCACATGCATGATCGAAGTGTCTCTGCTCATAATCACATGTGTTGCTATGCGTTTAGAGACAAAGGCGGGGTAAGTTTACGATGGAAACAAGAGGTGCTAGCTGGGGCTAATATGGACCACCCGCTGTGGCTACGATTTTCTCACCGCCGCTGCTTACTAAAAATGGAACTTTTGTGTTTCTGATAAAATGCCTTAAACGTATGTATGTTGCTAGCTGTTGGTGTAACCAGGAGCTCTGCTGTCCGTGTCTCTGTCATTGCCCGGCTGTCCAACCGCCGAGATTCTATATATCCATCTTCCTCTCTAACGGGAGCACAAAAGTAAAGTACGGCTGCTGGCACCTAAGGTAGCTACCTCTTCTTGCTCTGCACACACACCAAGAGCTCAAGTAAGCATTAGTAACTCTGTTTCAGTTGGAAGGCAGATTAATATTCGATTTCTCGCTTCTTGGCTACCTTAATTTGTTTGCTCAACTGCGGATGCAATGCATATGCAGCAAGTAGTTAGCTAGTGTGGTAATCAATGGCGCTATCAGCTGCTCTTCCCGGGCAGCAGCAACCGCCGCCGTCGGGGAAGCAGTTCAGGTACCAGCTCGCTGCTGCTGTGAGGAGCATCAACTGGACTTACGCCATTTTCTGGTCCAGGTCCACCGGCCTGCGCCCACCGGGGTAATAAACCAATTGCATTTTTGAAAAGGAATGAACCAATTACATACCTATATACAGTACATCCATACGGAGTGCATTCATGTATACATAGCTGGTGACTAGTTTGTACATTTCATGTCCGGAACATGTCGGCTTGTTTTTGTAGAGCTCTGACATGGAAGGACGGGTTCTATAACGGTGAGGTCAAGACGAGGAAAATAATCAGCTCCACCACGACAGAGCTTAGTGCCGATGACCTAGTCCTGCAGAGAAGCGAACAGCTGAGGGAGCTCTACGAGTCACTCCTCTCCGGCAAGGCAGACCACCGTGTAAGGCGTCCCGCCGCCTCGTTGTCGCCGGAGGATCTCGGGGAAGCCGAGTGGTACTACACGCTAAGCATGACTTACGCCTTCCGGCCTGGTCAAGGGTATGTAAGCAACTACTCATATTAGCTACTTGTCCATGCGTTGTAACGGGGCATATCTATTCTAGTGGCTTAACATCCATCTTGTTCCACATATACCTTGCATCCCTTATATTCTGGACTTTCATAAGATTTTAGTATATTTGAATATGGGTAGGGAAAGGTAAGGAAAATTTAATTTAGTTGATATTTAGATAAGATTTCATTGATTTGGGCATAGATATGAGAAGGCAAGGAACGTTTTGATTTCGTTGAGGTTTTGATAAGATTTGCTTGGAGTAATACTAAATGAAACCTGTCACAACTACATAAAAACACGATGATCAGTTTTTCTTTTACTCCTACACGGTGTAAATTTTTGGCACACCTAAAACAACAAGAAAAACCGACAAGACATCAAGTAATACACTACGTAAAGTAAATAAATAAGAAAAGATAGTCCCATATACTTATTATGACTGTAGAGTGAAAACATTCTTACTGAAGTGTTTGTTCTTTAAATGTAAGTTATTATGAGGCACGGGCCCTACTTAACGAGTTCGGGCACTGTCTAATCCTAACGCGCGGTGGGGGATGGGGAGGGTCAAAATTATTATACCCCCTACCCCAACCTACAAACCCTAATCCTCCCCTATGGCTACGCTGAAGCGAGGCACGTCGTGCCCGCCTCGGACAAGGTCCTGAGAAGCCAAGACCACGACACCATGGCATCCTCGTCTCGAGCTCATTGTTGCATTGCCGCCTTTCATGCAAAACAGACAAAAGGATTCTAATTAAATAATAAAAACTGGGTCTATGTTCAATAGAGGGAAAATTCTCCAGAGCATGTTTGCACTCCTTTTTGTTATTTTTGATGTGAAAACCATCTTATTATACCCTTTGGGAAAATAATAGTAAAAATTCAGTTTCCTGATTAATAGCAAATGTGAATTAATATACTTACTTAGTTACTTTCAGGTTGCCAGGCAAGAGCTTTGAGAGCAATCAACATGTTTGGTTGTACAATGCTCAATACGCAGACACCAAAACTTTCCAGCGCGCTCTCTTAGCGAAGGTATATTACAGATTTATCTCAAGCTATTTATATACATCCTTTGCTCGTTAACTAACATCATGGTGCTTGCCCACGCTACCGAACGGTTAAATTAGACTGCGCCTATTCAGGTCAGCAAAATACTTCCTTTCTTCATGCTTCGATCGCCATAGAACATTTCACGTGTTTACCCTCTAGATCTCTGATCTCAAGCTGGGTTACATTTTCCAGACAGTTGTTTGCATTCCCTTCATGGGTGGTGTGCTTGAGCTTGGGACGTCGGATTTGGTGAGTGCATATGATATCCAGTTTAAATATTTTGTGTGTGTGTGTGCGCGCGCGGGTTACACTTTAATCTTGAGGAACACTCAACATGTTTTGTTTGGTTTTGCCAACGGTGAGTGCAAACTTTTGTAGTAGTGACGGATTCAATTTTTATTACTCCCTCTCCCTTCCAAATTAGAGCCCATACATTTTTTCTGACAATCAAAAATTGTTTTACAATGTATAAGAGTGCTATGGATTGTTAGCTTTATAGGAGCGATAGGGTCATCACATGTAGGTGAATCACTTCATCCATCAACGATGATACCTCAAGTGAATGATATTTAAAAGCCCTATGAAATACACCCGCCTACAACATGCATGTTTTTGTTCCTACCCATACGAGATACATGTCGTTCTAACTGATCCATACACTTGTCAGAATGACCTTTCACTGATACTTTTTGTAGACCATTATTAAGAAGTTCATTTCTTTCGTGTTATGACTGGTGTAGAAAATATTTGTATGTTATATGCACACAGTTAAGACAAGCTACCACATCAACTGTAGGACAAGTTTTCTCCCTTGCATAAATCCACATTAATGAAGTGCTACTGACAAAGAATCTATCAATGGACTTGTTGCTAGGTGTTGGAAGACCCGGACATGGTGAACCGGATCGACACATCTTTCTGGGAGCTACCCTTCCTGGCATGCTTGGTGTCAGAGGCACCAACCTCCAGTCCATCAACAAAAGAAACTGAGAATGGGGATGTAGACATTGTTGTATTAGAAGACCTCGATCACAATGTCATTGAGGGGATGATCTCTGAGCTAGGGGAGGTTGAGTGCCTGTCCCACGTCAACCTCAATCATTCTACGCAGGAGGTAGACAAGTTTTGTGGCCTCATTGAGGAGTTGGACGTGCGTTCTCTTGAGGAAAACTGGGTCATGGAGAGGTCGTTTGAGTTCATGTCTTCCTTGGAAATTGAAGCAAACATGGACGCACGAAGCATTGACGATGCCATCACCACTTTAAGTAACTCTGTTAAAAACTCTCATCCATCCTGTTTTACGGTGTGGAAGAGGTCATCTGACTGGGAAGACGTGGTTGCGCGGGTTGTCGGGGAGTCACAAAAGTTGCTAAAGAAAGTTGTGGCTGGCGGTGCATGGACTAACAGACCTCAAGAAAGTAACATCAAGACACATGTCCTCTCGGAAAGAAGGCGTCGTGAGAAGCTCAACGATATGTTCCTAGTTCTAAAGTCACTAGTCCCGTCCATTAACAAGGTATACTAATATTTATCATCCATTGGTTCTTAGAAAATTGCACACATTGTTTTCCATAGTTTTTCCTTGAATTGCAGATGGACAAAGCATCCATCCTCGCAGAGACGATAACATATATCAAAGATCTGGAACAAAGGGTAGAAGAGCTAGAATCTAGTAGGGCACCATCATCGCGCTCGAATGAAGCAAGAAGACAGGGGCTCCATGAGGTTTCCAGCAGGAAGAAGATTAAGCTATCAACTGGATCCAAGAGGAAGGTGTTAGAGTTGGAGAGGGAGGAGGACGATTGCCCGAGCAACATCATCAATGTGGCCATGATGGAGAAGGAGGTACTCTTGGACGTGCAGTGCCGATGGAAGGAGTTGCTGATGACACGAGTGTTCGACGCTATCAAGAGCCTCCGCCTGGACATCGTCTCTGTGCATGCATCCACACCCGAAGGTCTTCTTGATCTGAAGATACGAGCTGCTCAGCAGGTATCGATCTTACCAACTTCTAAGGTGTGCATATAGTGTAGCATTAACTAAAGTTATACTATTATCGTTTCATTTACCAATCGTTGTTGGATTTTTGCAGTTTGCAGTCGGTTCAGTTGCCATTGCACCTGGGATGATCACTGAAGCACTTCAAAAATCTATATACAAACGGTGAAAGAACTAATATCAACAACATGACCTGACACTAGTAGAGTTGGTACTGATATTCCCGGCTAATCTTTGTGCCCAATGAAATTCTTTTATTGGGCCTTGGAGAGAAAGGGTTTGCACTGAGCAGTAAGTATTTCCTCTAGTGAAGAACCAAGGTTATCAATCCGATGAAGCACTTGACTACAATCAATGATCAACACTTGCACACGATTAGATAACTTCACCTTGGTCGTCAACTTAGATATTGAGATGGCCAGTCTCACTAGCCTTGCTAGTTACAAGGATTAAGAATTGCTGAATTGATAACTGCAAGCAAGTAAACAAAATGGTTCATATCGTAAAGAATAGGAAAAGAGTTTGATTTTGGTTGTGATTATGAGTAATAAGGACCTGGGTAAACAAATTACAGTTGTGTATTGATTACATTACAACTTCTATAATTGAGTACATATGTCATGATTGCACATAGCCATTGCGTCCTTACAAAGTGTGCCCTCCTTGACTCACTCGGAGTAGTGCCCCACCCTCTCCTATCTCGGCATAGTGTTCTTTGGTCTCACATGGAGGTCTGCAAAGAGGGTGCGCCCACATTGACATGGTCGATGGGGGTTATTGTGGCCCAAATGCCTCATAGATCCATGTCATTGAGTAGATCTCTCTCTCTCTCTCTCACACACACACACACACACACGCATGCTGGAGGGGGATGGTCGAAGGACAAAAGAATATACTTATCTTTTATGAAAACTCTAAAGCGGATATTGAATGTCTGTCCAATATTTGGTTGTCAAGTTTTTGGAGGATCAGTATCCAAAACATGGGCCATATTCAACCGCGGTGAGCCCATGATCTCACAATGAGGCCTCATGTCGTTGCTCCGGCGACGACAATGCCCCATCCGTCCTCCAGCACCACCACATGTCACACTCATTGGTTTTTTTGTCCATGTCTCTGATAGATTACCTACGCATTCCTACACCGTGCGCTTCAAAGACAAGAGAAGAAAGGAAAACTACACATATATTTTTGGAAGTAAAAGACAAGTCTTGTTGTTGTCCATGAAATAGTGGCATCACCGTCGAAAAACGAGTGTTACTCTTACCAACGCCATCGCTTTGTGGGTTCTCACCTGGTGGCATCGTAAAAAGCCATTCCTGGTGTCGATAGCGGCGCATTCTGTTTTTGTCGAGAGCAAATCATATCTCATATCTGGTGACAACAAACAAAGCGCAAGCAGCCTGACCGTGACGTGGAGAGGTCGCCCGCGCTAGAAGGCTAGCTCCGTTTGTTTTTTGCCCCCCCGCCACACTCCTTTCTTTGATGACTCGCCGTACATCGCGATTATTATCAATGCCCGTTTTACTTGGTATGTACTCCTTCCGTCCCATAATATAAGACGATTTTTGATAGCTCAGAGATCCTTCGTTTCATTGGCATTTTATGCAATGTGTTCTCGCATGCATGCTCGATCACTGCGTGAAATCACTTGTAGTCAGAGAAGGGGAGGGAGAAAGAGCGGGAGGAACCAAGCCAGCGACATCGTGCTCACAATAGTCAAGGTATAAAAGAATATATTATCTTGTATGAAAAAAGAATCTAAAGACGATCCTCGATCAGCGTGATCAAAATTCCTAGCTAGGTGACATCTCTTAGGTATTGATACCTCACGAGTGTCTGTAGCCGCCTTGTTTCTTGTGGCTATCAAAGTTTTGGAGGACCAGCATCCAAAGTAACCAGCCATAAGCCCCTGATCCCACCATGTGGTCACCGGCAATGACAAGGCCGCATCCGTCGTCGCCCAGCACCACCGCCTGCCCCACTCGTTGTATTTTTGTTCGTGCCTCAGATGGATTACTCACTCTTTACAGAGACATGCTGGACGAAGAAAAAACAAAAAAAAGGAAAAAGGAAAACGAGTGTTACTGTTATCCACACTGTCACTTCATTGTATGTGCATGCGTTTCTCACATGGTGGCGCCGTAAAAATCCATTCCTGTTGTTGACAGCAAGGCATTCCATTTCTGTCGAGAGCAAATCATACTATTTCTGATGGAGGAAGGCTGTGAATTGGAAACGTCCCCCGTGCTAGCTAGCCGTTTGTCTTTAGCTCCCACCACTCATTTTTTACTTTTTTTTTTGACGAAAAGGCAGGATCACTGCTTTTCATTGCGTTTAGAAGGAATAAATGTTTACAAATTGCACCAGAAGTATACATCAATCAGGTTCTAAGGGTCCCACCACTCATTTTCACTGATGACTCACCACAGGAGCATCTGTCATCGGTGCAAGATAATCTGCCATGGGTGCAAATGATGGGTCGTAGCTGACAAATCCCTCCTTGTCGACTTTGCTTTCGCTGGCCTCGCAATTTGGACACGCTTGGCTGCTTATGCATGCTCACTGCTGTGCTGAAATCAGTAGTAGTCGTGTGATCTAAACAGACGAGGGCTTATGCAGTGTGGCCTCACGTGTATGTGTCTGTACTTACTTAGAGACAGGACAGAAGTTTACGATGGAAACAAGGGGGTGCTGGGGCTAATATGGACCACCCCCTGTGGCTACGCTTTCCTCACTCCTGCGGCTTACTAAAGTTGGACTTTTGTGCTTGTGATAAAATGCCTTAAAAGTGTCAGATCTATTATATCACATGCATTGGATTCTTGGCCAGTTTTCACATCCTATGTATCTAACAGGGTTATCCCACTAACCTTCGTCAGGAAGACTCAAACAGATGTATCTAGGAGTTATTTATCTCACCATGAAAGCATGTCAAATCATCATACAATTATGGATGGATTAAACCCCACCTCAACATGCAAGCATGCATGAGAAAAGATACACGTCCCACATGCAACCATGCTTGAGAAATGTTACATGCCCCACATGCAACCATGCATGGGAATATATATTTTATTCTAATTATATTCACTAAATATTTTAAAACTATATATAATCAAATATAATAAGTCACTTGTAGTTTTCTTTCACTTCAAAGTGAGGAAACACTGCACACATCTAGCAAAAAGAATCATTACAACGATTTCCACCAAACTCCAAATTATTCGACACATGCATATACATAATTAGTTTCATAAAATTTCCAGTGCAGGATGTTATACAGCTGCTATCACTTCCCCAAAAAAGGATGTTATCACTTAATTTACCGGTGCGTCATACAAACACATGTTCCTCAATAAAATAACAAAACATTTACCATGTTCTCGTAGTCATAGGATGATTCGGTAGTCCAACCCACACAAATAGCATTCATGCCTGGGAGACACATCTTAGAGGGGGTCGTGGTCCTGCATGAAACGCTGCACGAAATACATACAAAGACACTGGATGGGGTTGTCTTTAAAGTGGATTTCGAGAAAGCATACGATAAAGTCAAATGGCCTTTTCTCCAACAGGCCTTACGAATGAAAGGATTCAATGACAAATGGCGAAGTCAGGTGGATTCTTTCATTCAGAAAGGTAGTGTGGGAGTTACAGTTAATGATGTCTCCGATATGGTTCAACATTGTAGCAGACATGTTGTCAATACTCATTGCTAGAGCTAAGGAAAAGGGGCATGTAGGAGGACTCGTACCACACTTGGTGGAGGGGGGTGTCCATACTACAATACGCTGATGATACGATTATTTTCATGGAACATGATATGGCAAAAGCAAGAATTATGAAGTTAGTCTTGTGCTTATTTGAACAACTTTCGGGACTGAAAATTAATTTTAATAAAAGCGAAGTATTCTGTTTTGGGAAGGCTATGGAGGAGCAAGAAGCGGATAGACAACTATTTGGATGTAAATTAGGTTCACTTCCTTTTAGTTACTTAGGGATTCCTATTCGTCATAGAAGATTGACGAACAAGGAATGGAAATGTATTGAGGAAAGATTTGAAAAAAAAAACTATGCTGCTGGAAGGGCAAGCTTATGTCTTATGGTGGAAGACTAGTACTAGTAAATTCAGTACTAACAAGTCTACCGATGTTTCTTCTGTCTTTCTTTCAAGTACCGGTAGGGGTACGAAAAATAATAGACTTTTATAGATCTCGTTTCTTCTGGCAAAGTGATGAGGCTAAGAGGAAATATAGACTGACTCGATGGGATATTATTTGCAGACCAAAAGAGCAAGGTGGTCTTGGTATTGAGAATTTAGAGGTAAAGAACAGATGCCTGCTTAGCAAATGGCTATACAGGATATCCACCGAGACTGAAGGGACGTGGGTACACTTGTTGAAGAACAAATACTTACATTCCAAAACTTTATCTCAGGTCCAAGTGAAACACAACGACCCACCTTTTTGGAAGGGGTTAATGAAAATTAAGACAACCTTTTTTCAGAGGGTGAGATTTGAAGTTGGTAATGGTATCTCAACCAGGTTCTGGGAAGACACTTGGCTCGGGGATACACCATTTACACTTCAATATCCCTCGTTATACAACATTGCGCAACGTAAAGATGAGTATGTGTCCACGGTATTAAAATCGGTTCCTCTTAATATGCAATTCAGAAGAGCTTTAGTGGGAGCTCGATGGAATGCATGGTTACATCTGGTTAGGAGATTGATGCTCGTACAAATTAATGACCAGAATGATAGGATTCGTTGGACTTTACTGACGAATGGGGTTTTCTCAGTAAAGTCTTTATACAATGATCTCATAAATACCGAACCGCTCTCGAGATCTTTACATATTTGGAAAACTAAATTACCCCTTAGGATTAAAAATTTCATGTGGTTTGTTCACAAGGGAGTTATATTAACCAAAAACAACCTGGTAAAAAGAAGATGGGAAGGAAGGCCTAATTGCTGTTTTTGTGAACAGAACGAAACAATTACGCACCCCTTTCTTGATTGTCCATTAGCAAAACTATTATGGCAAACACTTCATATAGCTTTTAACTTAATCCCACCGACATGTATAAGTTCGCTGTTTGGAATGTGGCTCAATGGAGTGGACGTTACAATGGCGAAGCTAATCAGAGTTGGAATATGTGCTCTATTGTGGGCTATATGAAACACCAGGAATGACATGATCTTTAATGGGAAGAATTTCAATAACTTTTTGCAGGTTATCTTCAGAGCAACGTCTTGGATCCGTACGTGGTCGTCACTCAGTCATGCGGACTTCAGGGAGCGTATGGATATTGGGTGCAACCGGTGGGAGATGGTCGCACGGGTTATCTTCAACCGGTTTGGATGGCGTGTTAATAATAGGCTAGGTGTATAGCCATCGTAGTCTATTATTCCAGAGCGTCGGATGTGACAGCTAAATTTATATGTCTTGTGGTTTGTACTTAAGCGCTTGGACGCGGTCTGGACTATACTATTTTGCTTGGAACTTATCTAATAAGATGGCTGTATGCATCGATTGATGCAAATGCCGGGGGTAGCGTTCCTCCTTTTCAAAAAAAATGCGGGGATGTGAGAGGCAAGCGTCCTGGTGAGAAGCTAGAAACTTGAGACAACATTGGAGGCACGTCAGCAATACTTTTATAACCGGAAATCTAGAACTACATTTTATCTTTTTAGAACATAAAAAATGGGTACTCTTTTTTTTGCAACGATAAGTACATTGTAAGCAATTTAATTAACGGTGGCACTTGAGCTGCTTATGGGTTTTCCGGTGGCTCTTAAGTCTAGTCCTAAAATGCAAAAAATAAAACTTTGAAAGTTCTGTGACACTTATGAATATCATTGACACCAATAGGAATCGACCCATGCATGCGGAAGTTTTCAACAATTGATACATAGCAAAAATGACCATATATACTCCCTCGGTTCCATAATGTTGTCCATATAGCTTTTTTCAAAAGTCAAACCTCACAAACTTTGATCAAGTTTGTGGAGAATTGTTTTACATCTAGAATGCCAACATACATCATTAGATTCATCGTAAGATGTAGTTTCGTAAGTTATATATTTAGTTTTGTCAATATAAATAGTTTTCTCTATAAACTTGGTTAGTGTTTGCAAAGTTTAATTTTTCTCAAATCTATATGCAATACATTATGAAATGGAGGGGGCACTATTTATTCTGCTCGGTTTAATCAATTTAGTCTTTGCATTAAAGATCTATAAGTTAGTGTTCTTCACCATTATAGCTAATCAAAAATTACGTGGGTATCTATGTACTCTTTTTATATTTGCGAGTGGGTATCTCAACGCTCTTATATTTGTTTTCAGAGGGAGTACATGTTAAGAGCTTTTGACGAACATAAAGAGTGATTGGGGGCGTCAATGGCTGCGCTTTTTAGGTTTGTATTGTCGAGATTCATATGTTTGTGTGTAAGAGACATGAACATTCATTGTTTCACCGCATGTAAGATTTCCCAATACATCGCAATAGGCATGAAGCAACCGTTGTCTACTACACGTCGGCAGCTACTTGAAATCCATTCGTTCATTCGTTATTGTTCAAAGTTCTACTAAAATTGCAACACTTATTTAAAAATGGAAGGAAGTATAATATTGTACTTTTTTGTTGATTTTATTTAGATAATAGCCTCTTAACTAGGACAAATGTGGAAACGTTTTTATTTGTTTATACGTGTGTTACACGTGCAAGCTAAGTAGTATGATCAGCAAGTTGGACGAGATAATCTATGCCCCGAAGGACTCCCTTATCACTAAAGAAGTAAAGAGCTGATTGAAGAACATATAAAAGGTGTCATGACAGCCGAAGAGGTGAGAAAACCCACTATATGTGTATGATCAAGGTTTTGGTGTTACCCAACAAAAAATCCTGAAATTATAAATTTGAATGAATTGTGGCAGAAATATGAATGATTTTTTTTGAAAAAATATTCAGAAAATTAACATCCTTGACTATGATCTATACATGGCATACTTGCATAATTAACATTCTTTGTCAATCGACACTAGAAAATATGTATAGGCCGTGGCTAACAAGAATCCTATAAGCAACTGTTCGGATGCGAATTAGGTTCATTACCATTCAGCTATCTCGGCATCCCTATTCACCACCGAAAACTGTCAAATCATGAGTGGAAGAGGATTGAAGATAGGTTTGAAAAGAAACTGAGCTGCTGGAAAGGCAAGCTGTTGTCATATGGAGGGAGGCTCATTTTGATTAACTCAGTTCTCACAAGTATGCCTATGTTCCTCTTATCATTCTTTCAGATACCGATAGGAGTCCGTAAGAGATTGGACTTCTTCAGATCACGGTTTTTTGGCAGAGTGATGAGTTCAAGAAAAAAATATAGACTCACGAGATGGGATATTATTTGTCGTCCTAAAGACCAGGGTGGTTTAGGAATTGAGAATTTAGAGGTCAAGAATAGATGTCTCCTTAGCAAGTGGCTATTTAGAGTGTCAACGGAAACGGATGGAATGTGGGCACAAATTCTGCGTAATAAGTATTTGAATTCCAAAACGCTAGCACAGGTTTCCGCTAGACCAACTGATTCTCCTTTTTGGAAAGGATTGATGAAATTCAAAGCAAATTTTTTTCAACGAACAAAATTTGTTGTGGGTAATGGAGAGTCCACCAGATTTTGGGAAGATACGTGGTTAGGGGACGACCCCTAGCTATGCAGTATCCAACGCTGTATAACATAGTGCAACATAAAGTAAGATATGTTGCCACCATTATGGAGACGATCTTATTAAATATTCAGTTCAGACGCTCGTTGATTGGACATCGTTGGGATGAGTGGTTGCACTTAGTTAACAGATTGATGGACATTCAACTATCAGGTGACCCTGATAGACTGCTCTGGAAACGGACGAAGTCTGGCACCTTCACAATAAAATTGATGTATCTTGACCTTGTTGACACGATGGCCGTACCTAAATCAATTCATATTTGAAAGGTTAAGGTTTCTCTAAGAATTAAGGTATTCATGTGGTTCATACACAAGAGGGTGATTCTCACTAAGGATAACCTAGCTAAACGACATTGGCCTGGGAGTGTACGATGTACCTTTTGTGATCACCAGGAGACGATCCAACACTTATTTTTAGATTGCCCACTTGCGAAACTTTTATGGCAAACGATCACCGTCGCTTTTAATATCAGTCCTCCAGATAGCATTGACACGTTGTTTGGTACGTGGCTAGATGGAGTGGACGTTAAGCTTGCAAGGCATATACGCATAGGTGTATCTGCATTATGTTGGGCAATATGGAATTACAGGAATGACCTCGTATTTAACAAACAAACACATATTCACTTCTTGCAGGTACTACACAGGGCGGCGGCCTTGATCCGTATGTGGTCGTTACTCACTCCTGCGGAAGCCAGGAAGCTTTTGGTTACTGAGTCTGCCCAGTGAAAGATGGTAGCGCGGGATATATTCAACCGGTTTGGATGGCGGTGCAATAATAGGATAGGTGGTTAGGCATCTAGTTCGATTTTTTTCGGTTGTGGCCTTTTGTTTTTTTTATATTTTCGTTCAGACTTGTTATTCCTTTGCAACTTGGCAAAGATGGACAACTATTTGATTTGATCTTATTTAATAAAGAGACCGTATGCATCATGCTGATGCAGAGATCGGAGATAACGCTCCTTTTAAAAAAAAATCTTCTTGCTACACGTGCACAAGGTGCGGAAGCATGATGACACGAGGCGCAAGTCCGCGGCCAATCCACAGTGGCGCGTGGTCTTCACGCCGAGATGCGACGGCACAGCGTCACCGGATCCTGGCTATGGCAGCTAGCCAAGGCCCATGTCCTGGCTCACGACAGCGGCAACCACCAGCTCGTGAGCCACTGGCTGGGGACGCACTGTTGCGTCGAGCCGTACCGTACATCATCGCGGCGGCAACTGAGCCATATGCATGCCATCTACCGAATGTTGCAGCAGCACTTCCGGTTCACCATGGAGATCAACGCCATGGCGCGCGCGATCCTCATCAGCGCCAATGGGGTCATCGAGGGCGCCTTCTTGACGTTGATTGAAACCTCGATCAATGCAGGGGCATGGCGGTCCAAGGGGCGGACGGCAAGCTGGAGCTGGCCATAAACGACTGCCCATACTTGCTTTTTTTTTGAAAAGGAGGAACGAAGCCTCCGGCCTCTGCATCAATCGATGCATGCAGCCATCTTATTACATAGGTTCGAAATAAAATGACAGATTCGCAATGTGTTCATGCGCTGAAGAAAAACAAAGAAAATATAAATCGAGCTGTCACATCCGGCGCTTTGTAAAAATAGACTACGATGCCTACACACCTAGTCTATTATTAACACGTCATCCAAATCGGTCAAAGATAAGCCATACGACCATCTCTCATCGGTTGCACGCAATATCCATATGCTTCCTGGAGTTTGCATGGCTGAGTAATGACCATATACGGGACTGCCCATACCTGCTGGTCTGGGATCCCATCAAGGAGTGGGTGTGGAACTACGTACGTGGAGCACTACTACCCGTACCCGACAGACATCATCCACTACCAGAATCGCACCCTATGCCGACGGCCCTGGCCGTCGGCACAGCCTTGATTCCCGTCGGGACAGGACTATGCCGACGGCCCCCATCGGCATAGGACCGTCGACAACATATACGTCGGTGTAGCCCGGGGGCCGTCGGCATAGAAAGGCCGTCGGCATAGGTCCTATACCGACGGTGTCCGTACATCTATGCCGACGACCCGGGCCGTCGGCAATGTTCCCGCCTAACGCCGGCCGCCGTCAAGTGCTGACCAACGGCTGCTCGCCACGGGGCAGGGATATGTCGACGGCTATGTCGTCGGCATAGCGGCCACGCGTCAGCAACTGGAGGCTCCTGGGGCAGAGCTATGCCGACGGCTGAGTTGTCGGCTCAGTTTGAAAGTAAGTCGACGGCTAAGCCGTCGGCATAGCCCTGCCCCAGGTGTGCCCAGTTACTGCCACGTGCCCTTAAGAAGAAGAATGTTTAATGAGGTTAGTCATATATTAAGTGCCTTGTGGAGAAAGTGGTTTCGGTTTCCCGGAGCATGTACTCCCTCCGTCCCTCGGTTAGCCTTGTTTTTGATGCTCGTAGCTGCCCAGGCTCCATCCTTGTCACACCAAACATCCACCAATGTCGCCCAAGACTCGGCTTTTCCATAACACCAATTTGGACACACCTACATAATGAAAGCATGATGGCATGTCAACACGGAACGCTAAAATGTACCACAAACATCGGAATGAAAAATCTTTTATACTTATCGCCAAGTATTGGTCCCTCTCCAAGGTAATGCCCATCCTCCGCGCATCTTCCTTGGTCATCTTCACACCAAGAGCGTCGTGATAGTATGTCGAGATGGCCACATAGCGCACCTCGTACTGCATCTGGCGGGCCTTCTTCTTGCATTGGCGCATCACGATCTGGTCGGCTCTGGCCTTGTGCTCCGGAAGAACTCGATAGAATTTCTACAATCATGCATGAAACAAGAATGGAAGAAGCCATGAGTTAAATCATTCATGAAACTAGAATGGACTTGTGCTTCTGAAGAAAACTCACCCAGAAAGTAGTGATCACGGCCTTGGCATGGGTCTCATGCTCCGCATGGAGGGCCGCTTTCCAGTGGTCCCAGCTCGTGGCCAAAACGCGACTGTCCGGGTGCCTGACTAGATTCGGACAATACAACCCCATCCAGTATAACTTCAACAAGACGGTGACGAGGCCGTTGGGAATACGGACCCCTTTAGAATATATCCAGTTGCTGCAAAAGAATGAACTATTAGCATGTGACAAGCAAAATAAATAACAACCGGAATGAGCATGTGACAAGCAAAATAATGAAATTATTATAAAGTGACACTTGCTCTTTTCCCGTGGGCTCAATGAGCCACTTCTGCTCCTCAGTAGCAGGAACCTGCTTTGGTAGCTTTGCGTTACCACGCAGCCACCCTTTGTTGTTAGCACCCCCCTCCCCGCCACCACCATCCTCCTCGCCTGCCTCCTCCTCCTCATCCTCAGCCCCCTCCTCCTCCTCGCCCCCATCTCGAACCTCCGCCTCCTCCTCCTCCTACTGAACCTCCTCGTTCTCCTCCTCCTCCTCCTCCTCCTCCTCCTCCTCGTAAGAGGGTACCTCACTAGAGGAGGGTACCTCACTAGAGGACGGCCTCGAAGACAACACCCCTAAGTCGGTGAGGGTGCGTTGTTTTTGGCCGCGACCCCCTCGCCCCCCTCCTCTAGGGGCACCTCTCCATCGACCTCCCTGTGAGGACTCATCCTCAAGTAGTCGGGGGGTCGGATTACGTGCTCGACCAGTCCGACTAGGCATACCGACGACCTTGCGTAGGAAACCCACGCCGTCGGCCTTCCCCTTGCCCATGTTCCACGAACCTGCATTGAAAAGAGAATAAACAATTAGTACATTAATAATGAAGGAAAAAGCATTATGAAAAGCATTAGTAATGAAGGGAAAAGCATAGTAATAAATAATCATAAAATGGCATACATCTGCTAGAACCCATACGAATCATCACTGTTGTAACCTATTTCTTGGTCGGTCTCATCATCACTATCAATCATATCATCTTCGTTGTCTGACGGAGGTGGAGGCTCTTCCTCGTCGTCAGCTTCTTCGTTTAACTTTTGTAGCATAAGTATGTCACTTTCATTGACAATGGTCTCACCATCATTCCGTGCATCGTCCTCGTTTGGATCCACATCATCATCAGCTAATGGTCTAGAGTCATCGTTTCTAACCACATCATCATCAGGTTTCTCTTGATAGAACACTCCCTCGTATGTCATGGGGTTAATGTTGTAGTAATCGTCTTCATTCGGGCCTAGGGAGGAACTGTCGATGCAGGTCAAAGCCTACATACTTGCCACCCTTACTCAGCCAAATCATTCGAAGAGCCTGCATGCACATTGGGCATGGAATCCTCCCACTGGTACACCATCCGCAGAATAGAGCATAGCCGGGAAAGTCATGCATGCAATAGTGCAACCAAACTTTCATCAAGAAATTTCTCTGCAGATCCCGGTCGTATGTCAACCTTGGAAAGTACCAAGAATGGAGCAAATCATCCACCAACGGCTGCATAAACACACCCAACTTCTTCCCTGGGTATTCAGGCCCCGGAATGATGAGCAACAAGAACATGGTCTTCCGTTGCATTAGGGCACCGAGAGGGAGATTGAGCGTAATTACAAACACGGGCCCGCAGCTGTATGGGTTGGACGACATACCATATGGATTTAACCCATCACCTGATATGCCAATTCTGACATTCCCAGCCTCGGCACCTTCCTCGGGGTATTCTTCATCGAACGACTTCCATGCTTCTGCTTCCGATGGATGTACGATTTTATGCGGATGGTACCTTATACCTTGCTTGTGCCACTTCATCATTTTGCCAGTCTCCTCCGTGAGGAATAGACGCTGCAGTTATTCAATGAAATGGAGATACTGAAGCACCTTTGTGGGGATGTCTAGCTGCCTCTTCTCACCATCCTCACCGACCACCTCAAGGTACCGAGACGAACCACACTCCCTACAGTACTTGTCATCCGCATTCTCGTGCCTAAACAAAAGGCAATTCTTCGGACAAACATGTATTTTCTCATAATCCATAGAGAGTGCCTTCATGATTTTCTTTGTAGCATACATGCTTTCCGGAAGTTCATGACCCTCAGGGAGGCTGTTAGCCCATACTCCCAGGAACGCTTCGAAGCATTTCTGGCTACAACCATACTCAGCCTTGACTGCAATCAGTTGCGAGATGGCATCCAGCTGAGATATTTTCGCACCCGCATAAAGAGGTTTATTCGACGAGGCCAAGACCTCCAAGAAGGCCTTTGTGGTTGCCTCCGGCTCCTCCGGTTCATTCTCTGAAGGTGTCGCATTTGCCGTTTCTGCAACAATGACATCATCTAGCATGTCCCTGGCCCCGTCGTCCTCATATCCATCGATGCTTTGTCGCATCACCTCCTCTCTACCACGGTCCTGCTCGGCTATGTTTATCGGCAGCATGTCAAAGTTTGGCATATATCCGTGCGTGCGAAGGTGCTCACTCATGTCCTTCTATTTTCTATGGTGACGTCTTTAACATCTCGCACAGGGGCATGATGGGATAATTCTCATTGGACTACGGAATATCTCCTTCAAATACACATCGGTTTTCGCGATCCACTCTGATATTACTCGATTTCGACGAATAAAACCACTGTACATCCACTAATTATCTGTCATCCTCTGCTTTTTTGCAAGCCACACAACATAATTAAGGATTCACTTAAATTAATCACATCAAATTTTCAGTTTCTACCGCGTTGAATCCACCTACATCTCTAATAGGTAAAGATAGGTCCTAATCCCACCCGAAGATGTGTAGATTGAGTACATTCTCCATTCTACACGTCTCGGCAAATAGCCGAGAGAATGTGCTCCGGAGAACAACGGGGAGGCGCCACCGAAATCTTGTCTCGGAACAGGGTAGGGCATGGAGAACGTACCCAATCTACACATCCTCGGGCTGTCCGTGGAAAACACTGGACAATCCAAAAGAGTTGCGGTGATAAATATGCAATTGAATGCATATTTATCGATGCAACCCTTTCGGACGAGAGACGCCTAGGTTACGGGATTTGACGTGAAAAGAAAATCTAGTGACATAAAAAAAGCAGATGAGGAGGTGGTGGATTTGTAGCTCACCCTCGGCTGTAGAGGAAGTAGTCGAACAACAGAGGACGACCGGGGACCAACATCTCCGACGTCGACGATCACTCCAGGGAGATGCAACACCACGAAGCCTGTAAATTCCAACAAGTGAAAAAAAATAGGTCATCACATCTCGTATAGCAATCTTTGATGACAAAATGATAGCATCCATCCATCCAAAAAACCACTCATCAGAGACAACCGCTTCCGACGAGGGTCACTCCGGGGAGACCCTACACAATATCTATTTTTAGCAACACCATCAACATTTTTAGCATGTTAGATCATCCATCCATCTATCACAAATCCATCTAACAAAATTTCATCCATCCATCTATCACAAATCAATCTAACAAATTCATCAATCCATCCGTCTATCACAAATCCATCTAACAAAACTTACCAACATTCATCAATCCATCCATCTACCAATATTCATCAATCCATCTAACAAAATTTACCCATGCATCCATGCACATACCAAACATAAACATAATGCCAAAAAATGAAAAAAATACTCACCGAGGGCGTTTTGGGCGTCGGTGCAGCGTGCGTGCAGGGAGGCCGGGGGCGGAGCCAAGGAAGGGTGGGCAGGGGCCGGGGCCGCTGCTGTAGCAGAGGAGGGTCGACCGGCGAGGGCGGGCGGCGGCGGGGCGGGGCGGGGCGGGGCGGCGGGGCACGGCGGGGCAGGGCGGGGCGGGGCGGCGGGGCGGCAAGGCGCGACGGGGCAGTGCGGGGCGGCGGGACGCGGCGGGGCGGGGCGGGGCGGGGCGGCGGGCCACGGCGGGCGGGGACGAGGGCAGCCGATGGTGCGGGGTGGCGGTGTGGGGCGGCGACAGTGAGCGGCAGTGGCGGTCGTGGTCGAGAGAGAGAGGGAGATTGGTGTCCGGTTGGTGAGAGACGAAACGAGTGGAGGAGGAGGAACGGCCGAGTGGATAAGGGGGCACTATGCCGACGGTTTGGCCGTCGGCAGAGCATGGGTCCCACGTGTCAGGGGCAGCTGCCCGAGTGGATAAGGGGCACTATGCCGACGGTTTGGCCGTCGGCATAGCATGGGTCCCACGTGTCAGGGGCAGCTGCCCGAGTGGATAAGGGGGCACTATGCCGACGGTTTCGCCGTCGGCATAACATGGGTCCCACGTGTCAGGGGCAGCTGCCCGAGTGGATAAGGGGGCACTATGCCGACGGTTTGGCCGTCGACATAGCATGGGTCCCACGTATCAGGGGCAGCTCCCGAGTGGATAAGGGGCACTTGCACATGCCACGGAGGCGTGTGTCGTGTGCTTGCACATGCCAACATGCTTCCAGACGTGTAAGACGGCCCAACGCAAGACCTGGTGGCGTAGCTACCCCCTCAAGTACACCGTCCCGTCTAACCCTATCACAGTTGACCGACGGATCTACGCCTTTGACTTTCACCGGACGGGGTTTGACCGATGGACCTTTTCACCTAGTTGTCATAGGCCAGCAATTACTACACCCCCGAACACGGTCCGGCCCCAATCCACCACAAGATTCCCTTTGTGTTTGCCCGATGTGGCCGTTTCCCCTCCGTGAGATGGCATCAGCAACGTCTGTGAAGGGGGTCACACCACGGAGGCGCGTGTCGGGTGCTTGCACATGCCACCACGCTTCCAAACATGTAAGACGGCCTAGCGCAAGACCTGGAGGCATAGCTACCCCCCCCCCCAAGTACACCGTCCCGTCTAACCGTGCCACAGTTGACCAGCGAATCTAGGCCTTTGACTTTCGCCGGACGGGGTTTGACTGATGGATCTTTTCACCTAGTTGTGATAGTCCAGCCCATAGGCACACTTTCGATCAAGGTCCGGCCCCAACACACCGCAAGATTCCCTCCGCGTCTGCCAAACGTGGTCATTTCCCTCCTCCGTGCGACGGCGGCAATGACGTCCGTGAGGGGGGTCACACTAGGAGCCGCGTGCCTGGTGCTTGCACCTGCCACCATGCTTCCAGACCTATAAGACGCCCCAGCGCAAGACCTAGTGGCGTAGCTACCCACCCCCAAGTACACCGTCCCGTCTAACCCTATCACAGTGAACCGACGGATCTACGCCTTTGACTTTCACCGGACGGGGTTTGACCGATGGACCTTTTCACCTGGTTGTCATAGGCCAGCCAATAGCTACACCCCCGAACACGGTCCGGCCCCAATGCACCACAAGATTCCCTTTGTGTTTGTCGGATGTGGCCGTATCCCCTCCGTGAGACGGCATCAGCGACGTCTGTGAGGGGGGTCACACTACGGAGGCGCGTGTCAGGTGCTTGCACATGCCACCACGGTTCTAGACGTGTAAGAGGGCCTAGCACAAGACCTGGAGGCATAGCTACCCCCCCCCCCCAAGTACACCGTCTCGTCTAACCGTGCCACAGTTGACCGGCGGATCTAGGCCTTCGACTTTCACCGGACGTGGTTTGACTGATGGATCTTTTCACCTAGTTGTGATAGTCCAACCAATAGGCACACTTCCGATCAAGGTTCGCCCCCAACACACCGCAAGATTCCCTCCGTGTCTACCAAACGTGGTCATTTCCCTCCTCCGTGCGACGGAGGCAGTGAATTTCGTGAGGGGGGTCACACTACGGAGCCGCGTGTTTGGTGCTTGCACCTGCAACCATGCTTCCAGACCTATAAGACAGCCCAGCGCAAGACCTGGTGGCGTAGCTACCCCCCCCCCCCAAGTACATAATGCCGTCTAACCCTATCACAGTTGACCGACGACTCTAAGCCTTTCACTTTCACCGGACGGGGTTTGACCGATGGACCTTTTCACCTGGTTGTCATAGGCCAGCCAATAGCTACACCCTCGAACACGGTCCGGCCCCAATCCACCCCAAGATTCCCTTTGTGTTTGCCCGATGTGGCCGTTTCCCCTCCGTGAGACGGCATCAGCGACGTTTGTGAGGGGGGTCACACCATGGAGGCGCGTGTCGGGTGCTTGCACATGCAACCACGCTTCCAGACGTGTAAGAGGGGCTAGCACAAGACCTGGAGGCATAGCTACCCCCTCCCCCCAAGTACACCGTCCCGTCTAACCGTGCCATAGTTGACCGGCGGATCTAGGCCTTTGACTTTCGCTGGACGGGGTTTGACTGATGGATCTTTTCTCCTAGTTATGATAGTCCAGCCCATAGGCACACTTCCGATCAAGGTTCGCCCCCAACACACCGCAAGATTCCCTTCGTGTCTGCCAAACGTGGTTGTTTCCCTCCTCCGTGTGACGGCGGCAGTGATGTCCATGAGGGGTCACACTACGGAGCCGCATGCCTGGTGCTTGCACCTGCCACCACGCTTCCAGACCTATAAGACGGCCCAGCACAAGACCTAGTGGCGTAGCTACCCCCCCCCCCCCAAGTACACCGTCCCGTTTAACCCTATCACAGTTGACCGACGGATCTACACCTTTGACTTTCACCGAACGGGGTTTGACCGATGGACCTTTTGTCATAGGCCAGCCAATAGCTACACCCCCGAACACAGTCCGGCCCCAATCCACCACAAGATTCCCTTTGTGATAGGCCAGCCCATAGCTACACTCCCGAACAAGGTCCGGGCCCAGCCCAAGACCCCCCAAGTACATCGTCGCGTCTAACCATGGCACAGTTGACTGGCGGATCTAGCACTTTCAAGATGCTTATAAAAACATATAAAACTTGTCAAACTAATTATAATTATCAATTGTTTGTGATTTTAATAAAGTATAGGAACCTATATGCAAAAGAACATGTGGTCACGTTACTAACACACTCGAAAACAAATACAAAACATATACATAATATATGAAAAATTCTACACAAATCTATATATAATTTATTATGTATGTTTATGTTTAGATAAGGCACATTTAAGTTAATAAAATTTTAATTTAGAAAAAAACTAAAATATAAAAATAAGTAAAAAAACGGATAAAAGAAAGATATGCCGATGGCAAGGCCGTCGGCATAGGTTTGCCCACGGATCGACCGTAGGCCTTGGATCGATGACGTGGCACGCGTCGCGATCGGTGACGTGGACCAAACCTATGCCGACGGCCACCGTGAGAGCCGTCGGCATAGGTATGACGGCGTCAGACTCCCGTCGAACGATGGCTCGCCGGGCCCACATCTATGCCGACGGCCCTTATATGCCGACGGCCACTGTAGGCATGCATTACGATATGCCGACTGCCTGGATACGCCGATGGTCACCGTAGGCATACCTCCAAGCACGCCGACGGTTTTCCTGCACCGACGGCTTCGCCTAGGCCGTCGGCATACCTCCCTCTATGCCGACGGGGGCCGTCGGCGTGGATTAGGTCGTCGGCCTTAGCTGTTATTCTGGTAGTGATCGGCGACGTGGAGCGGCAGTGCGGTGGACAGAGGTGCGCACGAGAGGAACGTGGATATGCAGGACGAGCCATGGTGGCCGAAGCTAGACAACCAAGAGAGCCTGGTCCAGGTCCAGGCGACCATGCATCATGTGGGTCATGTCGGCGCACCACACCGCCGTCAACTTCAGCAAGTACCCCTTCCCCGGCCGTGGCATTGACATGCGGACCCCAGCAAGAGATCAGCCCTAAAAATTCAGTTTCCTGATTAATAGCAACTGTGAATTAATATACCTACTTAGTTACTTTCAGGTTGCCAGGCAAGAGCTTTGAGAGCAATCAACATGTTTGGTTGTACAATGCTCAATACGCAGACACGAAGGATGTGTTCGGTTCCAGAATTTGTTGGAACGGAATGCACGGTTCGGTTATGGGATAGGATGGAATTCAGTGGTTCCACGAAAACGAATAATCGCCAGAGATGCGGAACGCACCCATCCGCCCAAATCGGCCGGACGAGGTGGAACCGAGCGCGATGGAAAAGAAAAAAAGCCTCCGCCCACGCTCGTCTCACCCCCTCACCCCGTTTCTCCCCCCACGCTCGGTCCCCGCACGGGCGCCGCCACCTCCACCCGCACCGGCGCAGCCACTCGCACCCGTGCCGGCGCCACCACCGTCGCCCACGCACGCACAGTCGGAAGAGGGCGGGAGCAGGCTGGACAAGGCGGGAGCAGGCGCGGCAGCGGCGAAGGAATCGGCGGCGAGGAAGGGCGGGAGCTGCCACGGCGGCGACAGATGGAGCAGATCCAGAGCAGGCGCGGCGACGGCCGAATCGGGGCAGCACTTCCCAGCGACGGTCTCGACAACCACACAGGACCGAGGTGAGCATGGGATTCGAATATGCTGATCTATATGCTGAACACAAATCACATGTATCCTGTCAGATCCATAAATCACATGTATCATGTCAGATCCATGTATTTCATGGCAATATATGCTGATCTATATGCTGCTCGAATTTTTGATACGAAATCCATGAAATGTCTTGAAAATATACATGTCTCTTCTTTATTAGCAGTGTGTAAATTGTTTGTATGCATTGTAGATGGTCAAGAGAATGGATAAAAGGCAAAGGCTGATTAGGGGAGCTGCTGTTTTTGTTGTTGGGGCTGCGATTGTTGTGGCTGTTCGGGTCTTAAAAAGAAAGAGAAGACCACGTATTTCCTATGGACCAATGCATGAAAGAGATCGGATAAGAATTGAGTATCTCACTAGTAAAATATGGCACTCAGATGTGACTTGTATAAACATGTTGCGGTTTAACAGAGCTTCTTTCTTTAGGCTGTGTGAGATAATGAGAGAACGCAAATTGCTAGAAAATAGTGTCCATTTATGTGTGGAGCAGCAAGTGGCAATGTTCTTGCATACCATTGGACACAATCTTCGGAATAGAGTTGTTGCAACAAACTTTGGTAGATCGTTCAGCACAATTAGCATATATTTTAGGCAAGTCCTTCATGCCATTGGTGAGCTGCGTCCCAGAAAAGATAGCAGGAAACCCTTGGTTTGACCCATATTTTAAGGTATATGCCAAAACTATTACTTAGCTATGTAGGATTGTATTCACCCATAGTATTGACAGATTTTTCGTTATATAGGATTGTATTGGAGCTATTGATGGTACACATGTGCGAGCATCTGTTGTTAAATATGTGGAAGATTCATTTCGTGGTAGGAAGGCTTTTCCTACTCAAAATGTGATGGCAGCGGTAGATTTTGACCTCCGGTTCACATATGTGTTGGCTGGGTGGGTGGGGACAGCACATGATGCGAACGTTTTAGCCGATGCATTAGGGCGTGAGAGAGGCCTACAAGTACCACAAGGTAACTTAGCGAAGGTATATTACATATTTATCTCAAGCTATTTATATACATCCTTTGCTCGTTAACTAACATCATGGTGCTTGCCCATGCTACCGAACGGTTAAATTAGACTGCACCTATTCAGGTCAGCAAAATACTTCCTTGCTTCATGCTTCGATCGCCATAAAACCTTTCACGTGTTTACCCTCTAGATCTCTGATCTCAAGCTGGGTTACATTTTCCAGACAGTTGTTTGCATTCCTTTCATGGGTGGTGTGCTTGAGCTTGGGACGTCGGATTTGGTGAGTGCATATGATATCCAGTTTAAGTATTTTTTTTGTGTGTGTGGGCGCGCGCGTTACACTTTAATCTTGAGTACCACTCAACATGTTTTGTTTGGTTTTGCCAACTGGTGAGTGCAAACTTTTGTAGTAGTGACTGATTCAAATTTTATTACTCCCTCTCCCTTCCAAATTAGAGCGCAAACATTTTTTCTGACAATCAAAATTTGTTTTACAATGTATAAGAGTGCTATGGATGGTTAGCTTTATAGGGGCGATAAGGTCATCACATGTAGGTGAATCACTTCATCCATCAACGATGATACCTCAAGTGGGTATATTTAAAAGCCCTATGAAATACACCCTCCTACAACATGCATGTTTTTGTTCCTACCCATACGAGATACATGTCATTCTGACTGATACTTTTTGTAGACTATTATTAAGAAGTTCATTTCTTTCGTGTTATGACTGGTGTGGAAAATATTTTTATGTTATATGCACACGGTTAAGACAAGCTACCACATCAACTGTAGGACAAGTTTTCTCCCTTGCATAAATCCACATTAATGAAGTGCTACTGACAAAGATTCTATCAATGGACTTGTTGCTAGGTGTTGGAAGATCCGGACATGGTGAAC
>CM039675.1:522559936-522592047 GCA_022496015.1 Hordeum marinum
GAGGCGTGGCGGCACGACGTCGAGGTGCGACAAAGGCGCGGACGGCGGCGGCGGCAAGGTCCGGCGGTAGGGGCACGGACGAACGGACGGCGACGTCGAGGGCAGGGGCGCGGACGGACGACGATGGCGAAAGGCTGATTTGGGAAAACTTTTGTTGTATATATAGAGGCACCTTTACTCGCGGTTGGTGACTCCAACCGTGACTAAAGGCCACTTTAGTCGCGGATGGAACCACCAACCGCGACTAAAGGTCTGGCTTCCCGCCGGTTTGGACTGGATGAAATTCACCTTTAGTCGCGGTTAGTGGCTCCAACCACGACTAAAGGGGGGTCTTTAGTCGCGGTTGGAGACACCAACCGCGACTAAAGGTAGTGTGCCACGCAAGGGGTGTGGTGGATGTTTAGTCCCACCACGCTAGTCGAGAGGAGCTTGCACCGGTTTATAACCACGTCGCGGCTACCGTGTCGAGCTCCTCTCTAATGCAGGCCTCTCTGGGCCTACCGCACCTCTGCCCTCCTGTGTGCCTACTGGCCATACGGGCCTGCATCCTGGCCTAACTAGAGGTTGGGTTTCTAGTCGTATGCAGGTCGTCGTGGCCGAATAGGTGGGATTTTTTATATCTTTTTTTGTTTTTCTTTGGTTCTGCTTTATTTTTTTCTTTTGTTTTAAATGCTTTCTTTTTAATTTTTTTCTGAGTTGTTTTTTTTGCTTTATTTAGAGTTTCTTTGTGAATCTTTTTGCTTTAGGTAAAAAAAATATAAACTTTCTATTAGTGCTAGTAGTTTTCAAATTTGAATAGTTCAAATTTGAATTATTGAAATATGTGTGAATCACTAGTTTTGTGATACTTTACTTCACAAATAGATTTTTTCGTGATTCTTTTTCTGATATTTAATATTAGGGTGTTTTGTTATTATATTCAATTTGTTCTTAGATTATTCATTTTGTACACGAAGTGCATTCAGTTTTTTACGTAACCCTCTCAACTTTTTAGCACATGCTATGTGGGTGAAATGATGATATCATGCCAACTTTCAACCTTTACAGAGTTCATTTGTAGTGCTTTACAATTTCAGGGTCATTTACCTCATAAAAAATCAGTAAATACATGAAAAATAGCAAATGAAGTTAGAAAGGGTTGAAAATTGATGACGTGCCTTCGAAGGGTGCATACTGAACGCACAAAAAGTCTGAAGTTGAAATAAGTTTAAAAAAATGAAATGCCTTTGTAACAGACGAGTTTTTGTCTGAAACCCACATACTTCTAAAGAGATTGCCCATTTTGTACACGAAGTGCGTCTATTTTTTGCCATAATCCTCTCATCTTTTTAGCACATAGCATGAAATGATGATACCATGCCAACTTTCAACCTTTTCAGAGTTTATTTGTAGTGCTTTTCAATTTCAGTGTCATTTAGCTCAAAAAAATCAGTAAATAAAAAAAAATAGCAAATGAAGTCAGAAATGATTGGAAATTGATGACGTGCCTTCGAATGTGCATACCGAAGCGCACCAAAAATTCTGGAGTTAAATAAGTTTTAAAAAATGAAAGGCCTCTGGAACAGACGAGTTTTTTTCTGAAAACCCTGATACTTCGACATAATATTTCTTAGTTCTTCGCATTTCAAATGGCAAAACACATAGTACACTACTATTACAAATATTCCTTTCGTTTTGTCGAAGTGGTACGTTCCAGTTATATAGTCCAGAAACTAACTAGATAGAGTCTTTGGGTATAAAACTTTTTCTTCACGTGTGTCCTTTTTGCGTCGTAACCATGGAAAACCTTCAAATCGTTTAACTTGATGCTCGGGTTCAACATTCACTGTGAAGGGAGCAATTTCATGAAATTTCCATAATCTTCTGACATGTCTGTCTTGTCCTACCTCCCACGATGTTTCTTTTCCCTGAAAGAACTATGTGGCGCTTTGGCTCATCGTATGATGTATTCTCTTCCTTATCTTTTCTTTTTCTCGGCTTGGTAGACATGTACTTCACATAGAAAACCTGTGTCACATCATTGGCTAGAACGAATGGTTCGTTTGTGTGCCCAAGATTGTTGAGATCCACTATTGTCATTCCGTACTGCGGGTCTATCATTACCCCTCCTCCAGTGAGATTGACCCATTTGCAACCGGAACAAAGGGACCTTCAAATCACCTCCATAGTCAAGTTCCCAAATCTCCTCTATGTAACCATAATATGTGTCCTTTGGCCCATTGATGTTTGCTGCATCAAAGCGGACATCACTGTTTTGGTTGGCGCTCTTTTTATCTTGGGCGGTCGTGTAAAATGTATTCTCATTTATCTCGTACCCTTTGAAAGTCAATATAGTCAAAGATGGTAACTTGAACAGCAAGTACAGGTCATCTTCAACAGTGTCGTCATGCATGAGACATGTCTGCAACCAACCAGTCAAAAGTCACCGTTTGTTCATGTATAATCCGATTGTCAGACTGCTCTGGGTGTTTGCCGTGACCCCGTGTTCCCGTGCTCGGCATAGACAAAAGAACTCGGTAACGGTGATTGTTCCAGTAGTGATGCATGCAAGGCTGGTTCCATGAAATATCACCACCCATCACCATAGTCTATTAGATATCATATACTTATACTTTGTCAAGGTGACAACTGATGCACACGAGGTCAAAGAACAGTTGAGAGATGTCAAGTAATGTAAAGCAAACGTTTTCTACCTAGACAAAGTCACATGCTTTGATTGATCTACTCTCTCCATTCTTTTAACTTGCTACAGAATGTGTGTGCAATCAAGCTTTTCAAGCTATGGCCACTAACATAATCAAACTATACATTTGCCACCGGATTTGACACGAACAATACTATGCACAAGATATGGCATGGGATAAAAAGAACATACACATAATTATACATTTAACGGTGTGTGTTAACAGCATAACATAAATATGATTAAAAAGCATGGTCAGAGATATAATTGAATACCTTGCCGTCCTCCAAAACCAAGAGGAGAATAAAAACGGAGAAACTTTGCAATATGAGTCATCTAGTGATATAAAAAATATTAGGTTGGAAGATGACGCTCGTGGCGAAACTATCATCGTCGGTGGTGGCCAAGCCTTGATTCTGATATGGAGTCCTCGACCCGTCGTGGTAGCTCTTGTGGCCCGATTCCACATGGGAGGTGTGCGAGATGGTCAAAAGAAATCTCGGTGCCTCGGCGCTGGTGGCAGCGCTGTCTTGGTAGTCACTTCCCTCTTGAGGTCGTCGCCATGGCTCTGCTGTCCGCATGCTGGAGGCGTGTCATTAGGCAGTTCCAGTGCTTGTTTGGCTGGTTTTGCCATGCTTCCTTTGACCATCTTGTATGACGATTTCCCCAACACCATGTATCATTCAGCCAAGCGGGCCGAAGTCCGTTTCGTGATAAAATGCTTCTATGACAAGCTTGTTACAAAGAAACAACTCAAATGATATTCATTTTGGGGGGTTTTAGGTAATAATCGTTTCTTTTGTATATTTATGCATGTTTTCTATATGTATGCTGGGGCTACTTTTTTGAATCTCGTCTCTGATGTGCCCAGGTTCTAAAAGTTAGTAAAAATTGTATTTTAAGTTCTCAACTTTAGAAGAAAAAAAAATGCTCACAAATATTTAGATAAAATGATCCACCTCATCGATTTCCATTAAAGCAACCATCAATCGAACTTACAAGATTTTTTAACCAAAAGGAAGCTAAAAACAATTACTTGCAGGAACTGTATATTTGTATTTGATGCACCAGAAAGCGAGAGACCGGAACAACAACTCCAGGAAGCAACTTTTGCACATTCCACGTTCACATTTACATCCTAAGCACAATCGGGCTCCACCCATCGCATGCTTCACATGTATTGCAAGATAAATAGTTGTTCAACCCTAGCATCAAAAATATACTGCATTACCAAATAATCGAGTATAGTTTCTTTTTTTTAACATAATCAAATATTGCTTCGGAATAAGGGAGAAAGAACCCAAAATATTGATTGTTTATGAGAAATATGACTCATTAGAACCAAAAAGGCATATGAGATCATATCAGTGTGATAAAAAAACAATATTTTCAATTATTTAAAAGGTAGAAATACATTCACTGATTACAGACACACAATTCAATGACATATGCTCCTTTTATTTTATAGATTAGGATACATATCTAGGAACTCAACCATGTCCTTAATTTGTGAACTTGTCTTCCGTGTAATCACCCAATGTGTGACTTAATTGTGGTTGTTCTCCCAGAACTGAGCCTGGAGCCAGTCTATTGTATTCTTTTCCACCTGAAATGCCTTGGCAAGAACATCATCTGATATTGCGGGATCTGATCCAAACACTGCATTGGCAATTGTGATAGCCCCTGGGTTCTGGCTGCTCAGCGCGGCAATTGCAACGGCGGGTTGGTGGGGGTTGGGGTTGAATTGGAAGTGAATGAGCCCCGCGGGGAAGACAAACACATCACCTTTGTTGAGCACCTTCGAGAGGAACTTGTTTCTATTGGGAGCGGGCAGGTTGGATGTGACAAACCCGACATACAATGTCCCCTCGAGTACCGTGAGGATCTCAGTGGCGCGAGGGTGTGTGTGTGGTGGGTTCTGGCCCAAGGGAGCATAGTCGATGCGCGCAATTGAGATGCCGAGGGTGTTGAGTCCAGCAATCTGCATGACATTGATCAAGGTGACGTTGGATCCAACCTTGTTGGTCACCCTAGGCTTGTCGAGGTTCGCTGCCTTGAAGAAGTCGTCTGCGTTAACTTCCATCGGGTTCTTGCAAACAAACCCATTGACACGCACTGGTGCATAGAGGAGATTCAACATGTAAGCTCAGATCTTACAAAGTTGTTTCGACTTGAATATTTTTTCGATAAATTCATTTCAACTTATGTATTTGGTGAAAACATGGTGAGAAACCGGACAGTACCTTGTGATTGCATGTCGGCCACACAAAAGTCTTGGAGTGGGCTAGGATCGGAGGCAGTGGCTTGCCATGAGACCAACGCAAGAAGAGCAGCGAGGAGAAGGAAGGAAGTGGAGGATGCCATCTTATTGATTTCCCTCTCTTGTGTTCCTGTTTGTGGTTGTGGCGTGAGTGATGGTTTGGATATCCTGGGGATGTATGTGTTTATATAGGTGCGGCAAGCAGTGTCTGAACTCGTGAGCAATAATAGACCTTGCCAATTGGAACCGACCAACCGATTGAAATGGTCTCTGGCTGCTGATTAAACTATTTTGTATAAACTTTACGAGTTCCCTTCACATTTTCCCTTCAAAAAAAGCAATGCCGGGTATACAGCCATATAAAAGCTACTCTATAGTGATGTGTACGGCTGAGTAGTAATTATGAATGTTTCTCCATTTTACCCGAGTCGCCAAAATACATGCAGGGGCGATTCTAGCAAAATTCACCACACATCATTATTAAGGAAAAGATATTTAAGACAAGAAACATCCGGCACTAGTTTAATTCGATATCATATACTTGGTCATAGTTGGAACCAGTGCCTACAAAACCAGTCAAAGAGCAGTTGAGAAAAGCCAGGTCATGTAAGGCAATCAATCGTTTTCAAACTTGAGGCCAACATAGACAAAGTCACCTACTCACGCATGGGTTTGATTCATGTGTTTATGACTTCTAAAGACATATAGTGTGACTACTACTCTATGTTATTTCCAGAAGTTGATATAGAATCATGTGTGCAATCGAGCTTTTCAAACTATGAAATTATATAGTATTTGCCGATACATCTCTGATGAAATCCAGCAACATAAGACGACTGGGTAGTTAGCTGATATGTAGCAGCCCCTGTACCTTATCATCATGTCAATCCTGATATTTACTTGGTCAGATGTATCTCGAAGCGGTTGAGTACTTACAGGAAGAAACGACAACATTAATGCACGAAGTACCCAACCAAAAGGAGAGCTGATACAAATGCCATGACGATGGAGAGCAGGTAGTTTCCATATGATCTTAGCAAGACTAGTTAACATCTTCTTGGGAAGAGTTCCATCATGCATGACCAGTTCGTGTATAAATCTAACAATCTGGTTAGCCTTCTAGACTTGGCTAATGGCACCAGACCTCACCTGCTTCTTTTGCCAGAGTAAATAGTGCATCCAATGACTAGACTAGGCCAGGCGGCCACTCATAAACAGATTAATTTCATCAAGGTGTCTCTTGGCAGTTTTAGTATAGAAAGAAGTTTTCATCAGATGATTTAATTGATTCTATTACAAGCTTATTACAAAGAAACAACTCAAATAATAATTGTTTTGGGGACTCAGATATCTACAATAGTTTTGCTGGGGAATGATCAATCAAACTTACAAGAGTTTTGAACCAAAAGGAAGCTAAAACAAAACATTCAGCGAAAATACAACGAACGGCAACCAAAACAATAAGTTTCATAGCAAAGCAAATGTAAACTACTTCTTACATGCACGAGAATGACAGACCACAAGAACGGCTCCAGAAAGGAATTTTTTTCACATTCAACTTGCACATTGCAATCTCTGAGCTAATTACCATATAATCAGCTATTGGCTTCTGGTTAGATGTTTGCATTAGCTTCTCAAGTTTCCTTTTAATATGCCTAAGCGCAACTGCATGCATCATCTGATGTACGGCTGAGTAGTAATTACGTATTATTTATTCATCTCACCCAAGTCGGCACAATGCTTGCAGGGCTGGTGCCAAGAAAAGTCACCACCCATCACCATACTTTGGTCATGGTGAGAACTGGTGCGCACGAGGTCAAAGAGCGGTTGAGAATAGCCAAGGGATGTAAAGCAATCGTTTTCTACCTAGACAAAGTCACCTGCTTAGCTTTATCTACTCTCTCCGTTCTTTTAAGTTGCTACAGAATGCGTGCAATCAAGCTTTTCAAGGTGCGGCCACTAACATAAGCAAACTATATATTTGCCAACGGATTTGTCATGAACAATACTGTGCACAAGGTATGGCATGGGATAAAAAGAACATACACATAATTATACATTTATAGATATGTGTAGTAATCGTTAGAAAGCATGGTTAGAGGTTTAATGGAATATCTTACTGTCCTCCAAAACCAAGGGAAAAAATAAACAGAGAAACTTTGCAACATGAGTCACCTAGTGATGTAAAAAATATTAGGTTGCAAAATGATGCGGTAGTTAACGGATTGTGTCAATGAGGAAGAAATCTAGGTGTGTCATTTCATGCATGAATACACCTAATACACAACTATTATATGTAGCGGCCCCTGTTATCATCACATCAATAAGATACTTACTCGGTCAAAAATTTCTCATGACGCACCTCACATGCCTCTTTTGTTAGAGTAAACAGTGCATCCAATGCCTAGGCCTGGTGGCCACTCATAAACTTATTACTTCTTGGAGGTCTGTGTTGGTAGTTTTGATACAGAAAAGATGTCTCCGTCAAGTGGAACTTCCGGTGCATGTTGGAGGCATCTAATTGTGCACTTCCGGTGCTTGTTAGCATGTTTTGCTTATTTTGTCGTGCTTTCCTTGATCATCTTGTATGATGATTTCCTCAACACCGTCTCTCATTCAACCATCGCACTTTATGTATGAAGCAGGCCGAAGTCCATTTCGTGATAAAATGGATCTATCACAAGCTTGTTACAAAGAAACAACTCAAATAATAATCATTTTTGGGGGGTCTAGGTAATAATCGTTTATTTTGTACATTCATGCATGTTTTCTATATGTATGTTTGAGCTGATTGTTCGAACCTGCTCTCCTGTGTGCCCAGTTTCTATAATAACTTAGTAAAAACCGTATTTCTAGTTCTCAACTTAAGAAAAACAAAGAAATAATGCTCATAAGTATTTTCATAAAACGAGTCACCTCATCAATTCCCATTAAATCATTTGTCGACCGAACTTGCAAGAGTTTTGAACCACCGGGAAGCTAAAACATTACATGTAGGAACCGTAAATTTCCTAGTGCATCCACCAGAAAGGGAGATACCAGAACAATGACTCCAGGAAGCAGCTTTTGCACATTCAACTTTCATATTTCAATCTTGTGCACAATCGGGCTCCAACCATCGCATACTTCACATGTATTGCAAGAAAGTCCTAGGTGTTCAACCCTGGCATCAAACATATTTGAATTACCAAATAATTGTGTATTGTTTCGTTTTTAACCTAATCATCTATTGTTTCAGAACAAGGGGAAAAGAACCCAAATTTTGATTTGTTCTGAGAAATACGACACATTAGAACCAAAAACGCATATGAGATCATATCAGTGTGATAAAAAATGGTATTGTCAATTATTTGGAAGGTAGAAATACATTCAATGTTTACATACACACACCGGCCTGACATATGCTCCGTTTATTTTATAGCTTATGCTGCATGTCTAGGAACTCAACTAACTCCTTGGTCTATGCAGTAATCTTCCGGGTAATCACTCAAAGTCTGACTTAGTTGTGGTTGTTCTCCCAGAACTGAGCCTGAAGCCAATCTATTGTATTCTTTTCCACCTGAAATGCCTTGGCAAGAACATCATCTGATATTGCTGGGTCTGACCCAAACACTGCATTGGCAATTGTGATAGCCCCTGGATTCTGGCTGCTGAGCGCGGCAATTGCAACGGCGGGCTGGTGGGGGTTGGGGTTGAATTGAAAGTGAATGAGCCCTACGGGGAAGACAAACACATCACCTTTGTTGAGCACCTTGGAGAGGAACTTGTTTCTGTTGGGGGCGGGCAGGTTGGATGTGACAAATCCGACATACAGTGTCCCCTCGAGCACTGTGAGGATCTCAGTGGCGCGTGGGTGCGTATGTGGTGGGTTCTGGCCCAAGGGGGCATAGTCAATGCGCGCGATTGAGATGCCGAGAGTGTTCAGTCCAGCAATCTGCATGACGTTAATCAAGGTGACGCTGGATCCAACCTTGTTGGTCACCCTAGGCTTGTCGAGGGCGGCTGCCTTGAAGAAGTCATCAGCGTTGACATCCATCGGGTTCTTGCAAACAAATCCATTAACACGCACTGGTGCAGAGAGGAGACATAGAGTGTAAGCTTAGGAATTACTAGGAAGTAGTTTAACATGTAGATAATTTTCAGAAATTCTTTTCTTGGTGATAGCAGGACGGGAAAGCGGGAAGTAAGCATTACCTGGTGAATGCATGTCGGCGACACAAAAGTCCTGGAGCGGTCCAGGGTCGGAGGCAACAGCCTGCCATGAGACCAAGGCGAAAAGAGCAACAAGGAGAAGGAAGGTAGGGGAGGATGCCATTTGTTTTCAGCTCCTTTGGGTCTTCTTTTCTCTTGTATTCGTGCTGTGTTTGTTAAGTGACTGATTGTTTGAGTATGCAGGGGATGTATGTGTTTATATAGGCACGGCGAGCAGTGTGAACTCGTGAGCAATGGACATAGTCAAGTGGAACCGCCCAACGGATAGAAATGGTCTTTGGCTGCCGACTAGATTAGTCTGCGCAAGATTTTCTGACATGGTCAGCCATATGCAAATCTTTGATAATATTATCATCAAAGTTCCCTTTTAATATGCCAAAGCGACACATTTTTTCCCTTTAATAATGAATATAACCAAGCAAATTAATGTACTCCATCTGATGTAGACCTCTTAGTAACAATTACTATGAGCAATAGTTTGGATTGTGTCAAACAAGGAAAAAATCATGGCGCGTTGATCCATGTATTAACGCACCTAATACCTATTATGTGATCACGTCAACCAGATATAGAGTTGTCTGGTCAAATTTCTGTCCAAGTGGTTGAGTACTTGCAGGAAGAAGCAACGACATTAATGGACGATGGAGAGCAAGAGCAGTTAACATTTTATTGATAGGAGTTTTCGTCATGACCAATTCAGTGCATATATAAATCTAACAATCTAGTCCTCGCTAAGGTTCATGACTAGTCTTTGTCATGGATGTTCAGGTCCATGCATCTTACAACAACAAGCATGGCTGGTTTACCCTCCAACAAGGAAGAACAGGAAGCTACCTACCGCAAGGAGGGGGAGGAGCGGGCCCGCTGTTGGCGGGTGTAGTCCCAGATGGCGATGGCGGCGCTGACATGGACATTGAGTGACCGGACGACGCCCAGATGCGGGATCTCGACGCAAACGTCCACCGCCTCCTGGATGATGTCCACCGGGATGCCCTCCTTCTCCCTGCCCAGCACCACCACCGTCTTGGCCGGGAACACGAACTCGTCCAGCGCCACGCTGTTGGCCGTCTGCTCCAGCCCCACCACCGTGTACCCCTCCACCCGCTTCCTCTGCAAGAAGGCCCTCACGCTCTCCGCCGGCACCTCCACCATCGGCACCCACTTCTCTGCTGTCACGCTGATCAGCCGGAACTGCTTGTCCTGGACCACCCCCATGTCTCCCACAGCCAGCCCGCCCGCCCTGAATATCTCACACGTCCGAGTCAGCCCCGCCAGGTTCGGGATCCGCTCCACCAGCGACGCCACTACGATGAGATCCTGCCGGCTCTGCCTCACCGTCTCCGCCGCCTCCTTCCTCGACTCCACTGCCAGGCTGAACGTGTCGTCGTCTTCCTCCATCTCAAAGAGCAGTCGTGAGATGTCGTTGTTGCCCATGACTGCGCCATTGCTGCTTGGTGCTTGCTCCGAGTTCCGGTGGGGTATGATCTTCTTCTGGAAATCTTGACTGGCTACTATCTTCTCGTCCGTGCCCTCCTCATGTTTTCTTACCGCCAGACCCTCGTTCTTGATTGTTGCTGAATCCTTTATCATAGCATGCCTCAGCTCCTCCCTCACGTCCTGATGGTACATACAGCTAAATAATTAGGGATATACAGCTTCAAGCCAACCCAACAAGATAGCTCAAGTTCAAGTGCTTACATTCAGAAAGTTATTTACTCGCTCCAACACGGACACTGGAACACATTCAAAGCCAGACGACTGCATAAAAACAAGGCATATTCAGAAATGCTGAAAGGTTCAGTGCCACATAAAAAACACGAACAACAGCCCTAGAATCCTCCGTGTTATTCATTTCCTGACAAAATCAACAGTGTCCTCAAATCTCTAGGATACAGAGAATACAACTAACCTCAATGCGAGCTGTAAATATTCCCGGCGGAGTCCCAGATGTATCGGGATCAAAAACATCAAGGAAACCTCCGATTGAAACTCTGAGCCTGAAATCAAAACATATATGGATGATACGAACACTTAAGGAAATTTTTATATTAACACCTTTTTAGATTAATAGAAGGGCATGAGTAAGGTATATAAGTTAACAGTATTGGTTGGGGAAGAATTCCCTCAGTAAACTCTTGCTGGTACACTGAGAGAAGTATAGCCCAAGTATGTGGATGTACCTCGCACAGTCGGTATTCTCTGCCAGATACTTTCTCAAATCTTGAAAGCACCTGCTTTCGATGGATGGATTTTCTGAGCTTTCTAGTTGCAAAATAGGCCACAACTTGGAAAAAACAGTGTGGACAAGTAGCTGTGGTACAATACAGATATTCAGTTGACTAGTGCATTATAAAGCTTCAGAAGAATGTAGCCCCACATAATTCTTAAGTACATAGTTTTACCTGAGTGAAACTACGTAGACTGTGGTGATGGGATGTTAAAAATGAAATTATTGGAGGAAGCAGTTGATTCAGATGGTTTCTCTGGACAACCAGCTCCCTTGAATGGAGGATCACGTTTGCTGCTATAAAAACATATGAAGACAGTGCCTGCAAAGAGATGTATAAAATATACAGACTAAAATGGAAGGACGTCCTCAAAACAAATGGAAAGACATCTCACTAAATGTTCACCTGTTGTCGCATCCCGTAATCATGAAAAATAGGAACGAGTTGTTCTTCAGCCTGCAAATAATAATCATCAGAGAGGTCAACTGTTACAGACAAGACACCTAAAGAAGTATGTACCGGTCACACAGGTCAACAAGCATTGACATGAAGGAGCTCTCACCAGTGTTGGAAATTTTAAGTAAATAAGTATAGCAAACGTCTCCAAGTACTGCCGAACAGCAGGTAGGTTATTTCTCTGCACAGACAAAAAGTGTGTCATTTGACCTTGCACTGCAGTAAAATAGAAATTATACATGGAAAATAAATTGATCTTTAAATGTTCTAGAGCCTTATAAGAATTTAAACTCGAGACAGGTTTGTATAACCAAAGAGAAAACACAGACTATTCGACTTGTTTGAAGCAACCTACAGAAAGTCTAGACATATATATTAATATTATATAAAATTGCAGTAAAAGTGCAAAGCACATAAGATTAAGAATATGCTTACGTAAAGACAGGTGTGTACACTAGATGTCACTTTCCCAACTATGTCTTCCTCTACATAGTGTGACAAAACACATATCATCTGCCACACACGAACTTTCCGCCTATGTACCTGATAAGTATGGATGCTTCAGAAATATGGTGCAAAATAGCAAGGTTTTCGATACAAAGAAACATGCTTACACTGCTGTATTTTTTGTAAAGTTCTTTCGAGAGATCATTGTCATTCACCTGTACAAACAGAGAAAATACAAAGTGTCAGAAATCATCCATTTAAGCAGCACTTCAGAAATAAGCATGATCGGCAAGATTGTAACATCAGGCAAGTTTCAGAATCTTGCTGTATGTTGTATTGTAGTCCTTCTCAAGTACTTAAGGATATTCTTGACCGCTGTCCAGTGTTCCATTCCAGGATCATTTTGAAACCTTCCGGCCATACTTATGGCAAGGCTGACATCCGGTCTTGTGCACAGCATTGCATACATGATAGAGCCTATGGCTGAAGCATAGGGGATGACACTCATCTTTTCTGTATCTTCTGCAGTCACTGGGCATTGAGTCTTACTCAACTTCACACCTTGTAACACAGGCAAGAATCTCTTCTTGGACTGATCCATTTTAAACTTCTTCAAAACTTTATCAAGGTATGTGCTCTGTGAAAGTGCTATTAAGGGTCTCGATCTATCTCTATAGATCTTAATGCCTAATATGAAAGCAGCTTCTCGTAGGTCCTTCATTGAAAAACTCTTGTTCCAATATTCCTTCACGCTTTCCAGGATTTCTATATTGTTTCCAATCAGCAATATGTCATCCACATATAATATTAGAAACGCTATAAAGCTCCCACTCACTTTCTTGTAAATACAACCTTCTCCATAAACTTGTATAACTCGAACGCTTTGATCACCTCATCAAAACGCTTATTCCAACTCTGAGATGCTTACACCAGCCCATAAATGGATCGCTGGAGTTTGCAAACTTTGTCAGCATTATCTGGATCGACAAAACCTTATGGTTGCATCATATACAACTCTTCCTCAAGAGAACCGTTGAGGAATGCTGTTTTGACATCCATCTGCCAAATTTCATAGTCGAAATAAGCAGCTATTGCCAACATGATTCTGACAGACTTAAGCATCGCTAAGGGTGAGAAGGTCTCATCGTAGTCAACTCCTTGAACTTGTGAAAAACCCTTTGCCACAAGTCGAGCTATATAGACGGTGACATTACCGTCCGCGTCTGTCTTCTTCTTAAAGATCCATTTGTTCTGAATGGTCTTTCGCCCTTCAGGTAATAGTTCCAAAGTCCATATTTTGTTTTCATACATGGATCCCATCTCGGATTTCATGGCCTCTAACCATTTATCGGAATCCGGGCCCATCACTCCTCCTCCATAGCTCGTAGGTTCATTGTTGTCCAACAACATGACCTCCAAGACAGGGTTGCTAGTACGCGGCCTTGTCGACCTACAAGGTTCAATAGTAGCTTGATCCGAAGCTTCATGATCATCATCATTAACTTCCTCTTCTACCGTCGTAGGTTCCACAAAAACATCTTTCTACGCAGCGCTACTTTCTAGTTGAAGTGAAGGCTCAATAACCTCATCATGCTCTATTTTCCTCCCACTCAATTCTTTCGAGAGAAACTCTTTCTCAAGAAATGTTCCGTTCTTAGCGACAAACACTTTGCTTTCGGATTTGAGATAGAAGGTATACCCGACTGTCTCTTTCGGGTATCCTATGAAGACGCATTTTTCCGCTTTGAGTTCCAGCTTTTCAGGCTGAAGCTTTTTGACATAAGCATCACATCCCCAAACTTTAAGAAACGACAACTTTGGCCTCTTGCCAAACTACAGTTCATATGGCGTCATCTCAACGGATTTCGATGGTGCCCTATTTAAAGTGAATGCAGCTGTCTCTAATGCATAACCCCAAAACGATAGTGGCAAATCAGCAAGAGACATCATAGAACGCACCATATCTAATAAGGTTCGACTACGACGTTCGGACACACCATTACGATATGGTGTTCCGGGCGGTGTCAACTGTGAAACAATTCCATACTGTCTTAAGTGACTGCCACACTCATAACTCAGATATTCACCTCCTCGATCAGATCGCAGGAATTTAATTTTCTTGTTACGATGATTCTCAACTTTACTCTGAAATTGCTTGAACTTTTCAAACGTTTCAGACTTGTGTTTCATCAAGTAAATATACCCATATCTACTTAATTCATCAGTGAAGGTGAGAAAATAACGATATACACCATGCGCCGTAACATTCATTGGACCGCACACATCAGTATGTATGATTTCCAATAAGTCACTCGCCCGTTCCATTCTTCCAGAGAACGGTGTTTTAGTCATCTTGCCCATGAGGCATGGTTCACATGTGTCAAGTGATTCAAAATCAAGTGACTCCAAAAGTCCATCAGCATGGAGCTTCCTCATGCATTTTACACCAATATGACCTAAACGGCAGTGCCACAAGAAAGTGGTACTATCATTATCAACTCTACATCTTTTGGCATCAATGTTATGAACATGTGTGTCATCACTATCAAGATTCAATATGAATAAACCCCTAACATTGGGTGCATGACCATAAAAGATATTACTCATATAAATAGAACAACCTTTATTCTCTGATTTAAATGAGTAACCGTCTCGCAATAAACAAGATCCAGATATAATGTTCATGCTTAACGCAGGCACTATATAATAATTATTCAGGTTCATCACTAATCCCGATGGTAATCGAAGAGAGAGCGTGCCGACGGTGATCACATCAACCTTGGAACCATTTCCCACGCGCATCGTCACTTCGTCCTTTGCGAGCCTTTGTTTATTCCGTAGTTCCTGTTTTGAGTTGCAAATGTGAGCAACCGAACCGGTATCAAATACCCAGGCACTACTACGAGAGCTAGTAAGGTACACATCAATAACATGTATATCATATATACCTTGTTTGTCGTTGGCCGCCTTCTTGTTAGCCAGGTACTTGGGGCAGTTCCGCTTCCAGTGACCAGTTCCCTTGCAATGAAAGCACTCAGTTTCTGGCTTGGGTCCATGCTTGGGCTTCTTTAGAGGAGTAGCAACTGCTTTTCCATCCTTCTTGGTTTTACCCTTCTTGCCCTTGCTCTTGACCTTGCCATTTTTCTTGAAACTAGTGGTTTTATTGACCATCAACACTTGATGTTCTTGCTGGATTTCAGACTCAGCGACCTTTAGCATCGCAAACAGCTCGGCGACTGACTTGCTCATCCCGTGCATGTTATAGTTCATCACAAAGCTCTTGTAACTAGGTGGTAGTGATTGAAGAACTCTGTCAGTGATCGCCTCTGGCAGAAGGGCAATTCCCAACTCCGCTAGACGAGTTGAATATCCAGACATTTTGAGTATATGTTCATCGATAGCCCGTTCTCCTCCATCTTGCAAGCATAGAACTTATCGGAGGTTTCATACCTCTCGATCCGGGCATTCTTCTGAAAGATAAACTTCAACTCCTGAAACAACTCATATGCTCCATGACGTTCAAAACATCTTTGAAGTCCCGGTTCTAAGCCATACAATATTGCATACTGAACTATTGAGTAATCTCTAGTACGTGTCTCCCAAGTGTTCTTAACGTCTTCGGAGGTCATGTCTTCTGGTTGGTCACCAAGCGGTGCATCAAGGACATATGATTTCTGGGAAGCCGTGAGGATAATCCTCAGATTACAGGCCCAGTCAACAAAGTTACTTCCATCATCTTTCAACTTAGCTTTCTCTAGGAACGCATTAAAATTCAGGGGTGCTACTGCGCGAGCCATTGATCTACAACATAAATATGCAAAGTTTACTTAGACTATTGTTCAAGATATTGAGTTTAGTTAATCAAATTACTAAAGCTCTCACTCAAATTGACATCCCTCAGGTCATCTGAGTGTCACACGATCCAAATCCACCAACTCAAGTCCGATCATCACGTGAGTTGAGGTGGCTTCAATGGTGAACATCATTATGTTGATCATATCTACTATATGACTCATGTTCGACCTTTCGGTCTCTTGTGTTCCAAGGCCATGTCTTTACATGCTAGGCTCGTCAAGTTTAACCCGAGTGTTCTGCACGTGCAACACTGGCTTGCACCCGTTGTATGTGAACGTAGAGTCTATCACACCCGATCATCACGTGGTGTCTCAACACGACGAACTTTCGCAACACTACACACTCGGGGAGAACACAATTTATCTTGAAATTAAGTGAGGGATCACCTTATAATGCTACCGTCGTCCTAAGCAAAACAAGGTGCATAAAAGGATTAACATCACATGCAAATCATAAGTGACATGATATGGCCATGAACTTGTGCTTTTGATCTCCATCTAGAAAGCACCGGCATGATCTCCATCGTCACCGGCATGACACCATGATCTTCATCATCTTGATCTCCATCAACGTGTCGCCATCGGGGTTGTCGCGCCCAACATGCTTCTACTACTATTTCTACCATTTAGCGATAACGTAAAGCATTACATAGCGCTTAATGATTGACACGCGGGTCATACAATTATCAAAGATAACCCTATGGCTCCTGTCGGTTGCCGTACTCATCGACATGCAAGTCGTGATAATCTATACATCACATGATCATCTCATACATCACATATATCACATCATGTAATTGGCCATATCACATCACAACATACCCTGCAAAAACAAGTTAGACGTCCTCTAATTGTTGTTGCATGTTTTACGTGGCTGCTACGGGTGTCTACCAAGAACAATTCTCATCTACGCAAAAAGCATAACGGTGAAGGACCGTCTTTGTCGAATCCGATCCAACTAAAGTGAGAGAAACTGGCACCAGCAAGCCATCTATGCAACAAGTTGCGGTCGAGGGAACCGGTCTCTCGTAAGCGTACGAGTAATGTTGGTCCCGGCCGCTTCATCTCACAATACCGCTGAACCAAAATTCGACCAAGGGAGGAAGCAATATAAGCATCAATGCCCACAAACCTTTTGTGTTCTACTCGGGATCTCATCTACACATAGACCTAGCTCATGATGCCACTGTTGGAGAACGTTGCCTGGGAAACAAAAAAATTCCTACGCACACGCAGATCTATCCATGGTGATGAGCATCTACGAGAGGGAGAGTGGATCAACGTACCCTTGTAGATTGCTAAGCGGGAAGTGTGAAGAAACGCAGTTGGTGTAGTCGAACGTCTTCACGATCCAAATCGCCGTGCGTTCCGCGATCCAATCATGATCCGTCTCGCGATCCAATCACGATCCGTCCCGCGAACTTGATCGCGATCCGTCCCACGAACTTGATCATGATCCTTCCGATCTAGCGCCGAACGGACGGCACCTCCGCATTCAGCACTCGTACAGCTTGATGACGATATCCGCCGTCTTGATCCAGCAAGAAGGAGCAGAGAGGAAGAAGAGTTCTCCGACAGCGTGATACTTCGAAAGAGATTGCCCATTTTGTACACGAAGTGCGTCTATTTTTTGCCATAACCCTCTCATCTTTTTAGCACATAGCATGAAATGATGATACCATGCCAACTTTCAACCTTTTAAGAGTTTATTTGTAGTGCTTTTCAATTTCAGTGTCATTTAGCTCCAAAAAAATCAGTAAATAAATGAAAAATAGCAAATGAAGTCAGAAAGGATTGAAAATTGATGACGTGCCTTCGAATGGTGCATACTGAACGCACAAAAATTCTGGAGTTGAAATAAGTTTAAAAAAATGAAATGCCTCTGTAACAGACGAGTTTTTTTCTGAAACCCTGATACTTAGACATAATATTTCTTCGCATTTCAAATGGCAAAACACATAAGTACACTACTATTACAAATATTCCTTCCGTTTTGTCTGAAGTGGTACGTTCCAGTTATATAACTCCAGAAACTAACTAGAGATAGATCTTTGGGTATAAAACTTTTTCTTCGCGTGTGTCCCTTTGCGTCGTAACCATGGAAAACCTTCATCGTTTAACTTGATGCTCGGGTCAACATTCACTGTGAAGGGAGCAATTTCATGAAATTTTCCATAATCTTCTGACATGTCTGTCTTGTCCTCCAATCCCACGATGTTTGTGTTGGTAGTTTTGATACAGAAATGATGTCTCCGTCAAGTGGAACTTCCGGTGCATGTTGGAGGCATCTAATTGTGCACTTCCGGTGCTTGTTAGCATGTTTTGCTTATTTTGTCGTGCTTTCCTTGATCATCTTGTATGATGATTTCCTCAACACCGTCTATCATTCAACCATCAGACTTTATGTATGAAGCAGGCCGAAGTCCATTTTGTGATAAAATGGATCTATCACAAGCTTGTTACAAGGAAACAACTCAAATAATAATCATTTTTGGGGGGTCTAGGTAATAATCATTTATTTTGTACATTCATGCATGTTTTCTATATGTATGTTTGAGCTAATTTTTCGAACCTGCTCTCCTGTGTGCCCAGTTTCTATAATAACTTGGTAAAAACCGTATTTCTAATTCTCAACTTAAGAAAAACAAAGAAATAATGCTCATAAGTATTGTCATAAAACGAGTCACCTCATCAATTCCCATTAAAGCATTTGTCGACCCAACTTGCAAGAGTTTTGAACCACCAGGAAGCTAAAACATTACATGTAGGAACCGTAAATTTCCTAGTGCATCCACCAGAAAGGGAGATACCAGAACAATGACTCTAGGAAGCAGCTTTGTTATTATATTCAATTTGTTCTTAGGTTATTTAAAAAGATGGTAACTTGGATAGCAAGTACAGGTCATCTTCAACAGTGTCGTCATGCATGAGACATGTCTGCAACCAACCGTCAAAAGTCACCGTTTGTTCATGTATAATCCGATTGTCAGACTGCTCCGGGTGTTTGCCGTGACCCCGTGTTCCCGTGCTCGGCATAGACAAAAGAACTCGGTAACGGTGATTGTTCCAGTAGTGATGCATGCAAGGCTGGTTCCATGAAAAGTCACCACCCATCACCATAGTCTATTAGATATCATATACTTATACTTTGTCAAGGTGACAACTGATGCACACGAGGTCAAAGAACAGTTGAGAGATGTCAAGTAATGTAAAGCAAACGTTTTCTACCTAGACAAAGTCACATGCTTTGATTGATCTACTCTCTCCATTCTTTTAACTTGCTAAGAATGTGTGTGCAATCAAGCTTTTCAAGCTACGGCCACTAACATAATCAAACTATACATTTGCCACCGGATTTGACACGAACAATACTATGCACAAGATATGGCATGGGATAAAAAGAACATACACATAATTATACATTTAACGGTGTGTGTTAACAGCATAACATACATATGATTAAAAAGCATGGTCAGAGATATAATTGAATACCTTGCCGTCCTCCAAAACCAAGAGGAGAATAAAAACGGAGAAACTTTGCAATATGAGTCATCTAGTGATATAAAAAATATTAGGTTGGAAGATGACGCTCGTGGCGAAACTATCATCGTCGGTGGTGGCCAAGCCTTGATTCTGATATGGAGTCCTCGACCCGTCGTGGTAGCTCTTGTGGCCCGATTCCACATGGGAGGTGTGCGAGATGGTCAAAAGAAATCTCGGTGCCTCGGCGCTGGTGGCAGCGCTGTCTTGGTAGTCACTTCCCTCTTGAGGTCGTCGCCATGGCTCTGCTGTCCGCATGCTGGAGGCGTGTCATTAGGCAGTTCCAGTGCTTGTTTGGCTGGTTTTGCCATGCTTCCTTTGACCATCTTGTATGACGATTTCCCCAACACCATGTATCATTCAGCCAAGCGGGCCGAAGTCCGTTTCGTGATAAAATGCTTCGATGACAAGCTTGTTACAAAGAAACAACTCAAATGATATTCATTTTGGGGGGTTTTAGGTAATAATCGTTTCTTTTGTATATTTATGCATGTTTTCTATATGTATGCTGGGGCTACTTTTTTGGAATCTCGTCTCTGATGTGCCCAGGTTCTAAAAGTTAGTAAAAATTGTATTTTAAGTTCTCAACTTTAGAAGAAAAAAATGCTCACAAATATTTAGATAAACGATCCACCTCATCGATTTCCATTAAAGCATCCATCAATCGAACTTACAAGATTTTTTAACCAAAAGGAAGCTAAAAACAATTACTTGCAGGAACTGTATATTTGTATTTGATGCACCAGAAAGCGAGAGACCGGAACAACAACTCCAGGAAGCAACTTTTGCACATTCCACGTTCACATTTACATCCTAAGCACAATCGGGCTCCACCCATCGCATGCTTCACATGTATTGCAAGATAAATAGGTGTTCAACCCTAGCATCAAAAATATACTGCATTACCAAATAATCGAGTATAGTTTCTTTTTTTTAACATAATCAAATATTGTTTCGGAATAAGGGAGAAAGAACCCAAAATATTGATTGTTTATGAGAAATATGACTCATTAGAACCAAAAAGGCATATGAGATCATATCAGTGTGATAAAAAAACAATATTTTGCATTATTTAAAAGGTAGAAATACATTCACTGATTACAGACACACAATTGAATGACATATGCTCCTTTTATTTTATAGATTAGGATGCATATCTAGGAACTCAACCATGTCCTTAATTTGTTAACTTGTCTTCCGTGTAATCACCCAATGTGTGACTTAATTGTGGTTGTTCTCCCAGAACTGAGCCTGGAGCCAGTCTATTGTATTCTTTTCCACCTGAAATGCCTTGGCAAGAACATCATCTGATATTGCGGGATCTGATCCAAACACTGCATTGGCAATTGTGATAGCCCCTGGGTTCTGGCTGCTCAGCGCGGCAATTGCAACGGCGGGTTGGTGGGGGTTGGGGTTGAATTGGAAGTGAATGAGCCCCACGGGGAAGACAAACACATCACTTTGTTGAGCACCTTCGAGAGGAACTTGTTTCTGTTGGGAGCGGGGCAGGTTGGATGTGACAAATCCGACATACAATGTCCCCTCGAGTACTGTGAGGATCTCAGTGGCGCGAGGGTGTGTGTGTGGTGGGTTCTGGCCCAAGGGGAGCATAGTCGATGCGCGCAATTGAGATGCCGAGGGTGTTGAGTCCAGCAATCTGCATGACATTGATCAAGGTGACGTTGGATCCAACCTTGTTGGTCACCCTAGGCTTGTCGAGGTTCGCTGCCTTGAAGAAGTCGTCTGCGTTAACTTCCATCGGGTTCTTGCAAACAAACCCATTGACACGCACTGGTGCATAGAGGAGATTCAACATGTAAGCTCAGATGTTACAAAGTTGTTTTGACTTGAATATTATTTCGATAAATTCATTTCAACTTATGTATTTGGTGAAAACATGGTGAGAAAACCGGACAGTACCTTGTGATTGCATGTCGGCCACACAAAAGTCTTGGAGTGGGCTAGGATCGGAGGCAGTGGCTTGCCATGATACCAACGCAAGAAGAGCAGCGAGGAGAAGGAAGGAAGAGGAGGATGCCATCTTATTGATTGCCCTCTCTTGTGTTCCTGTTTGTGGTTGTGCCGTGAGTGATGGTTTGGATATCCCGGGGATGTATGTGTTTATATAGGTGCGGCAGGAAGTGTCTGAACTCGGAGCAATAATAGACCTGGCCAATTGGAACCGACCAACAGATTGAAATGGTCTCTGCTGCTGATTCAACTACTTTGCGTAAACTTTACAGTTTCCCTTTTAAGACACGTTTTCCCTTCAAAGAAGTGATGCGGGGTATACAGACATATAAAGCTAACTCTATGGTGATGTGTACGGGCTGAGTAGTTATTATGAATGTTTCTCCATCTCACTGAGTCAACACAATGCATGCCGGGTTGATTCCAGGAAAATTCACCACCCATTAAGGAAAGGATTTTTAAGACAAGAACCATCTGGCACTAGTTTCATTAGATATCATATACTACTTGGTCATAGTTGGAACCAGTGCGGGGACGAAACCAGTCAAAGAGCAGTGAGAAAAGCCAGGTCATGAAGGTAATAATTCATTTTCTAACTGAGGCCGACATAGACAAAGTTCAACTACTCACGCGTGGCTTGATTACTGGCCGGTGAATGACTTCTAAAGACATATAGAGTGACTACTACTCCAGGTTCTTTCTACAAGTTGATATAGAATCATGTGTGCGATCGAGCCTTTGCAACGAAGGAAGAAAATTTTTTAATATATTTGCTAATATATTTTTCATGAACGAAGCAACATAAGACGGTGAGTGGTTAGCGGATTTGGGACCGGCAGCCCCTGTACGTTATCATCATGTCAAATAGATATTACTTGAGTCAGCTGTCTATCGAAGTAGTTAGGTACTTGCAGGAAGAAGAAGCGACAACATTAATGGACGAAGTGTCCAACCAAAAGGAGTTTTGAATCAAAAGGAAGATAAACAAAATATTCAAAAATAGAACTAACAAGAACCAAAACAGCAAGTTTCCTAGCAAAAGGGACCGTAAACTACTTATTACATGCACCAGAAAGGTAGACCACAACAACGACTCCAGGAAGGAATTTTTGCGCATTCAACTTGCACATTGCGCAACCTGAGCACATTAACATATATCGTATAATCATCTATTGACTAGTGATTAAGTTTTTGCATAACTTGTCAAGTTTCCTTTTTAATATGCCTAAGCGCTACTGCATCATCTGATGTATAGCTGAGTAGTAATTACGATTAATCCATGTGACTCAAGTCAACAGAATGCATGCCCGGGCTGGTTCCATGAAAAGTCACCACCCCATCACAATAGTTTATTAGATATCATATACTTGGTCATGGTGAGAAATGGTGCGCACAAGGTCAAAGAGCAGTTGAGAAAAGCCAAGGTGATGTAAGGGAATCAGTTTCTACATAGACAAAGTCACTTGCTTAGTTTGATCTACTCTTTCCATTCTTTTAAGTTGCTACAGAATGCGTGCAATCAAGCTCTTCAAGCTGTGGCCACTAACATAAGCCAAACTATATATTGACACTGGATTTTGTCATGAACAATACTATGCACAAGATACGGCATGGGATAAAAGAACATACACATAATTATACCTTTAACGATGTGTGTTGATAGCTAAACATACATATACTTAAAAAGCATGGTCAAAGATACAATGGAATATCCTACGATCCTCCAAATCAACGGAAAGAATAAACAAAGAAACTTTTGCAATATGAGTCCACCCAATGATATAAAAATATTAGGTTGCAAGATGACGTGTGGTACCTTAACGGATTATGTCAATGAGGAAGAAATCAAGGCGCGTATTGCAATGCATGAATGCACCTAATACACGACTATTGTATGTACCGTCCCTTGTTATCATCACTCAATAAGATATTTATTTGTCAAATTTTCCACACAATGCAAAAAAAATGACTATAGAAAACAGAAAGAATTCATGTGATCTAGTAGTAGAGTAGATAACGTCCTCTTGCTGACGAGTTTGATCATGGCCCATTTCAACTACATAAATCTGATGATCTTGTCGGCCTTTCTTGGAGATGTCTGTTGGTAGTTTTTATATAGAAATGAGTCACCCAATGATATAAAAATATTAGGTTTGCCAGATGACGCGTGGTACTTAACGGATTGTGTCCAATGAGGAAGAAATCAAGGCGCATCATGCATGCATTGAATGCACCTAATTACACGACTATTGATATGTACCGTTCCTTGTTATCATCACATCAATAAGATCTTTTATTTGGTCAAATTTTCCACACATGCAAAAAAAAATGACGAGAGAAAACAGAAAGAATTCATGTGATCTTAGTAAGAGTAGATAACGTCCTCTTGCTGAGAGTTTGATCATGACCATTTCACTACATAAATCACAATCTTGTCGGCCTTTCTTGGAGATGTCTGTTGGTAGTTTTTATATAGAAATGATGTTTCCCTCGTCCGGATAAAATGCTTCCAAACGACGAAGAAGAAAAACAAAACAGGCCCCAACATCATTCTGTGGATGACATGAGAGGCGATCTCTTCCGCCGGCCCTAGGCCCATGCACTCATCCCTCCTCTCCTCGCCGGCGTTGATTGGCACCACGCCTAGCAATCTCCCTGGCAACGATTGACGGCGACTCAGATATTGCGAACCGTCATCATCTTCAGGTTCATGCTCTCGGCTCGGGGTGTATGATGTCGAACAGAGCCTCTTCTCCTTCTCTGCCATATTGTCCATAAATTTTATTTAACTAACCCAAAAGAAGATAAAACAATTTATTATTCAAATTACAATGCATGCAATCAATAAGGAAAAACTGGATCGTAGTACATAATATGCATCTCGAATAATTCATATAATATGCATCATCGAATATAATATCGAATAAATCGTCTCGAATATTATCAAATATAATCTTCAATACATCTCGAGTATTATCACTGATACATCTTGAATATTTTCATATATATATAACATGACTAGCTAATACAGATCAAATATTATTGAAGAATCTAGTTGACTCGCGGTTCCTGAGACGCGGGCGGTGCACACCAAAGAGAAGGAAACCATCACAGGATCATAGCTCGGATGAGATCCCTGAAGAACCTGCCAGGCGTTGGAGAACCTAACGTCCAACGCATCCATGTAGCGACGGCCGTGCTCGTCCTCCTCCCTGACACGGAGACATACCATCTCCAGGCGGGGACGGCTGCCTCCGCCACCAAAAGTGGCCCACGCGAACGCCACCAAAGAAGCACCGGGTCGACGACGGGACCCGGGGTCGGGTTCCTCACCAAGCTGCGTGCCCCTGAAGGTAGCATCTCCTTAGTGCCAGCCCGGCGGAGCCCAGTCCCGAACGTTGCCCCTCTGAAGCAGGATGTCGTCATGAATGAGTCGACGACGAGGATGCGGGCCGGGCATCGTTGACTCCGAGAAGAAATTCTTATGAAAAAAATTCTTATATATGCAATGTCATTTTATTAGGAATTTTTGAGCAAAATATCCTCTTTTCAATTATAATGTCCCATTCCTAGGTTATAACTACCCTAATAATATTCGTTTCTCAAAAAAATTCGGAAACTTTTCCCACTTATATATAGTCCTTCTAACAAATATATATATAGTCAACTTTTTCCTATGTAACTTTTTATATGCAAATTTTTTCTATACTATGATACACAACATTATATAAAATTAAAAAACAGAAAAATAAAATACTAATTAAGCATACTTCTATACATCCACTAAAAAACAGAAAAAACAACATTATATAAAAAAAATCTATATTAATTAACACTAATTATATCCATCTAACATGCATTCATACATACATATATACTAATGAAAACAAATAAAACATCTAAATAGAAAATGTTGTGTGTGTGTGTGTTCATGCATGTGTGTGTGTGTGTGCGTGTGTGTCGGGCTCGATGGGAGGGGGGCGCCATGGCGGTAGGGGCTCACAGCGGAGTGACGGCACGCGAGGTCGAGGAGGGGCGGTGACTGCGACAGCGAGGTGCAGGGGCATGGCGGCCACAATGTCGAGGTGCGGCAGAGGCGTAGACGGACGGCGACGGCGAGGTGTAGGGGCTTGGCGGCCACGACGTCGAGGTGCGGCAGAGGTGCAGACGGACGACGACGGCGGAGGTGCGGTAGGGGGCGTGGACGGACGGGGCGATGGTGAGGTGCAGAGGCGTGGCGGGGCGGCCACGACGTCAGGTAGTGTGCGACAAAGGCTGAGCGTACCGGGACGGCGGCGGACAAGGTCCGGCGTGGTAGGGGCACGGACGAGACGGACGGCGACGTCGAGGGGCAGGGGCGCGCGGACGGACGACGATGGCGAAAAGGCTGATTTGGGAAAACTTTTGTTTGTATATATAGAGGGCACCTTTAGCTCGCGGTTGGTGACTCCAACCGTGACTAAAGGCCACCTTTAGTCGCGGATGGAACCACCAACGCGACTAAAGGTCTGGCTTCCCGCCGGTTGGACTGGATGAAATTCACCTTTAGTCGCGGTTAGTGGCTCCAACCACGACTAAAGGGGGGTGTCTTTAGTCGCGGTTGGAGACACCAACCGCGACTAAAGGTAGTGTGCCACGCAAGGGGTGTGGTGGATGTTTAGTCCCACCACGCTAGTCGAGAGGAGCTTGCCACCGGTTTTAATAAGCCACGTCGCGGCTACCGTGTCGAGCTCCTCTCTAATGCAGGCCTTCTGGCCTACCAGCACCTCTGCCGCCCTGTGGGCCTACTGGGCCATACGGGCCGCATCCTGGCCTAACTAGAGGTTGGGTTTCTAGTCGTATGCAGGTCGTCGTGGCCGAATAGGTGGGATTTATTTTATATCTTTTTTGTTTTTCTTTGGTTTTCTGCTTTATTTTTTTTCTTTTGTTTTATGCTTTCTTTTTAATTTTTTTCTGAGTTGTTTTTTTGCTTTATTTAGAGTTTCTTTGTGAATCTTTTTGCTTTAGGTAAAAAAAATATAAACTTTCTATTAGTGCTAGTAGTTTTCAAATTTGAATAGTTCAAATTTGAATTATTTGAAATATGTGTGAATCACTAGTTTGTGATAACTTTACTTCACAAATAGATTTTTTCGTGATTCTTTTTTCTGATATTAATATTAGGGTGTTTGTTATTATATTCAATTTGTTCTTAGATTATTCATTTTGTAACACGAAGTGCATTCAGTTTTTACGTAACCCCTCTCAACTTTTTAGCCACATGCTATGTGGGTGAAATGAATGATGATATCATGCCAACTTTAACCTTTACAGAGTTCATTTGTAGTGCTTTACAATTTCAGGGTCATTTACCTCATAAAAAATCAGTAATACATGAAAAATAGCAAATGAAGTTAGAAAGGGTTGAAAATTGATGACGTGCCTTCGAAGGGTGCATACTGAACGCACAAAAAGTCTGAAGTTGAAATAAGTTTAAAAAAATGACATGCCTTTGTAACAGACGAGTTTTTGTCTGAAACCCACATACTTCTAAAGAGATTGCCCATTTTGTACACGAAGTGCGTCTATTTTTTGCCATAATCCTCTCATCTTTTTAGCACATAGCATGAAAATGATGATACCATGCCAACTTTCAACCTTTTCAGAGTTTATTTGTAGTGCTTTTCAATTTCAGTGTCATTTAGCTCAAAAAAATCAGTAAATAAATAAAAAATAGCAAATGAAGTCAGAAATGATTGGAAATTGATGACGTGCCTTCGAATGGTGCATACCGAACGCACAAAATTCTGGAGTTAAAATAAGTTTTAAAAAGATGAAATGCCTCTGTAACAGACGAGTTTTTTTCTGAAACCCTGATACTTCGACATAATATTTCTTCGCATTTCAAATGGCAAAACACATAAGTACACTACTATTACAAATATTCCTTTCGTTTTGTCCGAAGTGGTACGTTCCAGTTATATAAGTCCAAGAAAACTAACTAGAGATAGATCTTTGGGTATAAAACTTTTCTTCACGTGTGTCCTTTTGCGTCGTAACCCATGGAAAACCATTCATCGTTTAACCTTGATGCTCGGGTCAACATTCACTGTGAAGGGAGCAATTTCATGAAATTTTCCATAATCTTCTGACATGTCTGTCTTGTCCTCCACTCCCACGATGTTTCTTTCCCTGAAAGAACTAATGTGGCGCTTTGGCTCATCGTATGATGTATTCTCTTCCTTATCTTTTCTTTTTCTCGGCTTGGTAGACATGTACTTCACACTAGAAAACCTAGTGTCACATCATTGGCTAGAACGAATGGTTCGTTTGTGTGCCCAAGATTGTTGAGATCCGACTATTGTCATTCCTACTGCGGGTCTATCATTACCCCTCCTCCAGTGAGATTGACCCATTTGCACCCGGAACAAAGGGACCTTCAAATCACCTCCATAGTCAAGTTCCCAAATCTCCTCTATGTAACCATAATATGTGTCCTTTGGCCCATTGATGTTTGCTGCATCAAAGCGGACATCACTGTTTTGGTTGGCGCTCTTTTTATCTTGGGCGGTCGTGTAAAATGTATTCTCATTTATCTCGTACCCTTTGAAAGTCAATATAGTCAAAGATGGTAACTTGAACAGCAAGTACAGGTCATCTTCAACAGTGTCGTCATGCATGAGACATGTCTGCAACCAACCATCAAAAGTCACCGTTTGTTCATGTATAATCCGATTGTCAGACTGCTCTGGGTGTTTGCCGTGACCCCGTGTTCCCGTGCTCGGCATAGACAAAAGAACTCGGTAACGGTGATTGTTCCAGTAGTGATGCATGCAAGGCTGGTTCCATGAAATATCACCACCCATCACCATAGTCTATTAGATATCATATACTTATACTTTGTCAAGGTGACAACTGATGCACACGAGGTCAAAGAACAGTTGAGAGATGTCAAGTAATGTAAAGCAAACGTTTTCTACCTAGACAAAGTCACATGCTTTGATTGATCTACTCTCTCCATTCTTTTAACTTGCTACAGAATGTGTGTGCAATCAAGCTTTTCAAGCTATGGCCACTAACATAATCAAACTATACATTTGCCACCGGATTTGACACGAACAATACTATGCACAAGATATGGCATGGGATAAAAAGAACATACACATAATTATACATTTAACGGTGTGTGTTAACAGCATAACATAAATATGATTAAAAAGCATGGTCAGAGATATAATTGAATACCTTGCCGTCCTCCAAAACCAAGAGGAGAATAAAAACGGAGAAACTTTGCAATATGAGTCATCTAGTGATATAAAAAATATTAGGTTGGAAGATGACGCTCGTGGCGAAACTATCATCGTCGGTGGTGGCCAAGCCTTGATTCTGATATGGAGTCCTCGACCCGTCGTGGTAGCTCTTGTGGCCCGATTCCACATGGGAGGTGTGCGAGATGGTCAAAAGAAATCTCGGTGCCTCGGCGCTGGTGGCAGCGCTGTCTTGGTAGTCACTTCCCTCTTGAGGTCGTCGCCATGGCTCTGCTGTCCGCATGCTGGAGGCGTGTCATTAGGCAGTTCCAGTGCTTGTTTGGCTGGTTTTGCCATGCTTCCTTTGACCATCTTGTATGACGATTTCCCCAACACCATGTATCATTCAGCCAAGCGGGCCGAAGTCCGTTTCGTGATAAAATGCTTCTATGACAAGCTTGTTACAAAGAAACAACTCAATGATATTCATTTTGGGGGGTTTTAGGTAATAATCGTTTCTTTGTATATTTATGCATGTTTTCTATATGTATGCTGGGGCTACTTTTTTGAATCTCGTCTCTGATGTGCCCAGGTTCTAAAAGTTAGTAAAAATTGTATTTTAAGTTCTCAACTTTAGAAGAAAAAAAATGCTCACAAATATTTAGATAAAATGATCCACCTCATCGATTTCCATTAAAGCAACCATCAATCGAACTTACAAGATTTTTTAACCAAAAGGAAGCTAAAAACAATTACTTGCAGGAACTGTATATTTGTATTTGATGCACCAGAAAGCGAGAGACCGGAACAACAACTCCAGGAAGCAACTTTTGCACATTCCACGTTCACATTTACATCCTAAGCACAATCGGGCTCCACCCATCGCATGCTTCACATGTATTGCAAGATAAATAGTTGTTCAACCCTAGCATCAAAAATATACTGCATTACCAAATAATCGAGTATAGTTTCTTTTTTTTAACATAATCAAATATTGCTTCGGAATAAGGGAGAAAGAACCCAAAATATTGATTGTTTATGAGAAATATGACTCATTAGAACCAAAAAGGCATATGAGATCATATCAGTGTGATAAAAAAACAATATTTTCAATTATTTAAAAGGTAGAAATACATTCACTGATTACAGACACACAATTGAATGACATATGCTCCTTTTATTTTATAGATTAGGATACATATCTAGGAACTCAACCATGTCCTTAATTTGTGAACTTGTCTTCCGTGTAATCACCCAATGTGTGACTTAATTGTGGTTGTTCTCCCAGAACTGAGCCTGGAGCCAGTCTATTGTATTCTTTTCCACCTGAAATGCCTTGGCAAGAACATCATCTGATATTGCGGGATCTGATCCAAACACTGCATTGGCAATTGTGATAGCCCCTGGGTTCTGGCTGCTCAGCGCGGCAATTGCAACGGCGGGTTGGTGGGGGTTGGGGTTGAATTGGAAGTGAATGAGCCCCGCGGGGAAGACAAACACATCACCTTTGTTGAGCACCTTCGAGAGGAACTTGTTTCTATTGGGAGCGGGCAGGTTGGATGTGACAAACCCGACATACAATGTCCCCCGAGTACCGTGAGGATCTCAGTGGCGCGAGGGTGTGTGTGGTGGGTTCTGGCCCAAGGGAGCATAGTCGATGCGCGCAATTGAGATGCCGAGGGTGTTGAGTCCAGCAATCTGCATGACATTGATCAAGGTGACGTTGGATCCAACCTTGTTGGTCACCCTAGGCTTGTCGAGGTTCGCTGCCTTGAAGAAGTCGTCTGCGTTAACTTCCATCGGGTTCTTGCAAACAAACCCATTGACACGCACTGGTGCATAGAGGAGATTCAACATGTAAGCTCAGATCTTACAAAGTTGTTTCGACTTGAATATTTTTTCGATAAATTCATTTCAACTTATGTATTTGGTGAAAACATGGTGAGAAACCGGACAGTACCTTGTGATTGCATGTCGGCCACACAAAAGTCTTGGAGTGGGCTAGGATCGGAGGCAGTGGCTTGCCATGAGACCAACGCAAGAAGAGCAGCGAGGAGAAGGAAGGAAGGGAGGATGCCATCTTATTGATTTCCCTCTCTTGTGTTCCTGTTTGTGGTTGTGGCGTGAGTGATGGTTTGGATATCCTGGGGATGTATGTGTTTATATAGGTGCGGCAAGCAGTGTCTGAACTCGTGAGCAATAATAGACCTTGCCAATTGGAACCGACCAACCGATTGAAATGGTCTCTGGCTGCTGATTAAACTATTTTGTATAAACTTTACGAGTTCCCTTCACATTTTCCCTTCAAAAAAGCAATGCCGGGTATACAGCCATATAAAAGCTACTCTATAGTGATGTGTACGGCTGAGTAGTAATTATGAATGTTTCTCCATTTTACCCGAGTCGCCAAAATACATGCAGGGGCGATTCTAGCAAAATTCACCACACATCATTATTAAGGAAAAGATATTTAAGACAAGAAACATCCGGCACTAGTTTAATTCGATATCATATACTTGGTCATAGTTGGAACCAGTGCCTACAAAACCAGTCAAAGAGCAGTTGAGAAAAGCCAGGTCATGTAAGGCAATCAATCGTTTTCAAACTTGAGGCCAACATAGACAAAGTCACCTACTCACGCATGGGTTTGATTCATGTGTTTATGACTTCTAAAGACATATAGTGTGACTACTACTCTATGTTATTTCCAGAAGTTGATATAGAATCATGTGTGCAATCGAGCTTTTCAAACTATGAAATTATATAGTATTTGCCGATACATCTCTGATGAAATCCAGCAACATAAGACGACTGGGTAGTTAGCTGATATGTAGCAGCCCCTGTACCTTATCATCATGTCAATCCGATATTTACTTGGTCAGATGTATCTCGAAGCGGTTGAGTACTTACAGGAAGAAACGACAACATTAATGCACGAAGTACCCAACCAAAAGGAGAGCTGATACAAATGCCATGACGATGGAGAGCAGGTAGTTTCCATATGATCTTAGCAAGACTAGTTAACATCTTCTTGGGAAGAGTTCCATCATGCATGACCAGTTCGTGTATAAATCTAACAATCTGGTTAGCCTTCTAGACTTGGCTAATGGCACCAGACCTCACCTGCTTCTTTTGCCAGAGTAAATAGTGCATCCAATGACTAGACTAGGCCAGGCGGCCACTCATAAACAGATTAATTTCATCAAGGTGTCTCTTGGCAGTTTTAGTATAGAA
>CM039675.1:522592147-522631204 GCA_022496015.1 Hordeum marinum
CATCACAGGATCATAGCTCGGATGAGATCCCTGAAGAACCTGCCAGGCGTTGGAGAACCTAACGTCCAACGCATCCATGTAGCGACGGCCGTGCTCGTCCTCCTCCCTGACACGGAGACATACCATCTCCGGCGGGGACGGCTGCCTCCGCACCAAAAGTGGCCCACGCGAACGCCACCAAAGAAGCACCGGGTCGACGACGGGACCCGGGGTACGGTTCCTCACCAAGATGATGTGCCCCTGAAGGTAGCATCTAGCCTAGTGCCAGCCCGGCGGAGCCCAGAAAGTTGCCCCTCTGAAGCAGGATGTCGTCATGAATGAGTCGACGACGAGGATGAGCGGCCGGGCATCGTTGACTCCGAGAAGAAATTCTTATGAAAAAAATTCTTATATATGCAATGTCATTTTATTAGGAAATTTTGAGCAAAATATCCTCTTTTCAATTATAATGTCCATTCCTAGGTTATAACTACCCTAATAATATTCGTTTCTCAAAAAAATTCGAAACTTTTCCCCTGATATATGTCCGTCTAACAATATTATTATAGTCAACTTTTTCCTATGTAACTTTTTTATATGCAAATTTTTCTATACTATGATACACAACATTATAAAATTAAAAAAACAGAAAAATAAAATACTAATAAGCATACTTCTATACATCCACTAAAAAACAGAAAAACAACATTATATAAAAAAATCTATATTAATTAAACACTAATATATCCATCTAACATGCATTCATACATACATAATATACTAGTGAAAAACAAATAAAACATCTAAATAGAAAATGTGGTGTGTGTGTTCATGGTGTGGGTGTGTGTGCGTGTGTGTGCGGGCTCGATGGGAGGGGGCCATGGCGGTAGGGGCTCACAGCGGAGTGACGGCACGCGAGGGTCGAGGAGGGGCGGTGACGGCGACAGCGAGGTGCAGGGGCATGGCGGCCACAATGTCGAGGTGTGGCAGAGGCGTAGACGGACGGCGACGGCAGAGGTGTAGGGGCGTGGCGGCCACGACGTCGAGGGTGCGGCAGAGGTGCAGACGGACGACGACGGCGAGGTGCGGTAGGGGCGTGGACGGACGGTGATGGTGAGGTGCAGAGGCGTGGCGGCCACGACGTCGAGGTGCGACAAAGGCGCGGACGGACGGCGGCGGCAAGGTGCGGCGGCAGGGGGCACGGACGAACGGACGGCGACGTCGAGGGGCAGGGGCGCGCGGACGGACGGCGATGGCGAAAAGGCTGATTTGGGAAAACTTTTGTTGTATATATAGAGGCACCTTTAGTCGCGGTTGGTGACTCCAACCGTGACTAAAGGCCACCTTTAGTCGCGGATGGAACCACAACCGCGACTAAGGTCTGGCTTCTCCCGCCGTTGGACTGGATGAAATTCACCTTTAGTCGCGGTTAGTGGGCTCCAACCACGACTAAGGGGGGTCTTTAGTCGCGGTTGGAGACACCAACCACGACTAAAGGTAGTGTGCCACGCAAGGGGTGTGGTGGATGTTTAGTCCCACCACGCTAGTCGAGAGGAGCTTGCACCGGTTTATAAGCCACGTCGCGGCTACCGTGTCGAGCTCCTCTCTAATGCAGGCCTTCTGGGCCTACCGCACCTCTGCCGCCCTGTCGGGCCTACTGGGCCATACGGGCCTGCATCCTGGCCTAACTAGAGGTTGGGTTTCTAGTCGTATGCAGGTCGTCGTGGCCGAATAGGTGGGATTTTTTATATCTTTTTTTGTTTTTCTTTGGATTTCTGCTTTATTTTTTTTCTTTTGTTTTATGCTTTCTTTTTAATTTTTTTCTGAGTTGTTTTTTTGCTTTATTTAGAGTTTCTTTGTGAATCTTTTTGCTTTAGGTAAAAAAAAAATAAACTTTCTATTAGTGCTAGTAGTTTTCAAATTTGAATAGTTCAAATTTGAATTATTTGAAATATGTGTGAATCACTAGTTTGTGAATAACTTTACTTCACAAATAGATTTTTTCGTGATTCTTTTTTCTGATATTTAATATTAGGGTGTTTTGTTATTATATTCAATTTGTTCTTAGGTTATTTAAAAAAAGAAATGCCTTTGTAATAGATGAGTTTTCGTTGGCCTGATACTTCGAAAGAGATTATTCATTTTGTACACGAAGTGCATTCAGTTTTTTACGTAACCCTCTCAACTTTTTAGCACATGCTATGTGGGTGAAATGATGATATCATGCCAACTTTCAACCTTTACAGAGTTCATTTATAGTGCTTTACAATTTCAGGGTCATTTACCTCATAAAAAATCAGTAAATACATGAAAAATAGCAAATGAAGTTAGAAAGGGTTGAAAATTGATGACGTGCCTTCGAAGGGTGCATACTGAACGCACAAAAAGTCTGAAGTTGAAATAAGTTTAAAAAAATGAAATGCCTTTGTAACAGACGAGTTTTTGTCTGAAACCCACATACTTCTAAAGAGATTGCCCATTTTGTACATGAAGTGCGTCTATTTTTTGCCATAATCCTCTCATCTTTTTAGCACATAGCATGAAATGATGATACCATGCCAACTTTCAACCTTTTCAGAGTTTATTTGTAGTGCTTTTCAATTTCAGTGTCATTTAGCTAAAAAAATCAGTAAATAAATAAAAAATAGCAAATGAAGTCAGAAATGATTGGAAATTGATGACGTGCCTTCGAATGGTGCATACCGAACGCACAAAAATTCTGGAGTTAAAATAAGTTTTAAAAAATGAAATGCCTCTGTAACAGACGAGTTTTTTTCTGAAACCCTGATACTTCGACATAATATTTCTTCGCATTTCAAATGGCAAAACACATAAGTACACTACTATTACAAATATTCCTTTCGTTTTGTCCGAAGTGGTACGTTCCAGTTATATAAGTCCAGAAACTAACTAGAGGAGATCTTTGGGTATAAAACTTTTTCTTCGCGTGTGTCCTTTTGCGTCGTAACCATGAAAAACCTTCATCGTTTAACTTGATGCTCGGGTCAACATTCACTGTGAAGGGAGCAATTTCATGAAATTTTCCATAATCTTCTGACATGTCTGTCTTGTCCTCCACTCCCACGATGTTTCTTTTCCCTGAAAGAACTATGTGGCGCTTTGGCTCATCGTATGATGTATTCGCTTCCTTATCTTTTCTTTTTCTCGGCTTGGTAGACATGTACTTCACATAGAAAACCTGTGTCACATCATTGGCTAGAACGAATGGTTCGTTTGTGTGCCCAAGATTGTTGAGATCCACTATTGTCATTCCGTACTGCGGGTCTATCATTACCCCTCCTCCAGTGAGATTGACCCATTTGCACCGGAACAAAGGGACCTTCAAATCACCTCCATAGTCAAGTTCCCAAATCTCCTCTATGTAACCATAATATGTGTCCTTTGGCCCATTGATGTTTGCTGCATCAAAGCGGACATCACTGTTTTGGTTGGCGCTCTTTTTATCTTGGGCGGTCGTGTAAAATGTATTCTCATTTATCTCGTACCCTTTGAAAGTCAATATAGTCAAAGATGGTAACTTGAACAGCAAGTACAGGTCATCTTCAACCGTGTCGTCATGCATGAGACATGTCTGCAACCAACCGTCAAAAGTCACCGTTTGTTCATGTATAATCCGATTGTCAGACTGCTCTGGGTGTTTGCCGTGACCCCGTGTTCCCGTGCTCGGCATAGACAAAAGAACTCGGTAACGGTGATTGTTCCAGTAGTGATGCATGCAAGGCTGGTTCCATGAAATATCACCACCCATCACCATAGTCTATTAGATATCATATACTTATACTTTGTCAAGGTGACAACTGATGCACACGAGGTCAAAGAACAGTTGAGAGATGTCAAGTAATGTAAAGCAAACGTTTTCTACCTAGACAAAGTCACATGCTTTGATTGATCTACTCTCTCCATTCTTTTAACTTGCTACAGAATGTGTGTGCAATCAAGCTTTTCAAGCTATGGCCACTAACATAATCAAACTATACATTTGCCACCGGATTTGACACGAACAATACTATGCACAAGATATGGCATGGGATAAAAAGAACATACACATAATTATACATTTAACGGTGTGTGTTAACAGCATAACATAAATATGATTAAAAAGCATGGTCAGAGATATAATTGAATACCTTGCCGTCCTCCAAAACCAAGAGGAGAATAAAAACGGAGAAACTTTGCAATATGAGTCATCTAGTGATATAAAAAATATTAGGTTGGAAGATGACGCTCGTGGCGAAACTATCATCGTCGGTGGTGGCCAAGCCTTGATTCTGATATGGAGTCCTCGACCCGTCGTGGTAGCTCTTGTGGCCCGATTCCACATGGGAGGTGTGCGAGATGGTCAAAAGAAATCTCGGTGCCTCGGCGCTGGTGGCAGCGCTGTCTTGGTAGTCACTTCCCTCTTGAGGTCGTCGCCATGGCTCTGCTGTCCGCATGCTGGAGGCGTGTCATTAGGCAGTTCCAGTGCTTGTTTGGCTGGTTTTGCCATGCTTCCTTTGACCATCTTGTATGACGATTTCCCCAACACCATGTATCATTCAGCCAAGCGGGCCGAAGTCCGTTTCGTGATAAAATGCTTCTATGACAAGCTTGTTACAAAGAAACAACTCAAATGATATTCATTTTGGGGGGTTTTAGGTAATAATCGTTTCTTTTGTATATTTATGCATGTTTTCTATATGTATGCTGGGGCTACTTTTTTGAATCTCGTCTCTGATGTGCCCAGGTTCTAAAAGTTAGTAAAAATTGGATTTTAAGTTCTCAACTTTAGAAGAAAAAAAAATGCTCACAAATATTTAGATAAAATGATCCACCTCATCGATTTCCATTAAAGCAACCATCAATCGAACTTACAAGATTTTTTAACCAAAAGGAAGCTAAAAACAATTACTTGCAGGAACTGTATATTTGTATTTGATGCACCAGAAAGCGAGAGACCGGAACAACAACTCCAGGAAGCAACTTTTGCACATTCCACGTTCACATTTACATCCTAAGCACAATCGGGCTCCACCCATCGCATGCTTCACATGTATTGCAAGATAAATAGTTGTTCAACCCTAGCATCAAAAATATACTGCATTACCAAATAATCGAGTATAGTTTCTTTTTTTTAACATAATCAAATATTGTTTCGGAATAAGGGAGAAAGAACCCAAAATATTGATTGTTTATGAGAAATATGACTCATTAGAACCAAAAAGGCATATGAGATCATATCAGTGTGATAAAAAAAACAATATTTTCAATTATTTAAAAGGTAGAAATACATTCACTGATTACAGACACACAATTGAATGACATATGCTCCTTTTATTTTATAGATTAGGATACATATCTAGGAACTCAACCATGTCCTTAATTTGTGAACTTGTGTTCCGTGTAATCACCCAATGTGTGACTTAATTGTGGTTGTTCTCCCAGAACTGAGCCTGGAGCCAGTCTATTGTATTCTTTTCCACCTGAAATGCCTTGGCAAGAACATCATCTGATATTGCGGGATCTGATCCAAACACTGCATTGGCAATTGTGATAGCCCCTGGGTTCTGGCTGCTCAGCGCGGCAATTGCAACGGCGGGTTGGTGGGGGTTGGGGTTGAATTGGAAGTGAATGAGCCCCGCGGGGAAGACAAACACATCACCTTTGTTGAGCACCTTCGAGAAGAACTTGTTTCTATTGGGAGCGGGCAGGTTGGATGTGACAAACCCGACATACAATGTCCCCTCGAGTACCGTGAGGATCTCAGTGGCGCGAGGGTGTGTGTGTGGTGGGTTCTGGCCCAAGGGAGCATAGTCGATGCGCGCAATTGAGATGCCGAGGGTGTTGAGTCCAGCAATCTGCATGACATTGATCAAGGTGACGTTGGATCCAACCTTGTTGGTCACCCTAGGCTTGTCGAGGTTCGCTGCCTTGAAGAAGTCGTCTGCGTTAACTTCCATCGGGTTCTTGCAAACAAACCCATTGACACGCACTGGTGCATAGAGGAGATTCAACATGTAAGCTCAGATCTTACAAAGTTGTTTCGACTTGAATATTTTTTCGATAAATTCATTTCAACTTATGTATTTGGTGAAAACATGGTGAGAAACCGGACAGTACCTTGTGATTGCATGTCGGCCACACAAAAGTCTCGGAGTGGGCTAGGATCGGAGGCAGTGGCTTGCCATGAGACCAACGCAAGAAGAGCAGCGAGGAGAAGGAAGGAAGAGGAGGATGCCATCTTATTGATTTCCCTCTCTTGTGTTCCTGTTTGTGGTTGTGGCGTGAGTGATGGTTTGGATATCCTGGGGATGTATGTGTTTATATAGGTGCGGCAAGCAGTGTCTGAACTCGTGAGCAATAATAGACCTTGCCAATTGGAACCGACCAACCGATTGAAATGGTCTCTGGCTGCTGATTAAACTATTTTGTATAAACTTTACGAGTTCCCTTCACATTTTCCCTTCAAAAAAAGCAATGCCGGGTATACAGCCATATAAAAGCTACTCTATAGTGATGTGTACGGCTGAGTAGTAATTATGAATGTTTCTCCATTTTACCCGAGTCGCCAAAATACATGCAGGGGCGATTCTAGCAAAATTCACCACACATCATTATTAAGGAAAAGATATTTAAGACAAGAAACATCCGGCACTAGTCTAATTCGATATCATATACTTGGTCATAGTTGGAACCAGTGCCTACGAAACCAGTCAAAGAGCAGTTGAGAAAAGCCAGGTCATGTAAGGCAATCAATCGTTTTCAAACTTGAGGCCAACATAGACAAAGTCACCTACTCACGCATGGGTTTGATTCATGTGTTTATGACTTCTAAAGACATATAGTGTGACTACTACTCTATGTTATTTCCAGAAGTTGATATAGAATCATGTGTGCAATCGAGCTTTTCAAACTATGAAATTATATAGTATTTGCCGATACATCTCTGATGAAATCCAGCAACATAAGACGACTGGGTAGTTAGCTGATATGTAGCAGCCCCTGTACCTTATCATCATGTCAATCCGATATTTACTTGGTCAGATGTATCTCGAAGCGGTTGAGTACTTACAGGAAGAAACGACAACATTAATGCACGAAGTACCCAACCAAAAGGAGAGCTGATACAAATGCCATGACGATGGAGAGCAGGTAGTTTCCATATGATCTTAGCAAGACTAGTTAAAATCTTCTTGGGAAGAGTTCCATCATGCATGACCAGTTCGTGTATAAATCTAACAATCTGGTTAGCCTTCTAGACTTGGCTAATGGCACCAGACCTCACCTGCTTCTTTTGCCAGAGTAAATAGTGCATCCAATGACTAGACTAGGCCAGGCGGCCACTCATAAACAGATTAATTTCATCAAGGTGTCTCTTGGCAGTTTTAGTATAGAAAGAAGTTTTCATCAGATGATTTAATTGATTCTATTACAAGCTTATTACAAAGAAACAACTCAAATAATAATTGTTTTGGGGACTCAGATATCTACAATAGTTTTGCTGGGGAATGATCAATCAAACTTACAAGAGTTTTGAACCAAAAGGAAGCTAAAACAAAACATTCAGCGAAAATACAACGAACGGCAACCAAAACAATAAGTTTCATAGCAAAGCAAATGTAAACTACTTCTTACATGCACGAGAATGACAGACCACAAGAACGGCTCCAGAAAGGAATTTTTTTCACATTCAACTTGCACATTGCAATCTCTGAGCTAATTACCATATAATCAGCTATTGGCTTCTGGTTAGATGTTTGCATTAGCTTCTCAAGTTTCCTTTTAATATGCCTAAGCGCAACTGCATGCATCATCTGATGTACGGCTGAGTAGTAATTACGTATTATTTATTCATCTCACCCAAGTCGGCACAATGCTTGCAGGGCTGGTGCCAAGAAAAGTCACCACCCATCACCATACTTTGGTCATGGTGAGAACTGGTGCGCACGAGGTCAAAGAGCGGTTGAGAATAGCCAAGGGATGTAAAGCAATCGTTTTCTACCTAGACAAAGTCACCTGCTTAGCTTTATCTACTCTCTCCGTTCTTTTAAGTTGCTACAGAATGCGTGCAATCAAGCTTTTCAAGGTGCGGCCACTAACATAAGCAAACTATATATTTGCCAACGGATTTGTCATGAACAATACTGTGCACAAGGTATGGCATGGGATAAAAAGAACATACACATAATTATACATTTATAGATATGTGTAGTAATCGTTAGAAAGCATGGTTAGAGGTTTAATGGAATATCTTACTGTCCTCCAAAACCAAGGGAAAAAATAAACAGAGAAACTTTGCAACATGAGTCACCTAGTGATGTAAAAAATATTAGGTTGCAAAATGATGCGGTAGTTAACGGATTGTGTCAATGAGGAAGAAATCTAGGTGTGTCATTTCATGCATGAATACACCTAATACACAACTATTATATGTAGCGGCCCCTGTTATCATCACATCAATAAGATACTTACTCGGTCAAAAATTTCTCATGACGCACCTCACATGCCTCTTTTGTTAGAGTAAACAGTGCATCCAATGCCTAGGCCTGGTGGCCACTCATAAACTTATTATTTCTTGGAGGTCTGTGTTGGTAGTTTTGATACAGAAAAGATGTCTCCGTCAAGTGGAACTTCCGGTGCATGTTGGAGGCATCTAATTGTGCACTTCCGGTGCTTGTTAGCATGTTTTGCTTATTTTGTCGTGCTTTCCTTGATCATCTTGTATGATGATTTCCTCAACACCGTCTCTCATTCAACCATCGCACTTTATGTATGAAGCAGGCCGAAGTCCATTTCGTGATAAAATGGATCTATCACAAGCTTGTTACAAAGAAACAACTCAAATAATAATCATTTTTGGGGGGTCTAGGTAATAATCGTTTATTTTGTACATTCATGCATGTTTTCTATATGTATGTTTGAGCTGATTGTTCGAACCTGCTCTCCTGTGTGCCCAGTTTCTATAATAACTTAGTAAAAACCGTATTTCTAGTTCTCAACTTAAGAAAAACAAAGAAATAATGCTCATAAGTATTTTCATAAAACGAGTCACCTCATCAATTCCCATTAAATCATTTGTCGACCGAACTTGCAAGAGTTTTGAACCACCGGGAAGCTAAAACATTACATGTAGGAACCGTAAATTTCCTAGTGCATCCACCAGAAAGGGAGATACCAGAACAATGACTCCAGGAAGCAGCTTTTGCACATTCAACTTTCATATTTCAATCTTGCGCACAATCGGGCTCCAACCATCGCATACTTCACATGTATTGCAAGAAAGTCCTAGGTGTTCAACCCTGGCATCAAACATATTTGAATTACCAAATAATTGTGTATTGTTTCGTTTTTAACCTAATCATCTATTGTTTCAGAACAAGGGGAAAAGAACCCAATTTTTGATTTGTTCTGAGAAATACGACACATTAGAACCAAAAACGCATATGAGATCATATCAGTGTGATAAAAAATGGTATTGTCAATTATTTGGAAGGTAGAAATACATTCAATGTTTACATACACACACCGGCCTGACATATGCTCCGTTTATTTTATAGCTTATGCTGCATGTCTAGGAACTCAACTAACTCCTTGGTCTATGCAGTAATCTTCCGGGTAATCACTCAAAGTCTGACTTAGTTGTGGTTGTTCTCCCAGAACTGAGCCTGAAGCCAATCTATTGTATTCTTTTCCACCTGAAATGCCTTGGCAAGAACATCATCTGATATTGCTGGGTCTGACCCAAACACTGCATTGGCAATTGTGATAGCCCCTGGATTCTGGCTGCTGAGCGCGGCAATTGCAACGGCGGGCTGGTGGGGGTTGGGGTTGAATTGAAAGTGAATGAGCCCTACGGGGAAGACAAACACATCACCTTTGTTGAGCACCTTGGAGAGGAACTTGTTTCTGTTGGGGGCGGGCAGGTTGGATGTGACAAATCCGACATACAGTGTCCCCTCGAGCACTGTGAGGATCTCAGTGGCGCGTGGGTGCGTATGTGGTGGGTTCTGGCCCAAGGGGGCATAGTCAATGCGCGCGATTGAGATGCCGAGAGTGTTCAGTCCAGCAATCTGCATGACGTTAATCAAGGTGACGTTGGATCCAACCTTGTTGGTCACCCTAGGCTTGTCGAGGGCGGCTGCCTTGAAGAAGTCATCAGCGTTGACATCCATCGGGTTCTTGCAAACAAATCCATTAACACGCACTGGTGCAGAGAGGAGATATAGAGTGTAAGCTTAGGAATTACTAGGAAGTAGTTTAACATGTAGATAATTTTCAGAAATTCTTTTCTTGGTGATAGCAGGACGGGAAAGCGGGAAGTAAGCATTACCTGGTGAATGCATGTCGGCGACACAAATGTTCTAGAGCCTTATAAAAATTTAAACTCGAGACAGGTTTGTATAACCAAAGAGAAAACACAGACTATTCGACTTGTTTGAAGCAACCTACAGAAAGTCTAGACATATATATTAATATTATATAAAATTGCAGTAAAAGTGCAAAGCACATAAGATTAAGAATATGCTTACGTAAAGACAGGTGTGTACACTAGATGTCACTTTCCCAACTATGTCTTCCTCTACATAGTGTGACAAAACACATATCATCTGCCACACACGAACTTTCCGCCGATGTACCTGATAAGTATGGATGCTTCGGAAATATGGTGCAAAATAGCAAGGTTTTCGATACAAAGAAACATGCTTACACTGCTGTATTTTTTGTAAAGTTCTTTCGAGAGATCATTGTCATTCACCTGTACAAACAGAGAAAATACAAAGTGTCAGAAATCATCCATTTAAGCAGCACTTCAGAAATAAGCATGATCGGCAAGATTGTAACATCAGGCAAGTTTCAGAATCTCGCTGTATGTTGTATAGTTGCTGAAGTGGTATTTGGCACATCAAAATTCATTGGAAATATGTAGAAAGGCATCCAAAAGCTTTGACATGGTATAACCATACTGGTTGTCGAGTAAGAAACAATGACAGCATATAGAAAACTTTAGACAGCATTGCATAAGATGGCAAATCCTGGCCCATAGATAGAACTCAAGTTTGAAAACGGTACCGCTGAATCCAGAAGTTTCAGTAAAAATAGTTTGCCACATTGAAGAGCTTCTTCTGTCTCCAATTTGCTCTTTTCTTTGATTTGCTTCCATAGCTGATGAAATAGAGCAGCAACTGAAACACAGGCATACAGTCTCCCACTTGCACTAGAGTCAATAATCTAGCTCACATCACTATGTGATTTACATTGTAATGAATCAAACACCCATGCAGTTCTGGTGTTGATCATGTTTAGCCCTTGGAAGAGGTTTAGTCAATGGGTCTGCAACATTCAGATCCGTATCACTTCTCAAATATTTATTTCCTTCTCCTCGATGTAATCGCGGATGGAGTTGAAGCGTCGCTTTATGTGTCTGGTCCTCTTGTGAAACCTTGGTTCCTTGGTCAGAGCAATGGCACTATTGTTGTCACAAAACAGGTTCATTGGACTCAGTGCACTGGACACTACTCCAAGATCTGTCATGAACTGCTTCATCCAGACACCTTCCTTCGCCGCCTCCGAGGCTGCGATGTACTCCGCTTCACATGTAGAATCGGCTATCACGCTTTGCTTGGAACTGCACCAGCTTACCGCTCTCCCGTTAAGAATAAATATGTATCCGGTTTGTGACTTAGAGTCATCCGGATCAGTGTCAAAGCTTGCATCGCCGTAACCCTTTACGACGAGCTCTTCATCACCTCCGTAAACGAGAACATTTTCTTAGTCCTTTTCAAGTACTTAAGGATATTATTGACCTCTGTCCAGTGTTCCATTCCAGGATCATTTTGAAACCTTCCGGCCATACTTATGGCAAGGCTGACATCCGGTCTTGTGCACAGCATTGCATACATGATAGAGCCTATGGCTGAAGCATAGGGGATGACACTCATCTTTTCTGTATCTTCTGCAGTCACTGGGCATTGAGTCTTACTCAACTTCACACCTTGTAACACAGGCAAGAATCTCTTCTTGGACTGATCCATTTTAAACTTCTTCAAAACTTTATCAAGGTATGTGCTCTGTGAAAGTGCTATTAAGGGTCTCGATCTATCTCTATAGATCTTAATGCCTAATATGAAAGCAGCTTCTCGTAGGTCCTTCATTGAAAAACTCTTGTTCCAATATTCCTTCACGCTTTCCAGGATTTCTATATTGTTTCCAATCAGCAATATGTCATCCACATATAATATTAGAAACGCTATAAAGCTCCCACTCACTTTCTTGTAAATACAACCTTCTCCATAAACTTGTATAACTCGAACGCTTTGATCACCTCATCAAAACGCTTATTCCAACTCCGAGATGCTTACACCAGCCCATAAATGGATCGCTGGAGTTTGCAAACTTTGTCAGCATTATCTGGATCGACAAAACCTTATGGTTGCATCATATACAACTCTTCCTCAAGGAAACCGTTGAGGAATGCTGTTTTGACATCCATCTGCCAAATTTCATAGTCGAAATAAGCAGCTATTGCCAACATGATTCTGACAGACTTAAGCATCGCTAAGGGTGAGAAGGTCTCATCGTAGTCAACTCTTGAACTTGTGAAAAACCCTTTGCCACAAGTCGAGCTATATAGACGGTGACATTACCGTCCGCGTCTGTCTTCTTCTTAAAGATCCATTTGTTCTGAATGGTCTTTCGCCCTTCAGGTAATAGTTCCAAAGTCCATATTTTGTTTTCATACATGGATCCCATCTCGGATTTCATGGCCTCTAACCATTTATCGGAATCCGGGCCCATCACTGCTCCTCCATAGCTCGTGGGTTCATTGTTGTCCAACAACATGACCTCCAAGACAGGGTTGCTAGTACGCGGCCTTGTCGACCTACAAGGTTCAATAGTAGCTTGATCCGAAGCTTCATGATCATCATCATTAACTTCCTCTTCTACCGTCGTAGGTTCCACAAAAACATCTTTCTACGCAGTGCTACTTTCTAGTTGAAGTGAAGGCTCAATAACCTCATCATGCTCTATTTTCCTCCCACTCAATTCTTTCGAGAGAAACTCTTTCTCAAGAAATGTTCCGTTCTTAACGACAAACACTTTGCTTTCGGATTTGAGATAGAAGGTATACCCGATTGTCTCTTTCGGGTATCCTATGAAGACGCATTTTTCCGCTTTGAGTTCCAGCTTTTCAGGCTGAAGCTTTCTGACATAAGCATCACATCCCCAAACTTTAAGAAACGACAACTTTGGCCTCTTGCCAAACCACAGTTCATATGGCGTCATCTCAACGGATTTCGATGGTGCCCTATTTAAAGTGAATGCAGCTGTCTCTAATGCATAACCCCAAAACGATAGTGGCAAATCAGCAAGAGACATCATAGAACGCACCATATCTAATAAGGTTCGACTACGACGTTCGGACACACCATTACGATATGGTGTTCCGGGCGGGTGTCAACTGTGAAACAATTCCATACTGTCTTAAGTGACTGCCACACTCATAACTCAGATATTCACCTCCTCGATCAGATCGCAGGAATTTAATTTTCTTGTTACGATGATTCTCAACTTTACTCCGAAATTGCTTGAACTTTTCAAACGTTTCAGACTTGTGTTTCATCAAGTAAATATACCCATATCTACTTAATTCATCAGTGAAGGTGAGAAAATAACGATATACACCATGCGCCGTAACATTCATTGGACCGCACACATCAGTATGTATGATTTCCAATAAGTCACTCGCCCGTTCCATTCTTCCAGAGAACGGTGTTTTAGTCATCTTGCCCATGAGGCATGGTTCACATGTGTCAAGTGATTCAAAATCAAGTGACTCCAAAAGTCCATCAGCATGGAGCTTCCTCATGCATTTTACACCAATATGACCTAAACGGCAGTGCCACAAGAAAGTGGTACTATCATTATCAACTCTACATCTTTTGGCATCAATGTTATGAACATGTGTGTCATCACTATCAAGATTCAATATGAATAAACCCCTAACATTGGGTGCATGACCATAAAAGATATTACTCATATAAATAGAACAACCTTTATTCTCTGATTTAAATGAGTAACCGTCTCGCAATAAACAAGATCCAGATATAATGTTCATGCTTAACGCAGGCACTATATAATAATTATTCAGGTTCATCACTAATCCCGAATGGTAATCGAAGAGAGAGCGTGCCGACGGTGATCACATCAACCTTGGAACCATTTCCCACGCGCATCGTCACTTCGTCCTTTGCGAGCCTTTGTTTATTCCGTAGTTCCTGTTTTGAGTTGCAAATGTGAGCAACCGAACCGGTATCAAATACCCAGGCACTACTACGAGAGCTAGTAAGGTACACATCAATAACATGTATATCATATATACCTTGTTTGTCGTTGGCCGCCTTCTTGTTAGCCAGGTACTTGGGGCAGTTCCGCTTCCAGTGACCAGTTCCCTTGCAATGAAAGCACTCAGTTTCTGGCTTGGGTCCATGCTTGGGCTTCTTTAGAGGAGTAGCAACTGCTTTTCCATCCTTCTTGGTTTTACCCTTCTTGCCCTTGCTCTTGACCTTGCCCTTTTTCTTGAAACTAGTGGTTTTATTGACCATCAACACTTGATGTTCTTGCTGGATTTCAGACTCAGCGACCTTTAGCATCGCAAACAGCTCGGCGACTGACTTGTTCATCCCGTGCATGTTATAGTTCATCACAAAGCTCTTGTAACTAGGTGGTAGTGATTGAAGAACTCTGTCAGTGATCGCCTCTGGCAGAAGGGCAATTCCCAACTCCGCTAGACGAGTTGAATATCCAGACATTTTGAGTATATGTTCATCGATAGCCCGTTCTCCTCCATCTTGCAAGCATAGAACTTATCGGAGGTTTCATACCTCTCGATCCGGGCATTCTTCTGAAAGATAAACTTCAACTCCTGAAACAACTCATATGCTCCATGACGTTCAAAACATCTTTGAAGTCCCGGTTCTAAGCCATACAATATTGCATACTGAACTATTGAGTAATCTCTAGTACGTGTCCCCCAAGTGTTCTTAACGTCTTCGGAGGTCATGTCTTCTGGTTGGTCACCAAGCGGTGCATCAAGGACATATGATTTCTGGGAAGCCGTGAGGATAATCCTCAGATTACAGGCCCAGTCAACAAAGTTACTTCCATCATCTTTCAACTTAGCTTTCTCTAGGAACGCATTAAAATTCAGGGGTGCTACTGCGCGAGCCATTGATCTACAACATAAATATGCAAAGTTACTTAGACTATTGTTCAAGATATTGAGTTTAGTTAATCAAATTACTAAAGCTCTCACTCAAATTGACATCCCTCAGGTCATCTGAGTGTCACACGATCCAAATCCACCAACTCAAGTCCGATCATCACGTGAGTTGAGGTGGCTTCAATGGTGAACATCATTATGTTGATCATATCTACTATATGACTCATGTTCGACCTTTCGGTCTCTTGTGTTCCAAGGCCATGTCTTTACATGCTAGGCTCGTCAAGTTTAACCCGAGTGTTCTGCACGTGCAACACTGGCTTGCACCCGTTGTATGTGAACGTATAGTCTATCACACCCGATCATCACGTGGTGTCTCAACACGACGAACTTTCGCAACACTACACACTCGGGGAGAACACAATTTATCTTGAAATTAAGTGAGGGATCACCTTATAATGCTACCGTCGTCCTAAGCAAAACAAGGTGCATAAAAGGATTAACATCACATGCAAATCATAAGTGACATGATATGGCCATGAACTTGTGCTTTTGATCTCCATCTAGAAAGCACCGGCATGATCTCCATCGTCACCGGCATGACACCATGATCTTCATCATCTTGATCTCCATCAACGTGTCGCCATCGGGGTTGTCGCGCCCAACATGCTTCTACTACTATTTCTACCATTTAGCGATAAAGTAAAGCATTACATAGCGCTTAATGATTGACACGCAGGTCATACAATTATCAAAGACAACCCTATGGCTCCTGTCGGTTGCCGTACTCATCGACATGCAAGTCGTGATAATCTATACATCACATGATCATCTCATACATCACATATATCACATCATGTAATTGGCCATATCACATCACAACATACCCTGCAAAAACAAGTTAGACGTCCTCTAATTGTTGTTGCATGTTTTACGTGGCTGCTACGGGTGTCTACCAAGAACAATTCTCATCTACGCAAAAAGCATAACGGTGAAGGACCGTCTTTGTCGAATCCGATCCAACTAAAGTGAGAGAAACTGGCACCAGCAAGCCATCTATGCAACAAGTTGCGGTCGAGGGAACCGGTCTCTCGTAAGCGTACGAGTAATGTTGGTCCCGGCCGCTTCATCTCACAATACCGCTGAACCAAAATCCGACCAAGGGAGGAAGCAATATAAGCATCAATGCCCACAAACCTTTTGTGTTCTACTCGGGATCTCATCTACACATAGACCTAGCTCATGATGCCACTGTTGGAGAACGTTGCATGGGAAACAAAAAAATTCCTACAGCACACGCAGATCTATCCATGGTGATGAGCATCTACGAGAGGGAGAGTGGATCAACGTACCCTTGTAGATTGCTAAGCGGGAAGTGTTAAGAAACGCAGTTGGTGTAGTCGAACGTCTTCACGATCCAAATCGCCAGTGCGTCCCGCGATCCAATCATGATCCGTCTCGCGATCCAATCACGATCCGTCCCGCGAACTTGATCGCGATCCGTCCCACGAACTTGATCATGATCCTTCCGATCTAGCGCCGAACGGACGGCACCTCCGCATTCAGCACTCGTACAGCTTGATGACGATATCCGCCGTCTTGATCCAGCAAGAAGGAGCAGAAAGGAAGAAGAGTTCTCCGGCAGCGTGATACTTCGAAAGAGATTGCCCATTTTGTACACGAAGTGCGTCTATTTTTTGCCATAACCCTCTCATCTTTTTAGCACATAGCATGAAATGATGATACCATGCCAACTTTCAACCTTTTAAGAGTTTATTTGTAGTGCTTTTCAATTTCAGTGTCATTTAGCTCCAAAAAAATCAGTAAATAAATGAAAAATAGCAAATGAAGTCAGAAAGGATTGAAAATTGATGACGTGCCTTCGAATGGTGCATACTGAACGCACAAAAATTCTGGAGTTGAAATAAGTTTAAAAAAATGAAATGCCTCTGTAACAGACGAGTTTTTTTCTGAAACCCTGATACTTAGACATAATATTTCTTCGCATTTCAAATGGCAAAACACATAAGTACACTACTATTACAAATATTCCTTCCGTTTTGTCTGAAGTGGTACGTTCCAGTTATATAACTCCAGAAACTAACTAGAGATAGATCTTTGGGTATAAAACTTTTTCTTCGCGTGTGTCCCTTTGTGTCGTAACCATGGAAAACCTTCATCGTTTAACTTGATGCTCGGGTCAACATTCACTGTGAAGGGAGCAATTTCATGAAATTTTCCATAATCTTCTGACATGTCTGTCTTGTCCTCCACTCCCATGATGTTTGTGTTGGTAGTTTTGATACAGAAATGATGTCTCCGTCAAGTGGAACTTCCGGTGCATGTTGGAGGCATCTAATTGTGCACTTCCGGTGCTTGTTAGCATGTTTTGCTTATTTTTTCGTGCTTTCCTTGATCATCTTGTATGATGATTTCCTCAACACCGTCTATCATTCAACCATCAGACTTTATGTATGAAGCAGGCCGAAGTCCATTTTGTGATAAAATGGATCTATCACAAGCTTGTTACAAGGAAACAACTCAAATAATAATCATTTTTGGGGGGTCTAGGTAATAATCATTTATTTTGTACATTCATGCATGTTTTCTATATGTATGTTTGAGCTAATTTTTCGAACCTGCTCTCCTGTGTGCCCAGTTTCTATAATAACTTGGTAAAAACCGTATTTCTAATTCTCAACTTAAGAAAAACAAAGAAATAATGCTCATAAGTATTTTCATAAAACGAGTCACCTCATCAATTCCCATTAAAGCATTTGTCGACCCAACTTGCAAGAGTTTTGAACCACCAGGAAGCTAAAACATTACATGTAGGAACCGTAAATTTCCTAGTGCATCCACCAGAAAGGGAGATACCAGAACAATGACTCTAGGAAGCAGCTTTGTTATTATATTCAATTTGTTCTTAGGTTATTTAAAAAGATGGTAACTTGGATAGCAAGTACAGGTCATCTTCAACAGTGTCGTCATGCATGAGACATGTCTGCAACCAACCGTCAAAAGTCACCGTTTGTTCATGTATAATCCGATTGTCAGACTGCTCCGGGTGTTTGCCGTGACCCCGTGTTCCCGTGCTCGGCATAGACAAAAGAACTCGGTAACGGTGATTGTTCCAGTAGTGATGCATGCAAGGCTGGTTCCATGAAAAGTCACCACCCATCACCATAGTCTATTAGATATCATATACTTATACTTTGTCAAGGTGACAACTGATGCACACGAGGTCAAAGAACAGTTGAGAGATGTCAAGTAATGTAAAGCAAACGTTTTCTACCTAGACAAAGTCACATGCTTTGATTGATCTACTCTCTCCATTCTTTTAACTTGCTAAGAATGTGTGTGCAATCAAGCTTTTCAAGCTACGGCCACTAACATAATCAAACTATACATTTGCCACCGGATTTGACACGAACAATACTATGCACAAGATATGGCATGGGATAAAAAGAACATACACATAATTATACATTTAACGGTGTGTGTTAACAGCATAACATACATATGATTAAAAAGCATGGTCAGAGATATAATTGAATACCTTGCCGACCTCCAAAACCAAGAGGAAAATAAAAACGGAGAAAGTTTGCAATATGAGTCATCTAGTGATATAAAAAATATTAGGTTGGAAGATGACGCTCGTGGCGAAACTATCATCGTCGGTGGTGGCCAAGCCTTGATTCTGATATGGAGTCCTCGACCCGTCGTGGTAGCTCTTGTGGCCCGATTCCACATGGGAGGTGTGCGAGATGGTCAAAAGAAATCTCGGTGCCTCGGCGCTGGTGGCAGCGCTGTCTTGGTAGTCACTTCCCTCTTGAGGTCGTCGCCATGGCTCTGCTGTCCGCATGCTGGAGGCGTGTCATTAGGCAGTTCCAGTGCTTGTTTGGCTGGTTTTGCCATGCTTCCTTTGACCATCTTGTATGACGATTTCCCCAACACCATGTATCATTCAGCCAAGCGGGCCGAAGTCCGTTTCGTGATAAAATGCTTCTATGACAAGCTTAATATTTAGATAAAACGATCCACCTCATCGATTTCCATTAAAGCATCCATCAATCGAACTTACAAGATTTTTTTAACCAAAAGGAAGCTAAAAACAATTACTTGCAGGAACTGTATATTTGTATTTGATGCACCAGAAAGCGAGAGACCGGAACAACAACTCCAGGAAGCAACTTTTGCACATTCCACGTTCACATTTACATCCTAAGCACAATCGGGCTCCACCCATCGCATGCTTCACATGTATTGCAAGATAAATAGGTGTTCAACCCTAGCATCAAAAATATACTGCATTACCAAATAATCGAGTATAGTTTCTTTTTTTTTAACATAATCAAATATTGTTTCGGAATAAGGGAGAAAGAACCCAAAATATTGATTGTTTATGAGAAATATGACTCATTAGAACCAAAAAGGCATATGAGATCATATCAGTGTGATAAAAAATCAATATTTTGCATTATTTAAAAGGTAGAAATACATTCACTGATTACAGACACACAATTGAATGACATATGCTCCTTTTATTTTATAGATTAGGATGCATATCTAGGAACTCAACCATGTCCTTAATTTGTGAACTTGTCTTCCGTGTAATCACCCAATGTGTGACTTAATTGTGGTTGTTCTCCCAGAACTGAGCCTGGAGCCAGTCTATTGTATTCTTTTCCACCTGAAATGCCTTGGCAAGAACATCATCTGATATTGCGGGATCTGATCCAAACAATGCATTGGCAATTGTGATAGCCCCTGGGTTCTGGCTGCTCAGCGCGGCAATTGCAACGGCGGGTTGGTGGGGGTTGGGGTTGAATTGGAAGTGAATGAGCCCCACGGGGAAGACAAACACATCACCTTTGTTGAGCACCTTCGAGAGGAACTTGTTTCTGTTGGGAGCGGGCAGGTTGGATGTGACAAATCCGACATACAATGTCCCCTCGAGTACTGTGAGGATCTCAGTGGCGCGAGGGTGTGTGTGTGGTGGGTTTCTGGCCCAAGGGAGCATAGTCGATGCGCGCAATTGAGATGCCGAGGGTGTTGAGTCCAGCAATCTGCATGACATTGATCAAGGTGACGTTGGATCCAACCTTGTTGGTCACCCTAGGCTTGTCGAGGTTCGCTGCCTTGAAGAAGTCGTCTGCGTTAACTTCCATCGGGTTCTTGCAAACAAACCCATTGACACGCACTGGTGCATAGAGGAGATTCAACATGTAAGCTCAGATGTTACAAAGTTGTTTTGACTTGAATATTATTTCGATAAATTCATTTCAACTTATGTATTTGGTGAAAACATGGTGAGAAACCGGACAGTACCTTGTGATTGCATGTCGGCCACACAAAAGTCTTGGAGTGGGCTAGGATCGGAGGCAGTGGCTTGCCATGATACCAACGCAAGAAGAGCAGCGAGGAGAAGGAAGGAAGAGGAGGATGCCATCTTATTGATTGCCCTCTCTTGTGTTCCTGTTTGTGGTTGTGCCGTGAGTGATGGTTTGGATATCCCGGGGATGTATGTGTTTATATAGGTGCGGCAGGAAGTGTCTGAACTCGTGAGCAATAATAGACCTGGCCAATTGGAACCGACCAACAGATTGAAATGGTCTCTGCTGCTGATTCAACTACTTTGCGTAAACTTTACAGTTTCCCTTTTAAGACACGTTTTCCCTTCAAAGAAGTGATGCGGGGTATATAGACATATAAAGCTACTCTATGGTGATGTGTACGGGCTGAGTAGTTATTATGAATGTTTCTCCATCTCACTGAGTCAACACAATGCATGCCGGGTTGATTCCAGGAAAATTCACCACCCATTAAGGAAAGGATTTTTAAGACAAGAACCATCTGGCACTAGTTTCATTAGATATCATATACTACTTGGTCATAGTTGGAACCAGTGCGGACGAAACCAGTCAAAGAGCAGTTGAGAAAAGCCAGGTCATGAAAGGTAATAATTCATTTTCTAACTTGAGGCCGACATAGACAAAGTCAACTACTCACGCGTGGGCTTGATTACTGGCCGGTGAATGACTTCTAAAGACATATAGAGTGACTACTACTCCAGGTTCTTTCTACAAGTTGATATAGAATCATGTGTGCGATCGAGCTTTGCAAACGAAGAAATTATATATTTGCTAATATATTTTTCATGAAACGAAGCAACATAAGACGGTGGAGTGGTTAGCGGATTTGCGGCAGCCCCTGTACGTTATCATCATGTCAAATAGATATTTACTTGGTCAGATGTCTATCGAAGTAGTTAGGTACTTGCAGGAAGAAGCGACAACATTAATGGACGAAGTGTCCAACCAAAAGGAGTTTTGAATCAAAAGGAAGATAAAACAAATATTCAAAAATAGAACTAACAAGAACCAAAACAGCAAGTTTCCTAGCAAAGGGACCGTAAACTACTTATTACATGCACCAGAAAGGCAGACCACAACAACGACTCCAGGAAGGAATTTTTGCGCATTCAACTTGCACATTGCGCAACCTGAGCACATTAACATATAATCGTATAATCATCTATTGAATAGTGATTAAGTTTTTGCATAAACTTGTCAAGTTTCCTTTTAATATGCCTAAGCGCTACTGCATCATCTGATGTATAGCTGAGTAGTAATTACGATTAATCCATGTGACTCAAGTCAACAGAATGCATGCCGGGCTGGTTCCATGAAAAGTCACCCACCCATCACAATAGTTTATTAGATATCATATACTTGGTCCATGGTGAGAAATGGTGCGCACAAGGTCAAAGAGCAGTTGAGAAAAGCCAAGTGATGTAAGGGAATCAGTTTCTACATAGACAAAGTCACTTGCTTAGTTTGATCTACTCTTTCCATTCTTTTAAGTTGCTACAGAATGCGTGCAATCAAGCTCTTCAAGCTGTGGCCACTAACATAAGCAAACTATATATTTGACACTGGATTTGTCATGAACAATACTATGCACAAGATACGGCATGGGATAAAAAGAACATACACATAATTATACCTTTAACGATGTGTGTTGATAGCTAAACATACATATACTTAAAAAAGCATGGTCAAAGATACAATGGAATATCCTACGATCCTCCAAATCAACGGAAAGAATAAACAAAGAAACTTTGCAATATGAGTCACCCAATGATATAAAAATATTAGGTTGCAAGATGACGTGGTACTTAACGGATTATGTCAATGAGGAAGAAATCAAGGCGCGTCATTGCATGCATGAATGCACCTAATACACGACTATTGTATGTACCGTCCCTTGTTATCATCACATCAATAAGATATTTATTTGGTCAAATTTTCCACACATGCAAAAAAAATGACTATAGAAACAGAAAGAATTCATGTGATCTTAGTAAGAGTAGATAACGTCCTCTTGCTGAGAGTTTGATCATGACCATTTCACTACATAAATCTGATGATCTTGTCGGCCTTTCTTGGAGATGTCTGTTGGTAGTTTTTATATAGAAATGAGTCACCCAATGATATAAAAATATTAGGTTGCAAGATGACGTGGTACTTAACGGATTGTGTCAATGAGGAAGAAATCAAGGCGCATCATTGCATGCATGAATGCACCTAATACACGACTATTGTATGTACCGTTCCCTTGTTATCATCACATCAATAAGATTTTTATTTGGTCAAATTTTCCACACATGCAAAAAAAAATGACGATAGAAACAGAAAGAATTCATGTGATCTTAGTAAGAGTAGATAAACGTCCTCTTGCTGAGAGTTTGATCATGACCATTTCACTACATAAATCTGACAATCTTGTCGGCCTTTCTTGGAGATGTCTGTTGGTAGTTTTTATATAGAAATGATGTTTCCCTCGTCCGGATATAAAATGCTTCCAAACGACGAAGAAGAAAAACAAAACAGGCCCCCAACATCATTCTTGTGGATGACATGAGAGGCGATCTCTTCCGCCGGCCCTAGGCCCATGCACTCATCCTCTCCTCGCCGGCGTTGATTGGCACCACGCCAAGCAATCTCCCTGGCAACGATTGACGGCGACTCAGATATTGCGAACCGTCATCATCTTCAGGTTCATGCTCTGGGCTCGGGGAGTGTATGATGTCGAACTGAGCCTCTTCTCCTTCTCTGCCGATATTGTCCATAAATTTTATTTAACTAACCCAAAAGAAAGATAAAACAATTTATTATTCAAAGTACAATGCATGCAATCAATAAGGAAAAACTGGATCGTAGTACATAATATGCATCTCGAATAATTCATATAATATGCATCATCGAATATAATATCGAATAAATCGTCTCGAATATTATCAAATATAATCTTCAATACATCTCGAGTATTATCACTGATACATCTCGAATATTTTCATATATATATATAACATGACTAGCTAATACAGATCAAATATTATTGAAGAATCTAGTTGACTCGCGGGTTCCTGAGACGCGGGCGGTGCACACCCAAAGAGAAGGAACCATCACAGGATCATAGCTCGGATGAGATCCCTGAAGAACCTGCCAGGCGTTGGAGAACCTAACGTCCAACGCATCCATGTAGCGACGGCCGTGCTCGTCCTCCTCCCTGACACGGAGACATACCATCTCCGGCGGGGACGGCTGCCTCCGCACCAAAAGTGGCCCACGCGAACGCCACCAAAGAAGCACCGGGTCGACGACGGGACCCGGGTCGGGTTCCTCACCAAGCTGCGTGCCCTGAAGGTAGCATCTCCTAGTGCCAGCCCGGCGGAGCCCAGTCCCGAACGTTGCCCCTCTGAAGCAGGATGTCGTCATGAATGAGTCGACGACGAGGATGCGGGCCGGGGCATCGTTGACTCCGAGAAGAAATTCTTATGAAAAAAATTCTTATATATGCAATGTCATTTTATTAGGAAATTTTGAGCAAAATATCCTCTTTTCAATTATAATGTCCCATTCCTAGGTTATAACTACCCTAATAATATTCGTTTCTCAAAAAAATTCGAAACTTTTCCCACTTATATATAGTCCTTCTAACAAATATATATATAGTCAACTTTTTCCTATGTAACTTTTTATATGCAAATTTTTTTCTATACTATGATACACAACATTATATAAAATTAAAAAACAGAAAAATAAAATACTAATTAAGCATACTTCTATACATCCACTAAAAAACAGAAAAACAACATTATATAAAAAATCTATATTAATTAAACACTAATTATATCCATCTAACATGCATTCATACATACATATATACTAGTGAAAAACAAATAAAACATCTAAATAGAAAATGTGTGTGTGTGTGTGTTCATGCATTTGTGTGGTGTGTGTGCGTGTGTGTGCGGGCTCGATGGGAGGGGGCGGCCATGGCGGGTAGGGGCTCACAGCGAGAGAAAGAAGTGGACGGCACGCGAGGTCGAGGAGGGGCGGGGTGACGGCGACAGCGAGGTGCAGGGGCATGGCGGCCACAATGTCGAGGTGTGGCAGAGGCCGTAGACGGACGGCGACGGCGAGGTGTAGGGGGCGTGGCGGCCACGACGTCGAGGTGCGGCAGAGGTGCAGACGGACGACGACGGCGAGGTGCGGTAGGGGCGTGGACGGACGGGTGATGGTGAGGTGCAGAGGCGTGGCGGGCCACGACGTCGAGGTGCGACAAAGGCGCGGACGGACGGCGGCGGCAAGGTGCGGCGGCAGGGGCACGGAACGAACGGACGGCGACGTCGAGGGGCAGGGGCGCGCGGACGGACGGCGATGGCGAAAAGGCTGATTTGGGAAAAACTTTTGTTGTATATATAGAGGCACCTTTAGTCGCGGTTGGTGACTCCAACCGTGACTAAAGGCCACCTTTAGTCGCGGATGGAACCACCAACCGCGACTAAAGGTCTGGCTTCCCGCCGGTTGGACTGGATGAAATTCACCTTTAGTCGCGGTTAGTGGCTCCAACCACGACTAAAGGGGGGTCTTTAGTCGCGGTTGGAGACACCAACCGCGACTAAAGGTAGTGTGCCACGCAAAGGGGTGTGGTGGATTGTTTAGTCCCACCACGCTAGTCGAGAGGAGCTTGCACCGGTTTATAAGCCACGTCGCGGCTACCGTGTCGAGCTCCTCTCTAATGCAGGCCTTCTGGGCCCTACCGCACCTCTGTCGCCCTGTCGGCGGCCTACTGGGCCATACGGGCCTGCATCCTGGCCTAACTAGAGGTTGGGTTTCTAGTCGTATGCAGGTCGTCGTGGCCGAATAGGTGGGATTTTTTATATCTTTTTTGTTTTTCTTTGGATTTTCTGCTTTATTTTTTTTCTTTTGTTTTATGCTTTCTTTTAATTTTTTCTGAGTTGTTTTTTGCTTTATTTAGAGTTTTCTTTGTGAATCTTTTTGCTTTAGGTAAAAAAAATATAAACCTTTCTATTAGTGCTAGTAGTTTTCAATTTGAATAGTTCAAATTTGACTTATTTGAAATATGTGTGAATCACTAGTTGTGTGAATAACTTTACTTCACAAATAGATTTTTTCGTGATTCTTTTTCTGATATTTAATATTAGGGTGTTTTGTTATTATATTCAATTTGTTCTTAGGTTATTTAAAAAAGAAATGCCTTTGTAATAGATGAGTTTTCGTTGGCCTGATACTTCGAAAGAGATTATTCATTTTGTACACGAAGTGCATTCAGTTTTTTACGTAACCCTCTCAACTTTTTAGCACATGCTATGTGGGTGAAATGATGATATCATGCCAACTTTCAACCTTTACAGAGTTCATTTGTAGTGCTTTACAATTTCAGGGTCATTTACCTCATAAAAAATCAGTAAATACATGAAAAATAGCAAATGAAGTTAGAAAGGGTTGAAAATTGATGACGTGCCTTCGAAGGGTGCATACTGAACGCACAAAAAGTCTGAAGTTGAAATAAGTTTAAAAAAATGAAATGCCTTTGTAACAGACGAGTTTTTGTCTGAAACCCACATACTTCTAAAGAGATTGCCCATTTTGTACACGAAGTGCGTCTATTTTTTGCCATAATCCTCTCATCTTTTTAGCACATAGCATGAAATGATGATACCATGCCAACTTTCAACCTTTTCAGAGTTTATTTGTAGTGCTTTTCAATTTCAGTGTCATTTAGCTCAAAAAAATCAGTAAATAAATAAAAAATAGCAAATGAAGTCAGAAATGATTGGAAATTGATGACGTGCCTTCGAATGGTGCATACCGAACGCACAAAAATTCTGGAGTTAAAATAAGTTTTAAAAAATGAAATGCCTCTGTAACAGACGAGTTTTTTTCTGAAACCCTGATACTTCGACATAATATTTCTTCGCATTTCAAATGGCAAAACACATAAGTACACTACTATTACAAATATTCCTTTCGTTTTGTCCGAAGTGGTACGTTCCAGTTATATAAGTCCAGAAACTAACTAGAGATAGATCTTTGGGTAAAAACTTTTTCTTCCGTGTCCTTTGCGTCGTAACCATGGAAAACCTTCATTTAACTTGATGCTCGGGTCAACATTCACTGTGAAGGGAGCAATTTCATGAAATTTTCCATAATCTTCTGACATGTCTGTCTTGTCCTCCACTCCCACGATGTTTCTTTTCCCTGAAAGAACTATGTGGCGCTTTGGCTCATCGTATGATGTATTCGCTTCCTTATCTTTTCTTTTTCTCGGCTTGGTAGACATGTACTTCACATAGAAAACCTGTGTCACATCATTGGCTAGAACGAATGGTTCGTTTGTGTGCCCAAGATTGTTGAGATCCACTATTGTCATTCCGTACTGCGGGTCTATCATTACCCCTCCTCCAGTGAGATTGACCCATTTGCACCGGAACAAAGGGACCTTCAAATCACCTCCATAGTCAAGTTCCCAAATCTCCTCTATGTAACCATAATATGTGTCCTTTGGCCCATTGATGTTTGCTGCATCAAAGCGGACATCACTGTTTTGGTTGGCGCTCTTTTTATCTTGGGCGGTCGTGTAAAATGTATTCTCATTTATCTCGTACCCTTTGAAAGTCAATATAGTCAAAGATGGTAACTTGAACAGCAAGTACAGGTCATCTTCAACAGTGTCGTCATGCATGAGACATGTCTGCAACCAACCGTCAAAAGTCACCGTTTGTTCATGTATAATCCGATTGTCAGACTGCTCTGGGTGTTTGCCGTGACCCCGTGTTCCCGTGCTCGGCATAGACAAAAGAACTCGGTAACGGTGATTGTTCCAGTAGTGATGCATGCAAGGCTGGTTCCATGAAATATCACCACCCATCACCATAGTCTATTAGATCATATACTTATACTTTGTCAAGGTGACAACTGATGCACACGAGGTCAAAGAACAGTTGAGAGATGTCAAGTAATGTAAAGCAAACGTTTTCTACCTAGACAAAGTCACATGCTTTGATTGATCTACTCTCTCCATTCTTTTAACTTGCTACAGAATGTGTGTGCAATCAAGCTTTTCAAGCTATGGCCACTAACATAATCAAACTATACATTTGCCACCGGATTTGACACGAACAATACTATGCACAAGATATGGCATGGGATAAAAAGAACATACACATAATTATACATTTAACGGTGTGTGTTAACAGCATAACATAAATATGATTAAAAAGCATGGTCAGAGATATAATTGAATACCTTGCCGTCCTCCAAAACCAAGAGGAGAATAAAAACGGAGAAACTTTGCAATATGAGTCATCTAGTGATATAAAAAATATTAGGTTGGAAGATGACGCTCGTGGCGAAACTATCATCGTCGGTGGTGGCCAAGCCTTGATTCTGATATGGAGTCCTCGACCCGTCGTGGTAGCTCTTGTGGCCCGATTCCACATGGGAGGTGTGCGAGATGGTCAAAAGAAATCTCGGTGCCTCGGCGCTGGTGGCAGCGCTGTCTTGGTAGTCACTTCCCTCTTGAGGTCGTCGCCATGGCTCTGCTGTCCGCATGCTGGAGGCGTGTCATTAGGCAGTTCCAGTGCTTGTTGGCTGGTTTTGCCATGCTTCCTTTGACCATCTTGTATGACGATTTCCCCAACACCATGTATCATTCAGCCAAGCGGGCCGAAGTCCGTTTCGTGATAAAATGCTTCTATGACAAGCTTGTTACAAAGAAACAACTCAAATGATATTCATTTTGGGGGGTTTTAGGTAATAATCGTTCTTTTGTATATTTATGCATGTTTTCTATATGTATGCTGGGGCTACTTTTTTGAATCTCGTCTCTGATGTGCCCAGGTTCTAAAAGTTAGTAAAAATTGTATTTTAAGTTCTCAACTTTAGAAGAAAAAAAAATGCTCACAAATATTTAGATAAAATGATCCACCTCATCGATTTCCATTAAAGCAACCATCAATCGAACTTACAAGATTTTTTAACCAAAAGGAAGCTAAAAACAATTACTTGCAGGAACTGTATATTTGTATTTGATGCACCAGAAAGCGAGAGACCGGAACAACAACTCCAGGAAGCAACTTTTGCACATTCCACGTTCACATTTACATCCTAAGCACAATCGGGCTCCACCCATCGCATGCTTCACATGTATTGCAAGATAAATAGTTGTTCAACCCTAGCATCAAAAATATACTGCATTACCAAATAATCGAGTATAGTTTCTTTTTTTTTAACATAATCAAATATTGCTTCGGAATAAGGGAGAAAGAACCCAAAATATTGATTGTTTATGAGAAATATGACTCATTAGAACCAAAAAGGCATATGAGATCATATCAGTGTGATAAAAAAACAATATTTTCAATTATTTAAAAGGTAGAAATACATTCACTGATTACAGACACACAATTGAATGACATATGCTCCTTTTATTTTATAGATTAGGATACATATCTAGGAACTCAACCATGTCCTTAATTTGTGAACTTGTCTTCCGTGTAATCACCCAATGTGTGACTTAATTGTGGTTGTTCTCCCAGAACTGAGCCTGGAGCCAGTCTATTGTATTCTTTTCCACCTGAAATGCCTTGGCAAGAACATCATCTGATATTGCGGGATCTGATCCAAACACTGCATTGGCAATTGTGATAGCCCCTGGGTTCTGGCTGCTCAGCGCGGCAATTGCAACGGCGGGTTGGTGGGGGTTGGGGTTGAATTGGAAGTGAATGAGCCCCGCGGGGAAGACAAACACATCACCTTTGTTGAGCACCTTCGAGAGGAACTTGTTTCTATTGGGAGCGGGCAGGTTGGATGTGACAAACCCGACATACAATGTCCCCTCGAGTACCGTGAGGATCTCAGTGGCGCGAGGGTGTGTGTGTGGTGGGTTCTGGCCCAAGGGAGCATAGTCGATGCGCGCAATTGAGATGCCGAGGGTGTTGAGTCCAGCAATCTGCATGACATTGATCAAGGTGACGTTGGATCCAACCTTGTTGGTCACCCTAGGCTTGTCGAGGTTCGCTGCCTTGAAGAAGTCGTCTGCGTTAACTTCCATCGGGTTCTTGCAAACAAACCCATTGACACGCACTGGTGCATAGAGGAGATTCAACATGTAAGCTCAGATCTTACAAAGTTGTTTCGACTTGAATATTTTTTCGATAAATTCATTTCAACTTATGTATTTGGTGAAAACATGGTGAGAAACCGGACAGTACCTTGTGATTGCATGTCGGCCACACAAAAGTCTTGGAGTGGGCTAGGATCGGAGGCAGTGGCTTGCCATGAGACCAACGCAAGAAGAGCAGCGAGGAGAAGGAAGGAAGAGGAGGATGCCATCTTATTGATTTCCCTCTCTTGTGTTCCTGTTTGTGGTTGTGGCGTGAGTGATGGTTTGGATATCCTGGGGATGTATGTGTTTATATAGGTGCGGCAAGCAGTGTCTGAACTCGTGAGCAATAATAGACCTTGCCAATTGGAACCGACCAACCGATTGAAATGGTCTCTGGCTGCTGATTAAACTATTTTGTATAAACTTTACGAGTTCCCTTCACATTTTCCCTTCAAAAAAAGCAATGCCGGGTATACAGCCATATAAAAGCTACTCTATAGTGATGTGTACGGCTGAGTAGTAATTATGAATGTTTCTCCATTTTACCCGAGTCGCCAAAATACATGCAGGGGCGATTCTAGCAAAATTCACCACACATCATTATTAAGGAAAAGATATTTAAGACAAGAAACATCCGGCACTAGTTTAATTCGATATCATATACTTGGTCATAGTTGGAACCAGTGCCTACGAAACCAGTCAAAGAGCAGTTGAGAAAAGCCAGGTCATGTAAGGCAATCAATCGTTTTCAAACTTGAGGCCAACATAGACAAAGTCACCTACTCACGCATGGGTTTGATTCATGTGTTTATGACTTCTAAAGACATATAGTGTGACTACTACTCTATGTTATTTCCAGAAGTTGATATAGAATCATGTGTGCAATCGAGCTTTTCAAACTATGAAATTATATAGTATTTGCCGATACATCTCTGATGAAATCCAGCAACATAAGACGACTGGGTAGTTAGCTGATATGTAGCAGCCCCTGTACCTTATCATCATGTCAATCCGATATTTACTTGGTCAGATGTATCTCGAAGCGGTTGAGTACTTACAGGAAGAAACGACAACATTAATGCACGAAGTACCCAACCAAAAGGAGAGCTGATACAAATGCCATGACGATGGAGAGCAGGTAGTTTCCATATGATCTTAGCAAGACTAGTTAACATTCTTGGGAAGAGTTCCATCATGCATGACCAGTTCGTGTATAAATCTAACAATCTGGTTAGCCTTCTAGACTTGGCTAATGGCACCAGACCTCACCTGCTTCTTTTGCCAGAGTAAATAGTGCATCCAATGACTAGACTAGGCCAGGCGGCCACTCATAAACAGATTAATTTCATCAAGGTGTCTCTTGGCAGTTTTAGTATAGAAAGAAGTTTTCATCAGATGATTTAATTGATTCTATTACAAGCTTATTACAAAGAAACAACTCAAATAATAATTGTTTTGGGGACTCAGATATCTACAATAGTTTTGCTGGGGAATGATCAATCAAACTTACAAGAGTTTTGAACCAAAAGGAAGCTAAAACAAAACATTCAGCGAAAATACAACGAACGGCAACCAAAACAATAAGTTTCATAGCAAAGCAAATGTAAACTACTTCTTACATGCACGAGAATGACAGACCACAAGAACGGCTCCAGAAAGGATTTTTTTCACATTCAACTTGCACATTGCAATCTCTGAGCTAATTACCATATAATCAGCTATTGGCTTCTGGTTAGATGTTTGCATTAGCTTCTCAAGTTTCCTTTTAATATGCCTAAGCGCAACTGCATGCATCATCTGATGTACGGCTGAGTAGTAATTACGTATTATTTATTCATCTCACCCAAGTCGGCACAATGCTTGCAGGGCTGGTGCCAAGAAAAGTCACCACCCATCACCATACTTTGGTCATGGTGAGAACTGGTGCGCACGAGGTCAAAGAGCGGTTGAGAATAGCCAAGGGATGTAAAGCAATCGTTTTCTACCTAGACAAAGTCACCTGCTTAGCTTTATCTACTCTCTCCGTTCTTTTAAGTTGCTACAGAATGCGTGCAATCAAGCTTTTCAAGGTGCGGCCACTAACATAAGCAAACTATATATTTGCCAACGGATTTGTCATGAACAATACTGTGCACAAGGTATGGCATGGGATAAAAAGAACATACACATAATTATACATTTATAGATATGTGTAGTAATCGTTAGAAAGCATGGTTAGAGGTTTAATGGAATATCTTACTGTCCTCCAAAACCAAGGGAAAAAATAAACAGAGAAACTTTGCAACATGAGTCACCTAGTGATGTAAAAAATATTAGGTTGCAAAATGATGCGGTAGTTAACGGATTGTGTCAATGAGGAAGAAATCTAGGTGTGTCATTTCATGCATGAATACACCTAATACACAACTATTATATGTAGCGGCCCCTGTTATCATCACATCAATAAGATACTTACTCGGTCAAAAATTTCTCATGACGCACCTCACATGCCTTTTGTTAGAGTAAACAGTGCATCCAATGCCTAGGCCTGGTGGCCACTCATAAACTTATTATTTCTTGGAGGTCTGTGTTGGTAGTTTTGATACAGAAAAGATGTCTCCGTCAAGTGGAACTTCCGGTGCATGTTGGAGGCATCTAATTGTGCACTTCCGGTGCTTGTTAGCATGTTTTGCTTATTTTGTCGTGCTTTCCTTGATCATCTTGTATGATGATTTCCTCAACACCGTCTCTCATTCAACCATCGCACTTTATGTATGAAGCAGGCCGAAGTCCATTTCGTGATAAAATGGATCTATCACAAGCTTGTTACAAAGAAACAACTCAAATAATAATCATTTTTGGGGGGTCTAGGTAATAATCGTTTATTTTGTACATTCATGCATGTTTTCTATATGTTTGAGCTGATTGTTCGAACCTGCTCTCCTGTGTGCCCAGTTTCTATAATAACTTAGTAAAAACCGTATTTCTAGTTCTCAACTTAAGAAAAACAAAGAAATAATGCTCATAAGTATTTTCATAAAACGAGTCACCTCATCAATTCCCATTAAATCATTTGTCGACCGAACTTGCAAGAGTTTTGAACCACCGGGAAGCTAAAACATTACATGTAGGAACCGTAAATTTCCTAGTGCATCCACCAGAAAGGGAGATACCAGAACAATGACTCCAGGAAGCAGCTTTTGCACATTCAACTTTCATATTTCAATCTTGTGCACAATCGGGCTCCAACCATCGCATACTTCACATGTATTGCAAGAAAGTCCTAGGTGTTCAACCCTGGCATCAAACATATTTGAATTACCAAATAATTGTGTATTGTTTCGTTTTTAACCTAATCATCTATTGTTTCAGAACAAGGGGAAAAGAACCCAAATTTTGATTTGTTCTGAGAAATACGACACATTAGAACCAAAAACGCATATGAGATCATATCAGTGTGATAAAAAATGGTATTGTCAATATTTGGAAGGTAGAAATACATTCAATGTTTACATACACCACCGGCCTGACATATGCTCCGTTTATTTTATAGCTTATGCTGCATGTCTAGGAACTCAACTAACTCCTTGGTCTATGCAGTAATCTTCCGGGTAATCACTCAAAGTCTGACTTAGTTGTGGTTGTTCTCCCAGAACTGAGCCTGAAGCCAATCTATTGTATTCTTTTCCACCTGAAATGCCTTGGCAAGAACATCATCTGATATTGCTGGGTCTGACCCAAACACTGCATTGGCAATTGTGATAGCCCCTGGATTCTGGCTGCTGAGCGCGGCAATTGCAACGGCGGGCTGGTGGGGGTTGGGGTTGAATTGAAAGTGAATGAGCCCTACGGGGAAGACAAACACATCACCTTTGTTGAGCACCTTGGAGAGGAACTTGTTTCTGTTGGGGGCGGGCAGGTTGGATGTGACAAATCCGACATACAGTGTCCCCTCGAGCACTGTGAGGATCTCAGTGGCGCGTGGGTGCGTATGTGGTGGGTTCTGGCCCAAGGGGGCATAGTCAATGCGCGCGATTGAGATGCCGAGAGTGTTCAGTCCAGCAATCTGCATGACGTTAATCAAGGTGACGTTGGATCCAACCTTGTTGGTCACCCTAGGCTTGTCGAGGGCGGCTGCCTTGAAGAAGTCATCAGCGTTGACATCCATCGGGTTCTTGCAAACAAATCCATTAACACGCACTGGTGCAGAGAGGAGATATAGAGTGTAAGCTTAGGAATTACTAGGAAGTAGTTTAACATGTAGATAATTTTCAGAAATTCTTTTCTTGGTGATAGCAGGACGGGAAAGCGGGAAGTAAGCATTACCTGGTGAATGCATGTCGGCGACACAAAAGTCCTGGAGCGGTCCAGGGTCGGAGGCAACAGCCTGCCATGAGACCAAGGCGAAAAGAGCAACAAGGAGAAGGAAGGTAGGGGAGGATGCCATTTGTTTTCAGCTCCTTTGGGTCTTCTTTTCTCTTGTATTCGTGCTGTGTTTGTTAAGTGACTGATTGTTTGAGTATGCAGGGGATGTATGTGTTTATATAGGCACGGCGAGCAGTGTGAACTCGTGAGCAATGGACATAGTCAAGTGGAACCGCCCAACGGATAGAAATGGTCTTTGGCTGCCGACTAGATTAGTCTGCGCAAGATTTTCTGACATGGTCAGCCATATGCAAATCTTTGATAATATTATCATCAAAGTTCCCTTTTAATATGCCAAAGCGACACATTTTTTCCCTTTAATAATGAATATAACCAAGCAAATTAATGTACTCCATCTGATGTAGACCTCTTAGTAACAATTACTATGAGCAATAGTTTGGATTGTGTCAAACAAGGAAAAAATCATGGCGCGTTGATCCATGTATTAACGCACCTAATACCTATTATGTGATCACGTCAACCAGATATAGAGTTGTCTGGTCAAATTTCTGTCCAAGTGGTTGAGTACTTGCAGGAAGAAGCAACGACATTAATGGACGATGGAGAGCAAGAGCAGTTAACATTTTATTGATAGGAGTTTTCGTCATGACCAATTCAGTGCATATATAAATCTAACAATCTAGTCCTCGCTAAGGTTCATGACTAGTCTTTGTCATGGATGTTCAGGTCCATGCATCTTACAACAACAAGCATGGCTGGTTTACCCTCCAACAAGGAAGAACAGGAAGCTACCTACCGCAAGGAGGGGGAGGAGAGCGGGCGCTGGGCGGGTGTAGTCCCATGGCGATGGCGGCGCTGACATGGACATTGAGTGACCGGACGACGCCCAGCTGCGGGATCTCGACGCAAACGTCCACCGCCTCCTGGATGATGTCCACCGGGATGCCCTCCTTCTCCCTGCCCAGCACCACCACCGTCTTGGCCGGGAACACGAACTCGTCCAGCGCCACGCTGTTGGCCGTCTGCTCCAGCCCCACCACCGTGTACCCCTCCACCCGCTTCCTCTGCAAGAAGGCCCTCACGCTCTCCGCCGGCACCTCCACCATCGGCACCCACTTCTCTGCTGTCACGCTGATCAGCCGGAACTGCTTGTCCTGGACCACCCCCATGTCTCCCACAGCCAGCCCGCCCGCCCTGAATATCTCACACGTCCGAGTCAGCCCCGCCAGGTTCGGGATCCGCTCCACCAGCGACGCCACTACGATGAGATCCTGCCGGCTCTGCCTCACCGTCTCCGCCGCCTCCTTCCTCGACTCCACTGCCAGGCTGAACGTGTCGTCGTCTTCCTCCATCTCAAAGAGCAGTCGTGAGATGTCGTTGTTGCCCATGACTGCGCCATTGCTGCTTGGTGCTTGCTCCGAGTTCCGGTGGGGTATGATCTTCTTCTGGAAATCTTGACTGGCTACTATCTTCTCGTCCGTGCCCTCCTCATGTTTTCTTACCGCCAGACCCTCGTTCTTGATTGTTGCTGAATCCTTTATCATAGCATGCCTCAGCTCCTCCCTCACGTCCTGATGGTACATACAGCTAAATAATTAGGGATATACAGCTTCAAGCCAACCCAACAAGATAGCTCAAGTTCAAGTGCTTACATTCAGAAAGTTATTTACTCGCTCCAACACGGACACTGGAACACATTCAAAGCCAGACGACTGCATAAAAACAAGGCATATTCAGAAATGCTGAAAGGTTCAGTGCCACATAAAAAACACGAACAACAGCCCTAGAATCCTCCGTGTTATTCATTTCCTGACAAAATCAACAGTGTCCTCAAATCTCTAGGATACAGAGAATACAACTAACCTCAATGCGAGCTGTAAATATTCCCGGCGGAGTCCCAGATGTATCGGGATCAAAAACATCAAGGAAACCTCCGATTGAAACTCTGAGCCTGAAATCAAAACATATATGGATGATACGAACACTTAAGGAAATTTTTATATTAACACCTTTTTAGATTAATAGAAGGGCATGAGTAAGGTATATAAGTTAACAGTATTGGTTGGGGAAGAATTCCCTCAGTAAACTCTTGCTGGTACACTGAGAGAAGTATAGCCCAAGTATGTGGATGTACCTCGCACAGTCGGTATTCTCTGCCAGATACTTTCTCAAATCTTGAAAGCACCTGCTTTCGATGGATGGATTTTCTGAGCTTTCTAGTTGCAAAATAGGCCACAACTTGGAAAAAACAGTGTGGACAAGTAGCTGTGGTACAATACAGATATTCAGTTGACTAGTGCATTATAAAGCTTCAGAAGAATGTAGCCCCACATAATTCTTAAGTACATAGTTTTACCTGAGTGAAACTACGTAGACTGTGGTGATGGGATGTTAAAAATGAAATTATTGGAGGAAGCAGTTGATTCAGATGGTTTCTCTGGACAACCAGCTCCCTTGAATGGAGGATCACGTTTGCTGCTATAAAAACATATGAAGACAGTGCCTGCAAAGAGATGTATAAAATATACAGACTAAAATGGAAGGACGTCCTCAAAACAAATGGAAAGACATCTCACTAAATGTTCACCTGTTGTCGCATCCCGTAATCATGAAAAATAGGAACGAGTTGTTCTTCAGCCTGCAAATAATAATCATCAGAGAGGTCAACTGTTACAGACAAGACACCTAAAGAAGTATGTACCGGTCACACAGGTCAACAAGCATTGACATGAAGGAGCTCTCACCAGTGTTGGAAATTTTAAGTAAATAAGTATAGCAAACGTCTCCAAGTACTGCCGAACAGCAGGTAGGTTATTTCTCTGCACAGACAAAAAGTGTGTCATTTGACCTTGCACTGCAGTAAAATAGAAATTATACATGGAAAATAAATTGATCTTTAAATGTTCTAGAGCCTTATAAGAATTTAAACTCGAGACAGGTTTGTATAACCAAAGAGAAAACACAGACTATTCGACTTGTTTGAAGCAACCTACAGAAAGTCTAGACATATATTAATATTATATAAAATTGCAGTAAAAGTGCAAAGCACATAAGATTAAGAATATGCTTACGTAAAGACAGGTGTGTACACTAGATGTCACTTTCCCAACTATGTCTTCCTCTACATAGTGTGACAAAACACATATCATCTGCCACACACGAACTTTCCGCCTATGTACCTGATAAGTATGGATGCTTCAGAAATATGGTGCAAAATAGCAAGGTTTTCGATACAAAGAAACATGCTTACACTGCTGTATTTTTTGTAAAGTTCTTTCGAGAGATCATTGTCATTCACCTGTACAAACAGAGAAAATACAAAGTGTCAGAAATCATCCATTTAAGCAGCACTTCAGAAATAAGCATGATCGGCAAGATTGTAACATCAGGCAAGTTTCAGAATCTTGCTGTATGTTGTATTGTAGTCCTTCTCAAGTACTTAAGGATATTCTTGACCGCTGTCCAGTGTTCCATTCCAGGATCATTTGAAACCTTCCGGCCATACTTATGGCAAGGCTGACATCCGGTCTTGTGCACAGCATTGCATACATGATAGAGCCTATGGCTGAAGCATAGGGGATGACACTCATCTTTTCTGTATCTTCTGCAGTCACTGGGCATTGAGTCTTACTCAACTTCACACCTTGTAACACAGGCAAGAATCTCTTCTTGGACTGATCCATTTTAAACTTCTTCAAAACTTATCAAGGTATGTGCTCTGTGAAAGTGCTATTAAGGGTCTCGATCTATCTCTATAGATCTTAATGCCTAATATGAAAGCAGCTTCTCGTAGGTCCTTCATTGAAAAACTCTTGTTCCAATATTCCTTCACGCTTTCCAGGATTTCTATATTGTTTCCAATCAGCAATATGTCATCCACATATAATATTAGAAACGCTATAAAGCTCCCACTCACTTCTTGTAAATACAACCTTCTCCATAAACTTGTATAACTCGAACGCTTTGATCACCTCATCAAAACGCTTATTCCAACTCGAGATGCTTACACCAGCCCATAAATGGATCGCTGGAGTTTGCAAACTTTGTCAGCATTATCTGGATCGACAAAACCTTATGGTTGCATCATATACAACTCTTCCTCAAAGAAACCGTTGAGGAATGCTGTTTTGACATCCATCTGCCAAATTTCATAGTCGAAATAAGCAGCTTGCCAACATGATTCTGACAGACTTAAGCATCGCTAAGGGTGAGAAGGTCTCATCGTAGTCAACTCCTTGAACTTGTGAAAAACCCTTTGCCACAAGTCGAGCTATATAGACGGTGACATTACCGTCCGCGTCTGTCTTCTTCTTAAAGATCCATTTGTTCTGAATGGTTTTCGCCCTTCAGTAATAGTTCCAAAGTCCATATTTTGTTTTCATACATGGATCCCATCTCGGATTTCATGGCCTCTAACCATTTATCGGAATCCGGGCCCATCACTCCTCCTCCATAGCTCGTGGGTTCATTGTTGTCCAACAACATGACCTCCAAGACAGGGTTGCTAGTACGCGGCCTTGTCGACCTACAAGGTTCAATAGTAGCTTGATCCGAAGCTTCATGATCATCATCATTAACTTCTCTTCTACCGTCGTAGGTTCCACAAAACATCTTTCTATGCAGCGCTACTTTCTAGTTGAAGTGAAGGCTCAATAACCCCATCATGCTCTATTTTCCTCCCACTCAATTCTTTCGAGAGAAACTCTTCTCAAGAAATGTTGTTCTTAGCGACAAACACTTTGCTTTCGGATTGAGATAGAAGGTATACCCGACTGTCTCTTTCGGGTATCCTATGAAGACGCATTTTTCCGCTTTGAGTTCCAGCTTTTCAGGCTGAAGCTTTTTGACATAAGCATCACCCCCAAACTTTAAGAAACGAAACTTTGGCCTCTTGCCAAACACAGTTCATATGGCGTCATCTCAAGGATTTCGATGGTGCCCTATTTAAAGTGAATGCAGCTGTCTCTAATGCATAACCCCAAAACGATAGTGCAATCAGCAAGGACATCATAGAA
>CM039675.1:522631304-522665986 GCA_022496015.1 Hordeum marinum
CTCGGTGCCTCGGCGCTGGTGGCAGCGCTGTCTTGGTAGTCACTTCCCTCTTGAGGTCGTCGCCATGGCTCTGCTGTCCGCATGCTGGAGGCGTGTCATTAGGCAGTTCCAGTGCTTGTTTGGCTGGTTTTGCCATGCTTCCTTTGACCATCTTGTATGACGATTTCCCCAACACCATGTATCATTCAGCCAAGCGGGCCGAAGTCCGTTTCGTGATAAAATGCTTCTATGACAAGCTTGTTACAAAGAAACAACTCAAATGATATTCATTTTGGGGGGTTTTAGGTAATAATCGTTTCTTTTGTATATTTATGCATGTTTTCTATATGTATGCTGGGGCTACTTTTTTGAATCTCGTCTCTGATGTGCCCAGGTTCTAAAAGTTAGTAAAAATTGTATTTTAAGTTCTCAACTTTAGAAGAAAAAAAAATGCTCACAAATATTTAGATAAAATGATCCACCTCATCGATTTCCATTAAAGCAACCATCAATCGAACTTACAAGATTTTTTAACCAAAAGGAAGCTAAAAACAATTACTTGCAGGAACTGTATATTTGTATTTGATGCACCAGAAAGCGAGAGACCGGAACAACAACTCCAGGAAGCAACTTTTGCACATTCCACGTTCACATTTACATCCTAAGCACAATCGGGCTCCACCCATCGCATGCTTCACATGTATTGCAAGATAAATAGTTGTTCAACCCTAGCATCAAAAATATACTGCATTACCAAATAATCGAGTATAGTTTCTTTTTTTTTAACATAATCAAATATTGCTTCGGAATAAGGGAGAAAGAACCCAAAATATTGATTGTTTATGAGAAATATGACTCATTAGAACCAAAAAGGCATATGAGATCATATCAGTGTGATAAAAAAACAATATTTTCAATTATTTAAAAGGTAGAAATACATTCACTGATTACAGACACACAATTGAATGACATATGCTCCTTTTATTTTATAGATTAGGATACATATCTAGGAACTCAACCATGTCCTTAATTTGTGAACTTGTCTTCCGTGTAATCACCCAATGTGTGACTTAATTGTGGTTGTTCTCCCAGAACTGAGCCTGGAGCCAGTCTATTGTATTCTTTTCCACCTGAAATGCCTTGGCAAGAACATCATCTGATATTGCGGGATCTGATCCAAACACTGCATTGGCAATTGTGATAGCCCCTGGGTTCTGGCTGCTCAGCGCGGCAATTGCAACGGCGGGTTGGTGGGGGTTGGGGTTGAATTGGAAGTGAATGAGCCCCGCGGGGAAGACAAACACATCACCTTTGTTGAGCACCTTCGAGAGGAACTTGTTTCTATTGGGAGCGGGCAGGTTGGATGTGACAAACCCGACATACAATGTCCCCTCGAGTACCGTGAGGATCTCAGTGGCGCGAGGGTGTGTGTGTGGTGGGTTCTGGCCCAAGGGAGCATAGTCGATGCGCGCAATTGAGATGCCGAGGGTGTTGAGTCCAGCAATCTGCATGACATTGATCAAGGTGACGTTGGATCCAACCTTGTTGGTCACCCTAGGCTTGTCGAGGTTCGCTGCCTTGAAGAAGTCGTCTGCGTTAACTTCCATCGGGTTCTTGCAAACAAACCCATTGACACGCACTGGTGCATAGAGGAGATTCAACATGTAAGCTCAGATCTTACAAAGTTGTTTCGACTTGAATATTTTTTCGATAAATTCATTTCAACTTATGTATTTGGTGAAAACATGGTGAGAAACCGGACAGTACCTTGTGATTGCATGTCGGCCACACAAAAGTCTTGGAGTGGGCTAGGATCGGAGGCAGTGGCTTGCCATGAGACCAACGCAAGAAGAGCAGCGAGGAGAAGGAAGGAAGAGGAGGATGCCATCTTATTGATTTCCCTCTCTTGTGTTCCTGTTTGTGGTTGTGGCGTGAGTGATGGTTTGGATATCCTGGGGATGTATGTGTTTATATAGGTGCGGCAAGCAGTGTCTGAACTCGTGAGCAATAATAGACCTTGCCAATTGGAAACCGACCAACCGATTGAAATGGTCTCTGGCTGCTGATTAAACTATTTTGTATAAACTTTACGAGTTCCCTTCACATTTTCCCTTCAAAAAAAGCAATGCCGGGTATACAGCCATATAAAAGCTACTCTATAGTGATGTGTACGGCTGAGTAGTAATTATGAATGTTTCTCCATTTTACCCGAGTCGCCAAAATACATGCAGGGGCGATTCTAGCAAAATTCACCACACATCATTATTAAGGAAAAGATATTTAAGACAAGAAACATCCGGCACTAGTCTAATTCGATATCATATACTTGGTCATAGTTGGAACCAGTGCCTACGAAACCAGTCAAAGAGCAGTTGAGAAAAGCCAGGTCATGTAAGGCAATCAATCGTTTTCAAACTTGAGGCCAACATAGACAAAGTCACCTACTCACGCATGGGTTTGATTCATGTGTTTATGACTTCTAAAGACATATAGTGTGACTACTACTCTATGTTATTTCCAGAAGTTGATATAGAATCATGTGTGCAATCGAGCTTTTCAAACTATGAAATTATATAGTATTTGCCGATACATCTCTGATGAAATCCAGCAACATAAGACGACTGGGTAGTTAGCTGATATGTAGCAGCCCCTGTACCTTATCATCATGTCAATCCGATATTTACTTGGTTCAGATGTATCTCGAAGCGGTTGAGTACTTACAGGAAGAAACGACAACATTAATGCACGAAGTACCCAACCAAAAGGAGAGCTGATACAAATGCCATGACGATGGAGAGCAGGTAGTTTCCATATGATCTTAGCAAGACTAGTTAAAATCTTCTTGGGAAGAGTTCCATCATGCATGACCAGTTCGTGTATAAATCTAACAATCTGGTTAGCCTTCTAGACTTGGCTAATGGCACCAGACCTCACCTGCTTCTTTTGCCAGAGTAAATAGTGCATCCAATGACTAGACTAGGCCAGGCGGCCACTCATAAACAGATTAATTTCATCAAGGTGTCTCTTGGCAGTTTTAGTATAGAAAGAAGTTTTCATCAGATGATTTAATTGATTCTATTACAAGCTTATTACAAAGAAACAACTCAAATAATAATTGTTTTGGGGACTCAGATATCTACAATAGTTTTGCTGGGGAATGATCAATCAAACTTACAAGAGTTTTGAACCAAAAGGAAGCTAAAACAAAACATTCAGCGAAAATACAACGAACGGCAACCAAAACAATAAGTTTCATAGCAAAGCAAATGTAAACTACTTCTTACATGCACGAGAATGACAGACCACAAGAACGGCTCCAGAAAGGAATTTTTTTCACATTCAACTTGCACATTGCAATCTCTGAGCTAATTACCATATAATCAGCTATTGGCTTCTGGTTAGATGTTTGCATTAGCTTCTCAAGTTTCCTTTTAATATGCCTAAGCGCAACTGCATGCATCATCTGATGTACGGCCTGAGTAGTAATTACGTATTATTTATTCATCTCACCCAAGTCGGCACAATGCTTGCAGGGCTGGTGCCAAGAAAAGTCACCACCCATCACCATACTTTGGTCATGGTGAGAACTGGTGCGCACGAGGTCAAAGAGCGGTTGAGAATTAGCCAAGGGATGTAAAGCAATCGTTTTCTACCTAGACAAAGTCACCTGCTTAGCTTATCTACTCTCTCCGTTCTTTTAAGTTGCTACAGAATGCGTGCAATCAAGCTTTTCAAGGTGCGGCCACTAACATAAGCAAACTATATATTTGCCAACGGATTTGTCATGAACAATACTGTGCACAAGGTATGGCATGGGATAAAAAGAACATACACATAATTATACATTTATAGATATGTGTAGTAATCGTTAGAAAGCATGGTTAGAGGTTTAATGGAATATCTTACTGTCCTCCAAAACCAAGGGAAAAAATAAACAGAGAAACTTTGCAACATGAGTCACCTAGTGATGTAAAAAATATTAGGTTGCAAATGATGCGGTAGTTAACGGATTGTGTCAATGAGGAAGAAATCTAGGTGTGTCATTTCATGCATGAATACACCTAATACACAACTATTATATGTAGCGGCCCCTGTTATCATCACATCAATAAGATACTTACTCGGTCAAAAATTTCTCATGACGCACCTCACATGCCTCTTTTGTTAGAGTAAACAGTGCATCCAATGCCTAGGCCTGGTGGCCACTCATAAACTTATTATTTCTTGGAGGTCTGTGTTGGTAGTTTTGATACAGAAAAGATGTCTCCGTCAAGTGGAACTTCCGGTGCATGTTGGAGGCATCTAATTGTGCACTTCCGGTGCTTGTTAGCATGTTTTGCTTATTTTGTCGTGCTTTCCTTGATCATCTTGTATGATGATTTCCTCAACACCGTCTCTCATTCAACCATCGCACTTTATGTATGAAGCAGGCCGAAGTCCATTTCGTGATAAAATGGATCTATCACAAGCTTGTTACAAAGAAACAACTCAAATAATAATCATTTTTGGGGGGTCTAGGTAATAATCGTTTATTTTGTACATTCATGCATGTTTTCTATATGTATGTTTGAGCTGATTGTTCGAACCTGCTCTCCTGTGTGCCCAGTTTCTATAATAACTTAGTAAAAACCGTATTTCTAGTTCTCAACTTAAGAAAAACAAAGAAATAATGCTCATAAGTATTTTCATAAAACGAGTCACCTCATCAATTCCCATTAAATCATTTGTCGACCGAACTTGCAAGAGTTTTGAACCACCGGGAAGCTAAAACATTACATGTAGGAACCGTAAATTTCCTAGTGCATCCACCAGAAAGGGAGATACCAGAACAATGACTCCAGGAAGCAGCTTTTGCACATTCAACTTTCATATTTCAATCTTGTGCACAATCGGGCTCCAACCATCGCATACTTCACATGTATTGCAAGAAAGTCCTAGGTGTTCAACCCTGGCATCAAACATATTTGAATTACCAAATAATTGTGTATTGTTTTGTTTTTAACCTAATCATCTATTGTTTCAGAACAAGGGGAAAAGAACCCAATTTTTGATTTGTTCTGAGAAATACGACACATTAGAACCAAAAACGCATATGAGATCATATCAGTGTGATAAAAAATGGTATTGTCAATTATTTGGAAGGTAGAAATACATTCAATGTTTACATACACACACCGGCCTGACATATGCTCCGTTTATTTTATAGCTTATGCTGCATGTCTAGGAACTCAACTAACTCCTTGGTCTATGCAGTAATCTTCCGGGTAATCACTCAAAGTCTGACTTAGTTGTGGTTGTTCTCCCAGAACTGAGCCTGAAGCCAATCTATTGTATTCTTTTCCACCTGAAATGCCTTGGCAAGAACATCATCTGATATTGCTGGGTCTGACCCAAACACTGCATTGGCAATTGTGATAGCCCCTGGATTCTGGCTGCTGAGCGCGGCAATTGCAACGGCGGGCTGGTGGGGGTTGGGGTTGAATTGAAAGTGAATGAGCCCTACGGGGAAGACAAACACATCACCTTTGTTGAGCACCTTGGAGAGGAACTTGTTTCTGTTGGGGGCGGGCAGGTTGGATGTGACAAATCCGACATACAGTGTCCCCTCGAGCACTGTGAGGATCTCAGTGGCGCGTGGGTGCGTATGTGGTGGGTTCTGGCCCAAGGGGGCATAGTCAATGCGCGCGATTGAGATGCCGAGAGTGTTCAGTCCAGCAATCTGCATGACGTTAATCAAGGTGACGTTGGATCCAACCTTGTTGGTCACCCTAGGCTTGTCGAGGGCGGCTGCCTTGAAGAAGTCATCAGCGTTGACATCCATCGGGTTCTTGCAAACAAATCCATTAACACGCACTGGTGCAGAGAGGAGATATAGAGTGTAAGCTTAGGAATTACTAGGAAGTAGTTTAACATGTAGATAATTTTCAGAAATTCTTTTCTTGGTGATAGCAGGACGGGAAAGCGGGAAGTAAGCATTACCTGGTGAATGCATGTCGGCGACACAAATGTTCTAGAGCCTTATAAAATTTAAACTCGAGACAGGTTTGTATAACCAAAGAGAAAACACAGACTATTCGACTTGTTTGAAGCAACCTACAGAAAGTCTAGACATATATATTAATATTATATAAAATTGCAGTAAAGTGCAAAGCACATAAGATTAAGAATATGCTTACGTAAAGACAGGTGTGTACACTAGATGTCACTTTCCCAACTATGTCTTCCTCTACATAGTGTGACAAAACACATATCATCTGCCACACACGAACTTTCCGCCGATGTACCTGATAAGTATGGATGCTTCGGAAATATGGTGCAAAATAGCAAGGTTTTCGATACAAAGAAACATGCTTACACTGCTGTATTTTTTGTAAAGTTCTTTCGAGAGATCATTGTCATTCACCTGTACAAACAGAGAAAATACAAAGTGTCAGAAATCATCCATTTAAGCAGCACTTCAGAAATAAGCATGATCGGCAAGATTGTAACATCAGGCAAGTTTCAGAATCTCGCTGTATGTTGTATAGTTGCTGAAGTGGTATTTGGCACATCAAAATTCATTGGAAATATGTAGAAAGGCATCCAAAAGCTTTGACATGGTATAACCATACTGGTTGTCGAGTAAGAAACAATGACAGCATATAGAAAACTTTAGACAGCATTGCATAAGATGGCAAATCCTGGCCCATAGATAGAACTCAAGTTTGAAAACGGTACCGCTGAATCCAGAAGTTTCAGTAAAAATAGTTTGCCACATTGAAGAGCTTCTTCTGTCTCCAATTTGCTCTTTTCTTTGATTTGCTTCCATAGCTGATGAAATAGAGCAGCAACTGAAACACAGGCATACAGTCTCCCACTTGCACTAGAGTCAATAATCTAGCTCACATCACTATGTGATTTACATTGTAATGAATCAAACACCCATGCAGTTCTGGTGTTGATCATGTTTAGCCCTTGGAAGAGGTTTAGTCAATGGGTCTGCAACATTCAGATCCGTATCACTTCTCAAATATTTATTTCCTTCTCCTCGATGTAATCGCGGATGGAGTTGAAGCGTCGCTTTATGTGTCTGGTCCTCTTGTGAAACCTTGGTTCCTTGGTCAGAGCAATGGCACTATTGTTGTCACAAAACAGGTTCATTGGACTCAGTGCACTGGACACTACTCCAAGATCTGTCATGAACTGCTTCATCCAGACACCTTCCTTCGCCGCCTCCGAGGCTGCGATGTACTCCGCTTCACATGTAGAATCGGCTATCACGCTTTGCTTGGAACTGCACCAGCTTACCGCTCTCCCGTTAAGAATAAATATGTATCCGGTTTGTGACTTAGAGTCATCCGGATCAGTGTCAAAGCTTGCATCGCCGTAACCCTTTACGACGAGCTCTTCATCACCTCCGTAAACGAGAACATTTTCTTAGTCCTTTTCAAGTACTTAAGGATATTATTGACCTCTGTCCAGTGTTCCATTCCAGGATCATTTTGAAACCTTCCGGCCATACTTATGGCAAGGCTGACATCCGGTCTTGTGCACAGCATTGCATACATGATAGAGCCTATGGCTGAAGCATAGGGGATGACACTCATCTTTTCTGTATCTTCTGCAGTCACTGGGCATTGAGTCTTACTCAACTTCACACCTTGTAACACAGGCAAGAATCTCTTCTTGGACTGATCCATTTTAAACTTCTTCAAAACTTTATCAAGGTATGTGCTCTGTGAAAGTGCTATTAAGGGTCTCGATCTATCTCTATAGATCTTAATGCCTAATATGAAAGCAGCTTCTCGTAGGTCCTTCATTGAAAAACTCTTGTTCCAATATTCCTTCACGCTTTCCAGGATTTCTATATTGTTTCCAATCAGCAATATGTCATCCACATATAATATTAGAAACGCTATAAAGCTCCCACTCACTTTCTTGTAAATACAACCTTCTCCATAAACTTGTATAACTCGAACGCTTTGATCACCTCATCAAAACGCTTATTCCAACTCCGAGATGCTTACACCAGCCCATAAATGGATCGCTGGAGTTTGCAAACTTTGTCAGCATTATCTGGATCGACAAAACCTTATGGTTGCATCATATACAACTCTTCCTCAAGGAAACCGTTGAGGAATGCTGTTTTGACATCCATCTGCCAAATTTCATAGTCGAAATAAGCAGCTATTGCCAACATGATTCTGACAGACTTAAGCATCGCTAAGGGTGAGAAGGTCTCATCGTAGTCAACTCTTGAACTTGTGAAAAACCCTTTGCCACAAGTCGAGCTATATAGACGGTGACATTACCGTCCGCGTCTGTCTTCTTCTTAAAGATCCATTTGTTCTGAATGGTCTTTCGCCCTTCAGGTAATAGTTCCAAAGTCCATATTTTGTTTTCATACATGGATCCCATCTCGGATTTCATGGCCTCTAACCATTTATCGGAATCCGGGCCCATCACTGCTCCTCCATAGCTCGTGGGTTCATTGTTGTCCAACAACATGACCTCCAAGACAGGGTTGCTAGTACGCGGCCTTGTCGACCTACAAGGTTCAATAGTAGCTTGATCCGAAGCTTCATGATCATCATCATTAACTTCCTCTTCTACCGTCGTAGGTTCCACAAAAACATCTTTTCTACGCAGTGCTACTTTCTAGTTGAAGTGAAGGCTCAATAACCTCATCATGCTCTATTTTCCTCCCACTCAATTCTTTCGAGAGAAACTCTTTCTCAAGAAATGTTCCGTTCTTAACGACAAACACTTTGCTTTCGGATTTGAGATAGAAGGTATACCCGATTGTCTCTTTCGGGTATCCTATGAAGACGCATTTTTCCGCTTTGAGTTCCAGCTTTTCAGGCTGAAGCTTTCTGACATAAGCATCACATCCCCAAACTTTAAGAAACGACAACTTTGGCCTCTTGCCAAACCACAGTTCATATGGCGTCATCTCAACGGATTTCGATGGTGCCCTATTTAAAGTGAATGCAGCTGTCTCTAATGCATAACCCCAAAACGATAGTGGCAAATCAGCAAGAGACATCATAGAACGCACCATATCTAATAAGGTTCGACTACGACGTTCGGACACACCATTACGATATGGTGTTCCGGGCGGTGTCAACTGTGAAACAATTCCATACTGTCTTAAGTGACTGCCACACTCATAACTCAGATATTCACCTCCTCGATCAGATCGCAGGAATTTAATTTTCTTGTTACGATGATTCTCAACTTTACTCCGAAATTGCTTGAACTTTTCAAACGTTTCAGACTTGTGTTTCATCAAGTAAATATACCCATATCTACTTAATTCATCAGTGAAGGTGAGAAAATAACGATATACACCATGCGCCGTAACATTCATTGGACCGCACACATCAGTATGTATGATTTCCAATAAGTCACTCGCCCGTTCCATTCTTCCAGAGAACGGTGTTTTAGTCATCTTGCCCATGAGGCATGGTTCACATGTGTCAAGTGATTCAAAATCAAGTGACTCCAAAAGTCCATCAGCATGGAGCTTCCTCATGCATTTTACACCAATATGACCTAAACGGCAGTGCCACAAGAAAGTGGTACTATCATTATCAACTCTACATCTTTTGGCATCAATGTTATGAACATGTGTGTCATCACTATCAAGATTCAATATGAATAAACCCCTAACATTGGGTGCATGACCATAAAAGATATTACTCATATAAATAGAACAACCTTTATTCTCTGATTTAAATGAGTAACCGTCTCGCAATAAACAAGATCCAGATATAATGTTCATGCTTAACGCAGGCACTATATAATAATTATTCAGGTTCATCACTAATCCCGATGGTAATCGAAGAGAGAGCGTGCCGACGGTGATCACATCAACCTTGGAACCATTTCCCACGCGCATCGTCACTTCGTCCTTTGCGAGCCTTTGTTTATTCCGTAGTTCCTGTTTTGAGTTGCAAATGTGAGCAACCGAACCGGTATCAAATACCCAGGCACTACTACGAGAGCTAGTAAGGTACACATCAATAACATGTATATCATATATACCTTGTTTGTCGTTGGCCGCCTTCTTGTTAGCCAGGTACTTGGGGCAGTTCCGCTTCCAGTGACCAGTTCCCTTGCAATGAAAGCACTCAGTTTCTGGCTTGGGTCCATGCTTGGGCTTCTTTAGAGGAGTAGCAACTGCTTTTCCATCCTTCTTGGTTTTACCCTTCTTGCCCTTGCTCTTGACCTTGCCCTTTTTCTTGAAACTAGTGGTTTTATTGACCATCAACACTTGATGTTCTTGCTGGATTTCAGACTCAGCGACCCTTTAGCATCGCAAACAGCTCGGCGACTGACTTGTTCATCCCGTGCATGTTATAGTTCATCACAAAGCTCTTGTAACTAGGTGGTAGTGATTGAAGAACTCTGTCAGTGATCGCCTCTGGCAGAAGGGCAATTCCCAACTCCGCTAGACGAGTTGAATATCCAGACATTTTGAGTATATGTTCATCGATAGCCCGTTCTCCTCCATCTTGCAAGCATAGAACTTATCGGAGGTTTCATACCTCTCGATCCGGGCATTCTTCTGAAAGATAAACTTCAACTCCTGAAACAACTCATATGCTCCATGACGTTCAAAACATCTTTGAAGTCCCGGTTCTAAGCCATACAATATTGCATACTGAACTATTGAGTAATCTCTAGTACGTGTCCCCCAAGTGTTCTTAACGTCTTCGGAGGTCATGTCTTCTGGTTGGTCACCAAGCGGTGCATCAAGGACATATGATTTCTGGGAAGCCGTGAGGATAATCCTCAGATTACAGGCCCAGTCAACAAAGTTACTTCCATCATCTTTCAACTTAGCTTTCTCTAGGAACGCATTAAAATTCAGGGGTGCTACTGCGCGAGCCATTGATCTACAACATAAATATGCAAAGTTACTTAGACTATTGTTCAAGATATTGAGTTTAGTTAATCAAATTACTAAAGCTCTCACTCAAATTGACATCCCTCAGGTCATCTGAGTGTCACACGATCCAAATCCACCAACTCAAGTCCGATCATCACGTGAGTTGAGGTGGCTTCAATGGTGAACATCATTATGTTGATCATATCTACTATATGACTCATGTTCGACCTTTCGGTCTCTTGTGTTCCAAGGCCATGTCTTTACATGCTAGGCTCGTCAAGTTTAACCCGAGTGTTCTGCACGTGCAACACTGGCTTGCACCCGTTGTATGTGAACGTATAGTCTATCACACCCGATCATCACGTGGTGTCTCAACACGACGAACTTTCGCAACACTACACACTCGGGGAGAACACAATTTATCTTGAAATTAAGTGAGGGATCACCTTATAATGCTACCGTCGTCCTAAGCAAAACAAGGTGCATAAAAGGATTAACATCACATGCAAATCATAAGTGACATGATATGGCCATGAACTTGTGCTTTTGATCTCCATCTAGAAAGCACCGGCATGATCTCCATCGTCACCGGCATGACACCATGATCTTCATCATCTTGATCTCCATCAACGTGTCGCCATCGGGGTTGTCGCGCCCAACATGCTTCTACTACTATTTCTACCATTTAGCGATAAAGTAAAGCATTACATAGCGCTTAATGATTGACACGCAGGTCATACAATTATCAAAGACAACCCTATGGCTCCTGTCGGTTGCCGTACTCATCGACATGCAAGTCGTGATAATCTATACATCACATGATCATCTCATACATCACATATATCACATCATGTAATTGGCCATATCACATCACAACATACCCTGCAAAAACAAGTTAGACGTCCTCTAATTGTTGTTGCATGTTTTACGTGGCTGCTACGGGTGTCTACCAAGAACAATTCTCATCTACGCAAAAAGCATAACGGTGAAGGACCGTCTTTGTCGAATCCGATCCAACTAAAGTGAGAGAAACTGGCACCAGCAAGCCATCTATGCAACAAGTTGCGGTCGAGGGAACCGGTCTCTCGTAAGCGTACGAGTAATGTTGGTCCCGGCCGCTTCATCTCACAATACCGCTGAACCAAAATCCGACCAAGGGAGGAAGCAATATAAGCATCAATGCCCACAAACCTTTTGTGTTCTACTCGGGATCTCATCTACACATAGACCTAGCTCATGATGCCACTGTTGGAGAACGTTGCATGGGAAACAAAAAAATTCCTACGCATACGCAGATCTATCCATGGTGATGAGCATCTACGAGAGGGAGAGTGGATCAACATACCCTTGTAGATTGCTAAGCGGGAAGTGTTAAGAAACGCAGTTGGTGTAGTCGAACGTCTTCACGATCCAAATCGCCGTGCGTCCCGCGATCCAATCATGATCCGTCTCGCGATCCAATCACGATCCGTCCCGCGAACTTGATCGCGATCCGTCCCACGAACTTGATCATGATCCTTCCGATCTAGCGCCGAACGGACGGCACCTCCGCATTCAGCACTCGTACAGCTTGATGACGATATCCGCCGTCTTGATCCAGCAAGAAGGAGCAGAAAGGAAGAAGAGTTCTCCGGCAGCGTGATACTTCGAAAGAGATTGCCCATTTTGTACACGAAGTGCGTCTATTTTTGCCATAACCCTCTCATCTTTTTAGCACATAGCATGAAATGATGATACCATGCCAACTTTCAACCTTTTAAGAGTTTATTTGTAGTGCTTTTCAATTTCAGTGTCATTTAGCTCCAAAAAAATCAGTAAATAAATGAAAAATAGCAAATGAAGTCAGAAAGGATTGAAAATTGATGACGTGCCTTCGAATGGTGCATACTGAACGCACAAAAATTCTGGAGTTGAAATAAGTTTAAAAAATGAAATGCCTCTGTAACAGATGAGTTTTTTTCTGAAACCCTGATACTTAGACATAATATTTCTTCGCATTTCAAATGGCAAAACACATAAGTACACTACTATTACAAATATTCCTTCCGTTTTGTCTGAAGTGGTACGTTCCAGTTATATAACTCCAGAAACTAACTAGAGATAGATCTTTGGGTATAAAACTTTTTCTTCGCGTGTGTCCCTTTGTGTCGTAACCATGGAAAACCTTCATCGTTTAACTTGATGCTCGGGTCAACATTCACTGTGAAGGGAGCAATTTCATGAAATTTTCCATAATCTTCTGACATGTCTGTCTTGTCCTCCACTCCCATGATGTTTGTGTTGGTAGTTTTGATACAGAAATGATGTCTCCGTCAAGTGGAACTTCCGGTGCATGTTGGAGGCATCTAATTGTGCACTTCCGGTGCTTGTTAGCATGTTTTGCTTATTTTTTCGTGCTTTCCTTGATCATCTTGTATGATGATTTCCTCAACACCGTCTATCATTCAACCATCAGACTTTATGTATGAAGCAGGCCGAAGTCCATTTTGTGATAAAATGGATCTATCACAAGCTTGTTACAAGGAAACAACTCAAATAATAATCATTTTTGGGGGGGTCTAGGTAATAATCATTTATTTTGTACATTCATGCATGTTTTCTATATGTATGTTTGAGCTAATTTTTCGAACCTGCTCTCCTGTGTGCCCAGTTTCTATAATAACTTGGTAAAAACCGTATTTCTAATTCTCAACTTAAGAAAAACAAAGAAATAATGCTCATAAGTATTTTCATAAAACGAGTCACCTCATCAATTCCCATTAAAGCATTTGTCGACCCAACTTGCAAGAGTTTTGAACCACCAGGAAGCTAAAACATTACATGTAGGAACCGTAAATTTCCTAGGCATCCACCAGAAAGGGAGATACCAGAACAATGACTCTAGGAAGCAGCTTTGTTATTATATTCAATTTGTTCTTAGGTTATTTAAAAAGATGGTAACTTGGATAGCAAGTACAGGTCATCTTCAACAGTGTCGTCATGCATGAGACATGTCTGCAACCAACCGTCAAAAGTCACCGTTTGTTCATGTATAATCCGATTGTCAGACTGCTCCGGGTGTTTGCCGTGACCCCGTGTTCCCGTGCTCGGCATAGACAAAAGAACTCGGTAACGGTGATTGTTCCAGTAGTGATGCATGCAAGGCTGGTTCCATGAAAAGTCACCCACCCATCACCATAGTCTATTAGATATCATATACTTATACTTTGTCAAGGTGACAACTGATGCACACGAGGTCAAAGAACAGTTGAGAGATGTCAAGTAATGTAAAGCAAACGTTTTCTACCTAGACAAAGTCACATGCTTTGATTGATCTACTCTCTCCATTCTTTTAACTGCTAAGAATGTGTGTGCAATCAAGCTTTTCAAGCTACGGCCACTAACATAATCAAACTATACATTTGCCACCGGATTTGACACGAACAATACTATGCACAAGATATGGCATGGGATAAAAAGAACATACACATAATTATACATTTAACGGTGTGTGTTAACAGCATAACATACATATGATTAAAAAGCATGGTCAGAGATATAATTGAATACCTTGCCGACCTCCAAACCAAGAGGAAATAAAAACGGAGAAAAGTTTGCAATATGAGTCATCTAGTGATATAAAAAATATTAGGTTGGAAGATGACGCTCGTGGCGAAACTATCATCGTCGGTGGTGGCCAAGCCTTGATTCTGATATGGAGTCCTCGACCCGTCGTGGTAGCTCTTGTGGCCCGATTCCACATGGGAGGTGTGCGAGATGGTCAAAAGAAATCTCGGCTGCCTCGGCGCTGGTGCAGCGCTGTCTTGGTAGTCACTTCCCCTCTTGAGGTCGTCGCCATGGCTCTGCTGTCCGCATGCTGGAGGCGTGTCATTAGGCAGTTCCAGTGCTTGTTTGGCTGGTTTTGCCCATGCTTCCTTTGACCATCTTGTATGACGATTTCCCCCAACACCATGTATCATTCAGCCAAGCGGGCCCGAAGTCCGTTTCGTGATAAAATGCTCTATGACAAGCTTAATATTAGATAAAACGATCCACCTCATCGATTTCCATTAAGCATCCATCAATCGAACTTACAAGATTTTTTTAACCAAAAGGAAGCTAAAAACAATTACTTGCAGGAACTGTATATTTGTATTTGATGCACCCAGAAAGCGAGGAGACCGGAACAACAACTCCAGGAAGCAACTTTTGCACATTCCACGTTCACATTTACATCCTAAGCACAATCGGGCTCCACCCATCGCATGCTTCACATGTATTGCAAGATAAATAGGTGTTCAACCCTAGCATCAAAAATATACTGCATTACCAAATAATCGAGTATAGTTTCTTTTTTTTTAACATAATCAAATATTGTTCGGAAATAAGGGAGAAAGAAACCCAAAACTATTGATGTTTATGAGAAATATGACTCATTAGAACCAAAAAGGCATATGAGATCATATCAGTGTGATAAAAAATCAATATTTTGCATTATTTAAAAGGTAGAAAATACATTCACTGATTACAGACACACAATTGAATGACATATGCTCCTTTTATTTTATAGATTAGGATGCATATCTAGGAACTCAACCATGTCCTTAATTTGTGAACTTGTCTTCCGTGTTGTAATCACCCAATGTGTGACTTAATTGTGGTTGTTCTCCCAGAACTGAGCCTGGCGCCAGTCTATTGTATTCTTTTCCACCTGAAATGCCTTGGCAAGAAACATCATCTGATATTGCGGGATCTGATCCAAACAATGCATTGGCAATTGTGATAGCCCCTGGGTTCTGGCTGCTCAGCGCGGCAATTGCAACGGCGGGTTGGTGGGGGTTGGGGTTTGAATTGGAAGTGAATGAGCCCACGGGGAAGGACAAACACATCACCTTTGTTGAGCACCTTCGAGAGGAACTTGTTTTCTGTTGGGAGCGGGCCAGGTTGGATGTGACAAATCCGACATACAATGTCCCCTCGAGTACTGTGAGGATCTCAGTGGCGCTGAGGGTGTGTGTGTGGTGGGTTCTGTCCCAAGGGAGCATAGTCGATGCGCGCAATTGAGATGCCGAGGGTGTTGAGGTCCAGCAAATCTGCATGACATTGATCAAGGTGACGTTGGATCCAACCTTGTTGGTCACCCTAGGCCTTGTCGAGGTTCGCTGCCTTGAAGAAGTCGTCTGCGTTAACTTCCATCGGGTTCTTGCAAACAAACCCATTGACACGCACTGGTGCACTAGAGGAGATTCAACATGTAAGCTCAGATGTTACAAAGTTGTTTTGACTTGAATATTATTTCGATTAAATTCATTTCAACTTATGTATTTGTGTGAAAACATGGTGAGAAACCGGACAGTACCTTGTGATTGCATGTCGGCCACACAAAAGTCTTGGAGTGGGCTAGGATCGGAGGCAGTGGCTTGCCATGATACCAACGCAAGAAGAGCAGACGAGGAGAAGGAAGGAAGAGGAGGATGCCACTTATTGATTGCCCTCTCTTGTGTTCCTGTTTGTGGTTGTGCCGTGAGGATGGTTTGGATATCCCGGGGATGTATGTGTTTATATAGGTGCGGCAGGAAGTGTCTGAACTGTGAGCAATAATAGACCTGGCCAATTGGAACCGACCAACAGATTGAAATGGTCTCTGCTGACTGATTCAACTACTTTTGCGTAAACTTTACAGTTTCCCTTTTAAGACACGTTTTCCCTTCAAAGAAGTGATGCGGGGGGTATACTAGACATATAAAGCTACTCTATGGTGATGTGTACGGGCTGAGTAGTTATTATGAATGTTTCTCCATCTCACTGAGTCAACACAATGCATGCCGGGTTGATTCCAGGAAAATTCACCACCCCATTAAGGAAAGGATTTTTAAGACAAGAACCCATCTGGCAATAGTTTCATTAGATATCATATTACTACTTGGTCATAGTTTGGAACCAGTGCGGACGAAACCAGTCAAAGAGCAGTTGAGTAAAAGCCAGGTCATGAAAGGTAATAATTCATTTCTAACTTGAGGCCGAATAGACAAAGTCAACTACTCACGCGTGGCTTGATTACTGGCCGGTGAATGACTTCTAAAGACATATAGAGTGACTACTACTCCAGGTTCTTTCTACAAGTTGATATAGAATCATGTGGCGATCGAGCTTTGCAAACGAAGAGAAATTATTATATTTGCTAATATATTTTTCATGAAACGAAAGCAACATAAGACGGTGGAGTGGTTAGCGGATTTGCGGCAGCCCGCTGTACGTATCATCATGTCAAATAGATATTTACTTGGTCAGATGTCTATCGAAGATAGTTAGGTACTTGCAGGAAGAAGCGACAACATTAATGGACGAAGTGTCCAACCAAAAGGAGTTTTGAATCAACAGGAAGATAAAACAAAATATCTCAAAATAGAACTAACAAGAAACCAAAACAGCAAGTTTCCTAGCAAAGGACCGTAAACTACTTATACATGCACCAGAAAGGCAAGACCACAACAACGACTACCAGGAAGGAATTTTTGCGCATTAACTTGCACATTGCGCAACCTGAGCACATTAACATATAATCGTATAATCATCTATTGACTAGTGATTAAGTTTTTGCATAAACTTGTCAAGTTTCCTTTTAATATGCCTAAGCGCTACTGCATCATCTGATGTATAGCTGAGTAGTAATTACGATTAATCCATGTGACTCAAGTCAACAGAATGCATGCCGGGCTGGTTCCATGAAAAGTCACCACCCATCACAATAGTTTATTAGATATCATATACTTGGTCATGGTGAGAAATGGTGCGCACAAGGTCAAAGAGCAGTTGAGAAAAGCCAAGTGATGTAAGGGAATCAGTTTCTACATAGACAAAGTCACTTGCTTAGTTTGATCTACTCTTTCCATTCTTTTAAGTTGCTACAGAATGCGTGCAATCAAGCTCTTCAAGCTGTGGCCACTAACATAAGCAAACTATATATTTGACACTGGATTTGTCATGAACAATACTATGCACAAGATACGGCATGGGATAAAAAGAACATACACATAATTATACCTTTAACGATGTGTGTTGATAGCTAAACATACATATACTTAAAAAGCATGGTCAAAGATACAATGGAATATCCTACGATCCTCCAAATCAACGGAAAGAATAAACAAAGAAACTTTGCAATATGAGTCACCCAATGATATAAAAATATTAGGTTGCAAGATGACGTGGTACTTAACGGATTATGTCAATGAGGAAGAAATCAAGGCGCGTCATTGCATGCATGAATGCACCTAATACACGACTATTGTATGTACCGTCCCTTGTTATCATCACATCAATAAGATATTTATTTGGTCAAATTTTCCACACATGCAAAAAAAATGACTATAGAAAACAGAAAGAATTCATGTGATCTTAGTAAGAGTAGATAACGTCCTCTTGCTGAGAGTTTGATCATGACCATTTCACTACATAAATCTGATGATCTTGTCGGCCTTTCTTGGAGATGTCTGTTGGTAGTTTTTATATAGAAATGAGTCACCCAATGATATAAAAATATTAGGTTGCAAGATGACGTGGTACTTAACGGATTGTGTCAATGAGGAAGAAATCAAGGCGCATCATTGCATGCATGAATGCACCTAATACACGACTATTGTATGTACCGTTCCTTGTTATCATCACATCAATAAGATTTTTATTTGGTCAAATTTTCCACACATGCAAAAAAAATGACGATAGAAAACAGAAAGAATTCATGTGATCTTAGTAAGAGTAGATAACGTCCTCTTGCTGAGAGTTTGATCATGACCATTTCACTACATAAATCTGACAATCTTGTCGGCCTTTCTTGGAGATGTCTGTTGGTAGTTTTTATATAGAAATGATGTTTCCCTCGTCCGGATAAAATGCTTCCAAACGACGAAGAAGAAAAACAAAACAGGCCCCAACATCATTCTTGTGGATGACATGAGAGGCGATCTCTTCCGCCGGCCCTAGGCCCATGCACTCATCCTCTCCTCGCCGGCGTTGATTGGCACCACGCCAAGCAATCTCCCTGGCAACGATTGGACGGCAGACTCAGATATTGCGAACCGTCATCATCTTCAGGTTCATGCTCTGGGCTCGGGGAGTGTATGATGTCGAACTGAGCCTCTTCTCCTTCTCTGCCGATATTGTCCATAAATTTTATTTAACTAACCCAAAAGAAAGATAAAACAATTTATTATTCAAATTACAATGCATGCAATCAATAAGGAAAAACTGGATCGTAGTACATAATATGCATCTCGAATAATTCATATAATATGCATCATCGAATATAATATCGAATAAATCGTCTCGAATATTATCAAATATAATCTTCAATACATCTCGAGTATTATCACTGATACATCTCGAATATTTTCATATATATATAACATGACTAGCTAATACAGATCAAATATTATTGAAGAATCTAGTTGACTCGCGGTTCCTGAGACGCGGGCGGTGCACACCCAAAGAGAAGGAACCATCACAGGATCATAGCTCGGATGAGATCCCTGAAGAACCTGCCAGGCGTTGGAGAACCTAACGTCCAACGCATCCATGTAGCGACGGCCGTGCTCGTCCTCCTCCCTGACACGGAGACATACCATCTCCGGCGGGGACGGCTGCCTCCGCACCAAAAGTGGCCCACGCGAACGCCACCAAAGAAGCACCGGGTCGACGACGGGACCCGGGTCGGGTTCCTCACCAAGCTGCGTGCCCCTGAAGGTAGCATCTCCTAGTGCCAGCCCGGCGGAGCCCAGTCCCGAACGTTGCCCCTCTGAAGCAGGATGTCGTCATGAATGAGTCGACGACGAGGATGCGGGCCGGGCATCGTTGACTCCGAGAAGATGAAAAAATTCTTATATATGCAATGTCATTTTATTAGGAAATTTTGAGCAAAATATCCTCTTTTCAATTATAATGTCCCATTCCTAGGTTATAACTACCCTAATAATATTCGTTTCTCAAAAAAATTCGAAACTTTTCCCACTTATATATAGTCCTTCTAACAAATATATATAGTCAACTTTTTCCTATGTAACTTTTTTATATGCAAATTTTTTCTATACTATGATACACAACATTATAAAATTAAAAAACAGAAAAATAAAATACTAATTAAGCATACTTCTATACATCCACTAAAAAACAGAAAAACAACATTATATAAAAAAATCTATATTAATTAAACACTAATTATATCCATCTAACATGCATTCATACATATATATACTAGTGAAAAACAAATAAAACATCTAAATAGAAAATGTGTGGTGTGTGTGTTCATGCATGTGTGTGTGTGTGCGTGTGTGTGCGGGCTCGATGGGAGGGGGCGGCCATGGCGGTAGGGGCTCACAGCGGAGGAGTGACGGCACGCGAGGTCGAGGAGGGGGGGTGACGGCGACAGCGAGGTGCAGGGGCATGGCGGCCACAATGTCGAGGTGCGGCAGAGGCGTAGACGGACGGCGACGGCGAGGTGTAGGGGCGTGGCGGCCACGACGTCGAGGTGCGGCAGAGGTGCAGACGGACGACGACGGCGAGGTGCGGTAGGGGCGTGGACGGACGGCGATGGTGAGGTGCAGAGGCGTGGCGGCCACGACGTCGAGGTGCGACAAAGGCGGACGGACGGCGGCGGCAAGGTGCGGCGGCAGGGGCACGGACGAACGGACGGCGACGTCGAGGGGCAGGGGCGCGCGGACGGACGGCGATGGCGAAAAGGCTGATTTGGGAAAACTTTTGTTGTATATATAGAGGCACCTTTAGTCGCGGTTGGTGACTCCAACCGTGACTAAAGGCCACCTTTAGTCGCGGATGGAACCACCAACCGCGACTAAAGGTCTGGCTTCCCGCCGGTTGGACTGGATGAAATTCACCTTTAGTCGCGGTTAGTGGCTCCAACCACGACTAAAGGGGGGTCTTTAGTCGCGGTTGGAGACACCAACCGCGACTAAAGGTAGTGTGCCACGCAAGGGGTGTGGTGGATGTTTAGTCCCACCACGCTAGTCGAGAGGAGCTTGCACCGGTTTATAAGCCACGTCGCGGCTACCGTGTCGAGCTCCTCTCTAATGCAGGCCTTCTGGGCCTACCGCACCTCTGCCGCCCTGTGGGGCCTACTGGGCCATACGGGCCTGCATCCTGGCCTAACTAGAGGTTGGGTTTCTAGTCGTATGCAGGTCGTCGTGGCCGAATAGGTGGGATTTTTTATATCTTTTTTGTTTTTCTTTGGTTTTCTGCTTTATTTTTTTTCTTTTGTTTTATGCTTTCTTTTTAATTTTTTTCTGAGTTGTTTTTTTGCTTTATTTAGAGTTTCTTTGTGAATCTTTTTGCTTTAGGTAAAAAAAATATAAACTTTCTATTAGTGCTAGTAGTTTTCAAATTTGAATAGTTCAAATTTGAATTATTTGAAATATGTGTGAATCACTAGTTTGTGAATAACTTTACTTCACAAATAGATTTTTTCGTGATTCTTTTTCTGATATTTAATATTAGGGTGTTTTGTTATTATATTCAATTTGTTCTTAGGTTATTTAAAAAAGAAATGCCTTTGTAATAGATGAGTTTTCGTTGGCCTGATACTTCGAAAGAGATTATTCATTTTGTACACGAAGTGCATTCAGTTTTTTACGTAACCCTCTCAACTTTTTAGCACATGCTATGTGGGTGAAATGATGATATCATGCCAACTTTCAACCTTTACAGAGTTCATTTGTAGTGCTTTACAATTTCAGGGTCATTTACCTCATAAAAAATCAGTAAATACATGAAAAATAGCAAATGAAGTTAGAAAGGGTTGAAAATTGATGACGTGCCTTCGAAGGGTGCATACTGAACGCACAAAAAGTCTGAAGTTGAAATAAGTTTAAAAAAATGAAATGCCTTTGTAACAGACGAGTTTTTGTCTGAAACCCACATACTTCTAAAGAGATTGCCCATTTTGTACACGAAGTGCGTCTATTTTTTGCCATAATCCTCTCATCTTTTTAGCACATAGCATGAAATGATGATACCATGCCAACTTTCAACCTTTTCAGAGTTTATTTGTAGTGCTTTTCAATTTCAGTGTCATTTAGCTCAAAAAAATCAGTAAATAAATAAAAAATAGCAAATGAAGTCAGAAATGATTGGAAATTGATGACGTGCCTTCGAATGGTGCATACCGAACGCACAAAAATTCTGGAGTTAAAATAAGTTTTAAAAAATGAAATGCCTCTGTAACAGACGAGTTTTTTTCTGAAACCCTGATACTTCGACATAATATTTCTTCGCATTTCAAATGGCAAAACACATAAGTACACTACTATTACAAATATTCCTTTCGTTTTGTCCGAAGTGGTACGTTCCAGTTATATAAGTCCAGAAACTAACTAGAGATAGATCTTTGGGTAAAAACTTTTTCTTCCGTGTCCTTTGCGTCGTAACCATGGAAAACCTTCATTTAACTTGATGCTCGGGTCAACATTCACTGTGAAGGGAGCAATTTCATGAAATTTTCCATAATCTTCTGACATGTCTGTCTTGTCCTCCACTCCCACGATGTTTCTTTTCCCTGAAAGAACTATGTGGCGCTTTGGCTCATCGTATGATGTATTCGCTTCCTTATCTTTTCTTTTTCTCGGCTTGGTAGACATGTACTTCACATAGAAAACCTGTGTCACATCATTGGCTAGAACGAATGGTTCGTTTGTGTGCCCAAGATTGTTGAGATCCACTATTGTCATTCCGTACTGCGGGTCTATCATTACCCCTCCTCCAGTGAGATTGACCCATTTGCACCGGAACAAAGGGACCTTCAAATCACCTCCATAGTCAAGTTCCCAAATCTCCTCTATGTAACCATAATATGTGTCCTTTGGCCCATTGATGTTTGCTGCATCAAAGCGGACATCACTGTTTTGGTTGGCGCTCTTTTTATCTTGGGCGGTCGTGTAAAATGTATTCTCATTTATCTCGTACCCTTTGAAAGTCAATATAGTCAAAGATGGTAACTTGAACAGCAAGTACAGGTCATCTTCAACAGTGTCGTCATGCATGAGACATGTCTGCAACCAACCGTCAAAAGTCACCGTTTGTTCATGTATAATCCGATTGTCAGACTGCTCTGGGTGTTTGCCGTGACCCCGTGTTCCCGTGCTCGGCATAGACAAAAGAACTCGGTAACGGTGATTGTTCCAGTAGTGATGCATGCAAGGCTGGTTCCATGAAATATCACCACCCATCACCATAGTCTATTAGATCATATACTTATACTTTGTCAAGGTGACAACTGATGCACACGAGGTCAAAGAACAGTTGAGAGATGTCAAGTAATGTAAAGCAAACGTTTTCTACCTAGACAAAGTCACATGCTTTGATTGATCTACTCTCTCCATTCTTTTAACTTGCTACAGAATGTGTGTGCAATCAAGCTTTTCAAGCTATGGCCACTAACATAATCAAACTATACATTTGCCACCGGATTTGACACGAACAATACTATGCACAAGATATGGCATGGGATAAAAAGAACATACACATAATTATACATTTAACGGTGTGTGTTAACAGCATAACATAAATATGATTAAAAAGCATGGTCAGAGATATAATTGAATACCTTGCCGTCCTCCAAAACCAAGAGGAGAATAAAAACGGAGAAACTTTGCAATATGAGTCATCTAGTGATATAAAAAATATTAGGTTGGAAGATGACGCTCGTGGCGAAACTATCATCGTCGGTGGTGGCCAAGCCTTGATTCTGATATGGAGTCCTCGACCCGTCGTGGTAGCTCTTGTGGCCCGATTCCACATGGGAGGTGTGCGAGATGGTCAAAAGAAATCTCGGTGCCTCGGCGCTGGTGGCAGCGCTGTCTTGGTAGTCACTTCCCTCTTGAGGTCGTCGCCATGGCTCTGCTGTCCGCATGCTGGAGGCGTGTCATTAGGCAGTTCCAGTGCTTGTTGGCTGGTTTTGCCATGCTTCCTTTGACCATCTTGTATGACGATTTCCCCAACACCATGTATCATTCAGCCAAGCGGGCCGAAGTCCGTTTCGTGATAAAATGCTTCTATGACAAGCTTGTTACAAAGAAACAACTCAAATGATATTCATTTTGGGGGGTTTTAGGTAATAATCGTTCTTTTGTATATTTATGCATGTTTTCTATATGTATGCTGGGGCTACTTTTTTGAATCTCGTCTCTGATGTGCCCAGGTTCTAAAAGTTAGTAAAAATTGTATTTTAAGTTCTCAACTTTAGAAGAAAAAAAAATGCTCACAAATATTTAGATAAAATGATCCACCTCATCGATTTCCATTAAAGCAACCATCAATCGAACTTACAAGATTTTTTAACCAAAAGGAAGCTAAAAACAATTACTTGCAGGAACTGTATATTTGTATTTGATGCACCAGAAAGCGAGAGACCGGAACAACAACTCCAGGAAGCAACTTTTGCACATTCCACGTTCACATTTACATCCTAAGCACAATCGGGCTCCACCCATCGCATGCTTCACATGTATTGCAAGATAAATAGTTGTTCAACCCTAGCATCAAAAATATACTGCATTACCAAATAATCGAGTATAGTTTCTTTTTTTTTAACATAATCAAATATTGCTTCGGAATAAGGGAGAAAGAACCCAAAATATTGATTGTTTATGAGAAATATGACTCATTAGAACCAAAAAGGCATATGAGATCATATCAGTGTGATAAAAAAACAATATTTTCAATTATTTAAAAGGTAGAAATACATTCACTGATTACAGACACACAATTGAATGACATATGCTCCTTTTATTTTATAGATTAGGATACATATCTAGGAACTCAACCATGTCCTTAATTTGTGAACTTGTCTTCCGTGTAATCACCCAATGTGTGACTTAATTGTGGTTGTTCTCCCAGAACTGAGCCTGGAGCCAGTCTATTGTATTCTTTTCCACCTGAAATGCCTTGGCAAGAACATCATCTGATATTGCGGGATCTGATCCAAACACTGCATTGGCAATTGTGATAGCCCCTGGGTTCTGGCTGCTCAGCGCGGCAATTGCAACGGCGGGTTGGTGGGGGTTGGGGTTGAATTGGAAGTGAATGAGCCCCGCGGGGAAGACAAACACATCACCTTTGTTGAGCACCTTCGAGAGGAACTTGTTTCTATTGGGAGCGGGCAGGTTGGATGTGACAAACCCGACATACAATGTCCCCTCGAGTACCGTGAGGATCTCAGTGGCGCGAGGGTGTGTGTGTGGTGGGTTCTGGCCCAAGGGAGCATAGTCGATGCGCGCAATTGAGATGCCGAGGGTGTTGAGTCCAGCAATCTGCATGACATTGATCAAGGTGACGTTGGATCCAACCTTGTTGGTCACCCTAGGCTTGTCGAGGTTCGCTGCCTTGAAGAAGTCGTCTGCGTTAACTTCCATCGGGTTCTTGCAAACAAACCCATTGACACGCACTGGTGCATAGAGGAGATTCAACATGTAAGCTCAGATCTTACAAAGTTGTTTCGACTTGAATATTTTTTCGATAAATTCATTTCAACTTATGTATTTGGTGAAAACATGGTGAGAAACCGGACAGTACCTTGTGATTGCATGTCGGCCACACAAAAGTCTTGGAGTGGGCTAGGATCGGAGGCAGTGGCTTGCCATGAGACCAACGCAAGAAGAGCAGCGAGGAGAAGGAAGGAAGAGGAGGATGCCATCTTATTGATTTCCCTCTCTTGTGTTCCTGTTTGTGGTTGTGGCGTGAGTGATGGTTTGGATATCCTGGGGATGTATGTGTTTATATAGGTGCGGCAAGCAGTGTCTGAACTCGTGAGCAATAATAGACCTTGCCAATTGGAACCGACCAACCGATTGAAATGGTCTCTGGCTGCTGATTAAACTATTTTGTATAAACTTTACGAGTTCCCTTCACATTTTCCCTTCAAAAAAAGCAATGCCGGGTATACAGCCATATAAAAGCTACTCTATAGTGATGTGTACGGCTGAGTAGTAATTATGAATGTTTCTCCATTTTACCCGAGTCGCCAAAATACATGCAGGGGCGATTCTAGCAAAATTCACCACACATCATTATTAAGGAAAAGATATTTAAGACAAGAAACATCCGGCACTAGTTTAATTCGATATCATATACTTGGTCATAGTTGGAACCAGTGCCTACGAAACCAGTCAAAGAGCAGTTGAGAAAAGCCAGGTCATGTAAGGCAATCAATCGTTTTCAAACTTGAGGCCAACATAGACAAAGTCACCTACTCACGCATGGGTTTGATTCATGTGTTTATGACTTCTAAAGACATATAGTGTGACTACTACTCTATGTTATTTCCAGAAGTTGATATAGAATCATGTGTGCAATCGAGCTTTTCAAACTATGAAATTATATAGTATTTGCCGATACATCTCTGATGAAATCCAGCAACATAAGACGACTGGGTAGTTAGCTGATATGTAGCAGCCCCTGTACCTTATCATCATGTCAATCCGATATTTACTTGGTCAGATGTATCTCGAAGCGGTTGAGTACTTACAGGAAGAAACGACAACATTAATGCACGAAGTACCCAACCAAAAGGAGAGCTGATACAAATGCCATGACGATGGAGAGCAGGTAGTTTCCATATGATCTTAGCAAGACTAGTTAACATTCTTGGGAAGAGTTCCATCATGCATGACCAGTTCGTGTATAAATCTAACAATCTGGTTAGCCTTCTAGACTTGGCTAATGGCACCAGACCTCACCTGCTTCTTTTGCCAGAGTAAATAGTGCATCCAATGACTAGACTAGGCCAGGCGGCCACTCATAAACAGATTAATTTCATCAAGGTGTCTCTTGGCAGTTTTAGTATAGAAAGAAGTTTTCATCAGATGATTTAATTGATTCTATTACAAGCTTATTACAAAGAAACAACTCAAATAATAATTGTTTTGGGGACTCAGATATCTACAATAGTTTTGCTGGGGAATGATCAATCAAACTTACAAGAGTTTTGAACCAAAAGGAAGCTAAAACAAAACATTCAGCGAAAATACAACGAACGGCAACCAAAACAATAAGTTTCATAGCAAAGCAAATGTAAACTACTTCTTACATGCACGAGAATGACAGACCACAAGAACGGCTCCAGAAAGGATTTTTTTCACATTCAACTTGCACATTGCAATCTCTGAGCTAATTACCATATAATCAGCTATTGGCTTCTGGTTAGATGTTTGCATTAGCTTCTCAAGTTTCCTTTTAATATGCCTAAGCGCAACTGCATGCATCATCTGATGTACGGCTGAGTAGTAATTACGTATTATTTATTCATCTCACCCAAGTCGGCACAATGCTTGCAGGGCTGGTGCCAAGAAAAGTCACCACCCATCACCATACTTTGGTCATGGTGAGAACTGGTGCGCACGAGGTCAAAGAGCGGTTGAGAATAGCCAAGGGATGTAAAGCAATCGTTTTCTACCTAGACAAAGTCACCTGCTTAGCTTTATCTACTCTCTCCGTTCTTTTAAGTTGCTACAGAATGCGTGCAATCAAGCTTTTCAAGGTGCGGCCACTAACATAAGCAAACTATATATTTGCCAACGGATTTGTCATGAACAATACTGTGCACAAGGTATGGCATGGGATAAAAAGAACATACACATAATTATACATTTATAGATATGTGTAGTAATCGTTAGAAAGCATGGTTAGAGGTTTAATGGAATATCTTACTGTCCTCCAAAACCAAGGGAAAAAATAAACAGAGAAACTTTGCAACATGAGTCACCTAGTGATGTAAAAAATATTAGGTTGCAAAATGATGCGGTAGTTAACGGATTGTGTCAATGAGGAAGAAATCTAGGTGTGTCATTTCATGCATGAATACACCTAATACACAACTATTATATGTAGCGGCCCCTGTTATCATCACATCAATAAGATACTTACTCGGTCAAAAATTTCTCATGACGCACCTCACATGCCTTTTGTTAGAGTAAACAGTGCATCCAATGCCTAGGCCTGGTGGCCACTCATAAACTTATTATTTCTTGGAGGTCTGTGTTGGTAGTTTTGATACAGAAAAGATGTCTCCGTCAAGTGGAACTTCCGGTGCATGTTGGAGGCATCTAATTGTGCACTTCCGGTGCTTGTTAGCATGTTTTGCTTATTTTGTCGTGCTTTCCTTGATCATCTTGTATGATGATTTCCTCAACACCGTCTCTCATTCAACCATCGCACTTTATGTATGAAGCAGGCCGAAGTCCATTTCGTGATAAAATGGATCTATCACAAGCTTGTTACAAAGAAACAACTCAAATAATAATCATTTTTGGGGGGTCTAGGTAATAATCGTTTATTTTGTACATTCATGCATGTTTTCTATATGTTTGAGCTGATTGTTCGAACCTGCTCTCCTGTGTGCCCAGTTTCTATAATAACTTAGTAAAAACCGTATTTCTAGTTCTCAACTTAAGAAAAACAAAGAAATAATGCTCATAAGTATTTTCATAAAACGAGTCACCTCATCAATTCCCATTAAATCATTTGTCGACCGAACTTGCAAGAGTTTTGAACCACCGGGAAGCTAAAACATTACATGTAGGAACCGTAAATTTCCTAGTGCATCCACCAGAAAGGGAGATACCAGAACAATGACTCCAGGAAGCAGCTTTTGCACATTCAACTTTCATATTTCAATCTTGTGCACAATCGGGCTCCAACCATCGCATACTTCACATGTATTGCAAGAAAGTCCTAGGTGTTCAACCCTGGCATCAAACATATTTGAATTACCAAATAATTGTGTATTGTTTCGTTTTTAACCTAATCATCTATTGTTTCAGAACAAGGGGAAAAGAACCCAAATTTTGATTTGTTCTGAGAAATACGACACATTAGAACCAAAAACGCATATGAGATCATATCAGTGTGATAAAAAATGGTATTGTCAATATTTGGAAGGTAGAAATACATTCAATGTTTACATACACCACCGGCCTGACATATGCTCCGTTTATTTTATAGCTTATGCTGCATGTCTAGGAACTCAACTAACTCCTTGGTCTATGCAGTAATCTTCCGGGTAATCACTCAAAGTCTGACTTAGTTGTGGTTGTTCTCCCAGAACTGAGCCTGAAGCCAATCTATTGTATTCTTTTCCACCTGAAATGCCTTGGCAAGAACATCATCTGATATTGCTGGGTCTGACCCAAACACTGCATTGGCAATTGTGATAGCCCCTGGATTCTGGCTGCTGAGCGCGGCAATTGCAACGGCGGGCTGGTGGGGGTTGGGGTTGAATTGAAAGTGAATGAGCCCTACGGGGAAGACAAACACATCACCTTTGTTGAGCACCTTGGAGAGGAACTTGTTTCTGTTGGGGGCGGGCAGGTTGGATGTGACAAATCCGACATACAGTGTCCCCTCGAGCACTGTGAGGATCTCAGTGGCGCGTGGGTGCGTATGTGGTGGGTTCTGGCCCAAGGGGGCATAGTCAATGCGCGCGATTGAGATGCCGAGAGTGTTCAGTCCAGCAATCTGCATGACGTTAATCAAGGTGACGTTGGATCCAACCTTGTTGGTCACCCTAGGCTTGTCGAGGGCGGCTGCCTTGAAGAAGTCATCAGCGTTGACATCCATCGGGTTCTTGCAAACAAATCCATTAACACGCACTGGTGCAGAGAGGAGATATAGAGTGTAAGCTTAGGAATTACTAGGAAGTAGTTTAACATGTAGATAATTTTCAGAAATTCTTTTCTTGGTGATAGCAGGACGGGAAAGCGGGAAGTAAGCATTACCTGGTGAATGCATGTCGGCGACACAAAAGTCCTGGAGCGGTCCAGGGTCGGAGGCAACAGCCTGCCATGAGACCAAGGCGAAAAGAGCAACAAGGAGAAGGAAGGTAGGGGAGGATGCCATTTGTTTTCAGCTCCTTTGGGTCTTCTTTTCTCTTGTATTCGTGCTGTGTTTGTTAAGTGACTGATTGTTTGAGTATGCAGGGGATGTATGTGTTTATATAGGCACGGCGAGCAGTGTGAACTCGTGAGCAATGGACATAGTCAAGTGGAACCGCCCAACGGATAGAAATGGTCTTTGGCTGCCGACTAGATTAGTCTGCGCAAGATTTTCTGACATGGTCAGCCATATGCAAATCTTTGATAATATTATCATCAAAGTTCCCTTTTAATATGCCAAAGCGACACATTTTTTCCCTTTAATAATGAATATAACCAAGCAAATTAATGTACTCCATCTGATGTAGACCTCTTAGTAACAATTACTATGAGCAATAGTTTGGATTGTGTCAAACAAGGAAAAAATCATGGCGCGTTGATCCATGTATTAACGCACCTAATACCTATTATGTGATCACGTCAACCAGATATAGAGTTGTCTGGTCAAATTTCTGTCCAAGTGGTTGAGTACTTGCAGGAAGAAGCAACGACATTAATGGACGATGGAGAGCAAGAGCAGTTAACATTTTATTGATAGGAGTTTTCGTCATGACCAATTCAGTGCATATATAAATCTAACAATCTAGTCCTCGCTAAGGTTCATGACTAGTCTTTGTCATGGATGTTCAGGTCCATGCATCTTACAACAACAAGCATGGCTGGTTTACCCTCCAACAAGGAAGAACAGGAAGCTACCTACCGCAAGGAGGGGGAGGAGAGCGGGCGCTGGGCGGGTGTAGTCCCATGGCGATGGCGGCGCTGACATGGACATTGAGTGACCGGACGACGCCCAGCTGCGGGATCTCGACGCAAACGTCCACCGCCTCCTGGATGATGTCCACCGGGATGCCCTCCTTCTCCCTGCCCAGCACCACCACCGTCTTGGCCGGGAACACGAACTCGTCCAGCGCCACGCTGTTGGCCGTCTGCTCCAGCCCCACCACCGTGTACCCCTCCACCCGCTTCCTCTGCAAGAAGGCCCTCACGCTCTCCGCCGGCACCTCCACCATCGGCACCCACTTCTCTGCTGTCACGCTGATCAGCCGGAACTGCTTGTCCTGGACCACCCCCATGTCTCCCACAGCCAGCCCGCCCGCCCTGAATATCTCACACGTCCGAGTCAGCCCCGCCAGGTTCGGGATCCGCTCCACCAGCGACGCCACTACGATGAGATCCTGCCGGCTCTGCCTCACCGTCTCCGCCGCCTCCTTCCTCGACTCCACTGCCAGGCTGAACGTGTCGTCGTCTTCCTCCATCTCAAAGAGCAGTCGTGAGATGTCGTTGTTGCCCATGACTGCGCCATTGCTGCTTGGTGCTTGCTCCGAGTTCCGGTGGGGTATGATCTTCTTCTGGAAATCTTGACTGGCTACTATCTTCTCGTCCGTGCCCTCCTCATGTTTTCTTACCGCCAGACCCTCGTTCTTGATTGTTGCTGAATCCTTTATCATAGCATGCCTCAGCTCCTCCCTCACGTCCTGATGGTACATACAGCTAAATAATTAGGGATATACAGCTTCAAGCCAACCCAACAAGATAGCTCAAGTTCAAGTGCTTACATTCAGAAAGTTATTTACTCGCTCCAACACGGACACTGGAACACATTCAAAGCCAGACGACTGCATAAAAACAAGGCATATTCAGAAATGCTGAAAGGTTCAGTGCCACATAAAAAACACGAACAACAGCCCTAGAATCCTCCGTGTTATTCATTTCCTGACAAAATCAACAGTGTCCTCAAATCTCTAGGATACAGAGAATACAACTAACCTCAATGCGAGCTGTAAATATTCCCGGCGGAGTCCCAGATGTATCGGGATCAAAAACATCAAGGAAACCTCCGATTGAAACTCTGAGCCTGAAATCAAAACATATATGGATGATACGAACACTTAAGGAAATTTTTATATTAACACCTTTTTAGATTAATAGAAGGGCATGAGTAAGGTATATAAGTTAACAGTATTGGTTGGGGAAGAATTCCCTCAGTAAACTCTTGCTGGTACACTGAGAGAAGTATAGCCCAAGTATGTGGATGTACCTCGCACAGTCGGTATTCTCTGCCAGATACTTTCTCAAATCTTGAAAGCACCTGCTTTCGATGGATGGATTTTCTGAGCTTTCTAGTTGCAAAATAGGCCACAACTTGGAAAAAACAGTGTGGACAAGTAGCTGTGGTACAATACAGATATTCAGTTGACTAGTGCATTATAAAGCTTCAGAAGAATGTAGCCCCACATAATTCTTAAGTACATAGTTTTACCTGAGTGAAACTACGTAGACTGTGGTGATGGGATGTTAAAAATGAAATTATTGGAGGAAGCAGTTGATTCAGATGGTTTCTCTGGACAACCAGCTCCCTTGAATGGAGGATCACGTTTGCTGCTATAAAAACATATGAAGACAGTGCCTGCAAAGAGATGTATAAAATATACAGACTAAAATGGAAGGACGTCCTCAAAACAAATGGAAAGACATCTCACTAAATGTTCACCTGTTGTCGCATCCCGTAATCATGAAAAATAGGAACGAGTTGTTCTTCAGCCTGCAAATAATAATCATCAGAGAGGTCAACTGTTACAGACAAGACACCTAAAGAAGTATGTACCGGTCACACAGGTCAACAAGCATTGACATGAAGGAGCTCTCACCAGTGTTGGAAATTTTAAGTAAATAAGTATAGCAAACGTCTCCAAGTACTGCCGAACAGCAGGTAGGTTATTTCTCTGCACAGACAAAAAGTGTGTCATTTGACCTTGCACTGCAGTAAAATAGAAATTATACATGGAAAATAAATTGATCTTTAAATGTTCTAGAGCCTTATAAGAATTTAAACTCGAGACAGGTTTGTATAACCAAAGAGAAAACACAGACTATTCGACTTGTTTGAAGCAACCTACAGAAAGTCTAGACATATATTAATATTATATAAAATTGCAGTAAAAGTGCAAAGCACATAAGATTAAGAATATGCTTACGTAAAGACAGGTGTGTACACTAGATGTCACTTTCCCAACTATGTCTTCCTCTACATAGTGTGACAAAACACATATCATCTGCCACACACGAACTTTCCGCCTATGTACCTGATAAGTATGGATGCTTCAGAAATATGGTGCAAAATAGCAAGGTTTTCGATACAAAGAAACATGCTTACACTGCTGTATTTTTTGTAAAGTTCTTTCGAGAGATCATTGTCATTCACCTGTACAAACAGAGAAAATACAAAGTGTCAGAAATCATCCATTTAAGCAGCACTTCAGAAATAAGCATGATCGGCAAGATTGTAACATCAGGCAAGTTTCAGAATCTTGCTGTATGTTGTATTGTAGTCCTTCTCAAGTACTTAAGGATATTCTTGACCGCTGTCCAGTGTTCCATTCCAGGATCATTTGAAACCTTCCGGCCATACTTATGGCAAGGCTGACATCCGGTCTTGTGCACAGCATTGCATACATGATAGAGCCTATGGCTGAAGCATAGGGGATGACACTCATCTTTTCTGTATCTTCTGCAGTCACTGGGCATTGAGTCTTACTCAACTTCACACCTTGTAACACAGGCAAGAATCTCTTCTTGGACTGATCCATTTTAAACTTCTTCAAAACTTATCAAGGTATGTGCTCTGTGAAAGTGCTATTAAGGGTCTCGATCTATCTCTATAGATCTTAATGCCTAATATGAAAGCAGCTTCTCGTAGGTCCTTCATTGAAAAACTCTTGTTCCAATATTCCTTCACGCTTTCCAGGATTTCTATATTGTTTCCAATCAGCAATATGTCATCCACATATAATATTAGAAACGCTATAAAGCTCCCACTCACTTCTTGTAAATACAACCTTCTCCATAAACTTGTATAACTCGAACGCTTTGATCACCTCATCAAAACGCTTATTCCAACTCGAGATGCTTACACCAGCCCATAAATGGATCGCTGGAGTTTGCAAACTTTGTCAGCATTATCTGGATCGACAAAACCTTATGGTTGCATCATATACAACTCTTCCTCAAAGAAACCGTTGAGGAATGCTGTTTTGACATCCATCTGCCAAATTTCATAGTCGAAATAAGCAGCTTGCCAACATGATTCTGACAGACTTAAGCATCGCTAAGGGTGAGAAGGTCTCATCGTAGTCAACTCCTTGAACTTGTGAAAAACCCTTTGCCACAAGTCGAGCTATATAGACGGTGACATTACCGTCCGCGTCTGTCTTCTTCTTAAAGATCCATTTGTTCTGAATGGTTTTCGCCCTTCAGTAATAGTTCCAAAGTCCATATTTTGTTTTCATACATGGATCCCATCTCGGATTTCATGGCCTCTAACCATTTATCGGAATCCGGGCCCATCACTCCTCCTCCATAGCTCGTGGGTTCATTGTTGTCCAACAACATGACCTCCAAGACAGGGTTGCTAGTACGCGGCCTTGTCGACCTACAAGGTTCAATAGTAGCTTGATCCGAAGCTTCATGATCATCATCATTAACTTCTCTTCTACCGTCGTAGGTTCCACAAAACATCTTTCTATGCAGCGCTACTTTCTAGTTGAAGTGAAGGCTCAATAACCCCATCATGCTCTATTTTCCTCCCACTCAATTCTTTCGAGAGAAACTCTTCTCAAGAAATGTTGTTCTTAGCGACAAACACTTTGCTTTCGGATTGAGATAGAAGGTATACCCGACTGTCTCTTTCGGGTATCCTATGAAGACGCATTTTTCCGCTTTGAGTTCCAGCTTTTCAGGCTGAAGCTTTTTGACATAAGCATCACCCCCAAACTTTAAGAAACGAAACTTTGGCCTCTTGCCAAACACAGTTCATATGGCGTCATCTCAAGGATTTCGATGGTGCCCTATTTAAAGTGAATGCAGCTGTCTCTAATGCATAACCCCAAAACGATAGTGCAATCAGCAAGGACATCATAGAA